>OW804094.1:5190499-5236927 GCA_942159475.1 Sthenelais limicola | reverse complement strand
TATTGTTATTAGTGGGCAATACAGAGTCTGTATTGCCTTGGCTACACAATTTCCAAATCACTACGCTCACGAGAAATATGCAACTCCAAAATCACCCTCAGTCACATTTGTCTATATATACATGATATACATGTATGGTCCATAAAGAACAGTAACAGGCACTCTCGAACAGAAGAGCAGTAACTGAATACATCTAATAAATATATGGTTCAGGTCACCAGAAAATTTACAATTGGCAGCTTTACAAAATTATGAAATTTTGCTAAATTAGGCTAGAAAATTATGAATACCAGGTATATCTGAGTATATTTGTCATTATGATGATTCAAAGGATGTGTTTGGTTATGTTGAATTGTGTTTTGAGTCTCATTTTTGTATTAAACTCGGATTATTTGGGAGGGTTTCTGAATGTAAATTGTACATTTTCTGGGGAAATTCACCCAGCTGGGAGTCGGTCAACCCACACGCTCAACCCACCATTTGGCAATTATATTGTTAGATGGCCTACTGGGCTGATCATAGATTATCACTATCATCAATGATTGTAGGAAGCGTATGCAGTGATCCTGAATTGTTTAGAACATCACATGAAGTGGCTTAGAATGTGGCTTCATGGATTCAGTTTAGAATCATTGAATTAAATCTGAATTCACATCATGTGATAATTCACATCATGTGATGAATAAATTAATGAAACACATTTAATCTTCATGTACTGTCCATTATTATGACTTTATTCACATTCTGATTCACATAATACCCGTGCATAATTAAAATGAAAAATGATTCTGAGTTAGAATTTTGGCGAAAATATTTTGGATACTAGATTGCCAAGGTCCCAGTGGCTAAAATTGTTAATTTTGTATATATATTTCTCATTTTGTTATGCCATGTTTTTATTCATGAAAAAATGCTTGCCAGTTGCTATGTGAATTATATACTGCTATTGTTAGTCCTTAATAATTAATTAATTCCTTAAAAAAAAAAAAAAAAAAAAAGACTTTAGAAAGAACAATATTTGTAGCAATAGCTGAGAATTGAGCTTTAATATTTGAGCAACAGTTTTGGTTTTTAATACCTACTGCACCTGCCACTTCTTTTCTATCTATTTAAAATGAATAATGTCTTGCTTAATGAGCTCACTGGTATTTTTTAACCTTTTACTTGCCCTGGCTCCGGTATCACCTGCTTAATAGGAAGTCCTTAATGGGAAGTGCTTAATAGGAAGGGGAAATTGTGTCAATTAACTCTTAATTTAAGTACATATATGCAAATGGGCAGTTATACATCATTTATAGCGGAACTTAAGTTGATTATCCTAGGCTAAAGGGGTGAGGTCGCCAGGAAATGTACAATTCGCCTTCACCAAACCTCTCAAATAACCCACATTAAAGACAAAAATGAGCTTCAAAATGCAGTTTAACATAACAGAACTGATACTTTAAATCAATGCTATACCAAATATACTCAGATATACCCGGTATTCTTCACTATTCAGCCTAATCTAGGGGAATTTCCTAGATGTGTAGAGTTGTAAATTGTACATTTTCTGACAATCTGACCGACATAAGCAGTAATGGGTAAGAATGGGTTTCTTCAGGATTCAGCCCCTCGAATCCAAACAGTGCAACGACAACCCCTTAATATCAGACATTAATCCTTTCCTAATTCTATATAGGTCATCAGACTTGCTATATAGGTCATTAGACTTGCCTTCTTGAATCTTGATTCGGCAAGAGTTTTGGGAGCTTTAAAAATGTCAGGCTTAAAACGTTTTCAGCGTGGAGTTTGTATCACTACTACAATGTTCTCAGCATTCCAGAATAAAAGGTAAAGAAAAGATATACATGTGTAAGGTTTTCAGAAAATGTACAATTGGCAGCTGTACACATTTAGTAAGTTCTGCTACATTAGGCTGCAATTTGGTCAATACTAGGTGAACAAGTATATTTGGCATTGCATTGATTCTAGCAATCTGTTTGGTTGGGTTGAACTGTATTTTGAACTTTATTTTCGGCTGAAATTTAGGTTATTTGAGAAGATTGGCAAAGTTGAATTGTACATTTTCTGAAAATCTGACCCACATCTGGATATTAAATTTAAATCCAAGGAAGTGAGTGGGTTGGCGGGTTAGAGAATTTCCTCAGAAATTATCAAAATAGACAAGTATGACATGCTCCAGGAAAATGAAACACAAGTCTAAGTTGATATTTTTCAAAAAAGTTTATTCACAAGATCTCTTTGTAGGAATGTTGATCTGTCGGTACTGAGCGCAAATACTTTTTTTTTGGACGAATTCAGGCATTGGCCTTTCTTAATGTGAATCGGGTTATACCCGGTATTCCTCCACACCCTGATCTTTAGCTATTATATTTGTTGTCAATAAAGTGTGTGAGATCAAAAAACATTTTAATTGTACATATCATATCAATAAGAGAGAGAGAAGAGATGGAAGAATGAGTTATGATGGTAAGTGTGATGGGGGGGGGGGGGGGAAAGGGGGGGGGGGTAGGTGAGTGATAAATGTGATAAATCTGGGGATGGATTTGGGGGAAAAAAAGGGGGGGGGGGTAGGGATGGGGTAGGCAATTGTAGACTTTGAGCACATGTATTTACATGTGCCTCTGGTTCTAGTAGTTAATCACGTAAGGGTCTTAATACAAGTATTCATTGGTGTTGTCGGCACAGTTAATTGTGCTACATATTTTTCCTGTTCCAAATATTCTGTGTCCGCCAGTCAAAGAAAGCATTCCAAATAAACATTAATACACTGTCTGTGAATCCCTGGTGAATTTAACAATTCTCAATTGAGAAAAGAAAACAGAAGAGACTGTGTTATGTCATTTATTGGTTGTGATACAAAACCACATGGTGAGTCTCTGAAAGCATTAGGGAAAAGTGTACACTCCCCAGCACTACACATTTAGTAAATGGGTCAGATAAAATAGTTAAATACTAAAATTATCGCGATGTATTTTTTCATTAATATTTATTTGGGAATGAGAACTATCATGTTTATATGAAACTTCGCCAATAAAATTTATTAAAAAAAAAAAGATCACCTAGAAATCTACAATCGGCAGCTCTACACATTTCTGAATTTCTGATAAATTAGGCTGAGAAATGATGATTACTGGGTATATCTGGGTATATTTAGTATTGCCCTGACTCAGACGATCTGTTGGGTTATGTTGGGCTGTATTTTAAACCTCAATTCTGTCTTAAATTTGGTTCATATTGAGAGGATTCGTGAAGGCGAATCAGACATTTTCTGGTGATTTCACCCAAATTCTGCTGAAACATGACAAATACTAGGTATATCTGTGTATATTCGGCATCGAGTTGATTCAAAGGAAGAGTTAGGTTATGTTGAATTGTATTTTGAGTCTCATTTTTGCATTAAATGTGGGTTATTTGGGAGGGTTTCTGAAGGTGAATTGTGCATTTTCTGGCAATTTCACCTACCGGTATCTGTTGAATAGTACAGGTCATCCCAAACACTCAAAACGAGCCTTAACCCAGTTCGAGGACGGGGAAGACGAAGTAGGGGAATTTTCCAGAGCGCACAATCAAACCTCTGACATTCTCCAAGAAAGCTTAATCGATTTGCATGAATAACCAATAACGGCAAATGAATTGATCCATCCAACTATGCACTTCCGGTGCTACTTCCGGTGCCGATGACGTCATAAAGCATGTTTTACCCTGTGCTCATTGTAATGTTCGGTGAATTAACACCCGACTTGGGTTAACTTGTTGAACTGTGACCATATTTCAATGCGGCCCTTCGCATTCAGGTTTTTATTCAGCTTGTTGCCAGGAAGTAGGTCAAAACCAGCCTTTCCTATGCACGCTGGGGGTTTGAGAAGATAAATGGGTCATAAGAAGGTTTGGAATTCACAAAAGAGGGCGCGGGGGAAGGCTGATCTGCATGTGACGTGGTTATTGTGCAATAACCATGTCTCTGGGCGATATTAGGCAGTTTTTATTAATGTTAATGTCCTATGAAAGTGGTTGCTGAGGGCGGGCGATAATGAGAAGGTTATAATGGTGATTTCTCATAGGGTGTGTGGAGGTAGGCGATATTAGAGGATGTTTGAATGTGAATGGCCTGGGGGAGGATGGAGTGTGATGGATAGGAAGCTGTTGTCAGGATGGGCTGCCAACATAGAATTGGCAAGTATGTAATAGCGGGACTTGCCCTTACAGCATGGAGGTGTAGGCACCAGATGGGCTGCCAACATAGAATAGGGGATTTGCATGTCATACTGCATATGTCTATTGCAATGCATGCTGGGATAGATTCTGTTCAAATGTGGCATACAAATATTTGGCAAGATTTTTATCGCAAATGATAAGAATGTTTTTCCCAATATCAGAGCTTCAGAGATGATCTATGAAAACCAAATGCATGATGGGAAAGATGGAGGCTTGTGTTGTTGAAACATGTATAACGTTTGGATATTGACATTAGAGCATTGATAAATATCCCCTGCTGAACATGGCATGTTTTCTATAGATTTCACACTGTACCATTAGTCCCATAATTCCATGCGAATCAAGATTCAAAATGGCGGCTATGCAGATCCTTGCCCTTACAGCAGTCACATGTAGACACCAGAATGGCAGCATATGGGTCAGTCTTGCCCAACACACATGCAAATTCATGTGCGATTCCAGATGTGCCAGATCGCAGGTGAAATAATCCCAATCGCATGTGAAAGATCTCAGTTGATGCGATTTCAAATGGAATCACACATACTTCTACAAGCATTTGCATATGTGTAGGGCTAGCCACTACTGTTTGCAGACCTGTGTTACTGTCCATGACTAATCGCAGGAGGTCATGCAAATTTCAGAAATATCCAAAATATACAGGTGATTGCAGCTATGTTTGAACAGATGTATTTATCGAATTATTGATGAATCAAAACGATGTTTTTACTGAACATGCCCAGACATATTGGCCCAAGTATCTTACGATTTTGTGATTGTAAATTGATTTTTTCTACATTTTTTTCAAATCGGCGCACATACACCTCAGAAAATATTTTTGGTCTTCTTTCCCTCCATTTTCTTATAATTTGAAGTGTTCCAAATCGCACATCTGCTGTAAATCCAGACCTGCAATTTTTCATGAGTTTGCAGCTGAAATCGCACCTGTGTAGGGACTAAAACCGCTGAGCATTATTTCTGAAATCACACAAGCTCCCCGCCGATTGACCCAGGATTTCTACGATTCGCACAGGATTTCTACGATTTCACATGTGAATGATCGCAAGTGCCAGTCTTTTAATTCGCCCCTGTGTAGACGGAGCATTACTAAATGTGTAGAGCTGCCAATTGTACATTTTCTCAAAATCTGGCCCATATATTGGTTGCCTTTACTGTAATAACCCTCCCGGTATGTGGCTTACAGTGCAGGACAAACACCTAACTGATTACAAAAGTGATTACTATGATTACTTATGTAAATCCCATGTATATGGCACGCCTACATTGAGCCCACACAGGGCCGAGCTAGGTCCACCCTAAGGGCAGGAGGAGCTCAGCTATATACATATTCCTATTCAAACACATCCCCTGTGCTCTGTACACTATTGATCTGCCAGCAATGTGCTTGTCTGATTGGAATTGCTACATATGGGCTCAACTGCCTATAGATGTACAGGTGGCTATTAAGTAATTAAAAACTTTTGAAACTTTACTCTCAGTTTATGTCATTAAAATATAGAAATACTTATTAGATGTCTGTATTGTTTACTATCATTAGAATCGGGTTGATCTCCTCTTTTCAAATATAATGATATCTCAAAATCTATTTTTTGCGACTTGTGACTCATTTTTCTGAAACACATCACATATGGGCTGAGCGGTAGAGGTGGCCAGTTTACTCCAAGTAATTAAAAAACATTTAAAGACGCAGTCAGTCTAGGCCCAAAGATGAGAGAGTGGGGGGAAATCCTCTGGCCTCAAAGTGCAAAGTGCCATTATAATTCTATCAAGACCGCAAAATGTCTTTATATTCCCATTAGAACGCCAGATCATAGGCCAGGAAACTGATTAGCGAAGTAGGCGTCTAATCACTGACATGCCATTTATATCTGATCTGAGGGTTTGGGCCTGGGAGGCACTCTTAGTACACGTCATTAAAAAGGATATTTTCTACATTTTCTTCCTTTTTTTCCAACGCATCTAAAGGTCATTTGACATGTTGGAGGATTCTGCCTAGTTGTTGTTGCTACATGGCTGCTAAACCGTCCGTATTTGCATTTGTGATGTGTTTTAGGAAAATGAGTCACAAGTCGCAAATTTTGTATTTTACAAAGTGATATATTCACAGGATGTCTTTGTGGGAATGTTTTTATTTTTAGGGTGCTTAACCCTGCTTGTAGCATGAATGCATTTACTAAATTTCAAGATAGTGTATTAGATATATCCTTGCATTTTTAAGGTCATCTTATAGAGTATATTTAGCTACTTTATAAGTAAGTGTCCAACCAACAATATTGCAAACTTTTTTTTCAAAAATAAAAATATCAAACTTAAAATATAGAAATATTTATAAGATGTCCTTATGTTTACTATCATTGGAATCGGCTTGATCTCATCATTTCAAATATGATGATATCTCAAAATCCATTTTTTGCGACTTGTGAATCATTTTCCTAAAACACATCACATTTGGAGGACCCGCAAACATCCTTCCCTTAGAAAGCTTCACTTATTATCGCTCAGCAGTAGCTGTTTTTGATTCGCTGATTTTCAAATTTGTGTATCGACACATGGCAGCAGCAAAATATTGATAAATTCAGTCATAAAGTAATAATTTGATAAGACTATCTTTGTCATAATAGTTGAGAATGCAGCTTCCTTAAAACTGAATTAAAATGAATTAATCATCTGCTCAACTTAATTCTATCAAAAGGGTCAGCTCCCTCCCCTGGAGGAGGCTTAAAGAGTTCATACTAGAGCATATTCAGACCCTATAGTAGTCCCCCTTAGGTATCACCCTTTGAGATTGGTATGTTTTCCGAAATAGGCATTATTCCTGTAAAATGACATGAAGCCATATCGAACTTGGAGTCAACTATAATAAATGTTTTTTATTTTAGAAGGTACACATAGATGAGGAGAGATAAAAGAACGGGTGTATTTTAGATGTTAACCGTTCAGTTAAATGGATTTGTTGACAGACTGAATAAAAGTTGTGAAAACAAAAAAAAATGAATTCATCCAGAGTAAGCTGATTGTACATAGCTTATTGAACTAAGCCCAAGCTGTTACATCAATCATACTCCCCCCTTTACGTCTTCCCTCAGCATCAAATTTACATTTATTGACACAACATCCATTAGTTGGCAAAGTGCTTCCTTCTGGCATAGAAAGAAAGAAATTGAGTGATAATAGGAGATGTTTCCATATAAAAAGCCCATAGAGCGGAATGATTGTCAATACAACTGCATCTAATCATAGCGCCCTCATGCGCTCATAGACACAATTTGCTGTTGGGCGATATTAGGCAATGTCTCAGACAGACCGGATCCGGAAATTCATTTAAGTAGATCGGGGAAGCGGGGATGTGTGTGTGTGGAGGGCGGGGAGGAGGGGGGGGGAGGTTTCTTCCTTTCCGCAAATTAAAATCATCTCATTATCATTTTTGTATTTGAGGGAGATAAACAGTTGTCAATAAATTGTAATGATAACTTCATTGTGTCTCATGAAAGATAATTAATTGTTACATTAAATGGATCAGAAATTACATCAAACTTTCCCCTCCTCCCCCTTTCTCTCCTTGATCGGGCAATGACTCAGCATTAATCTTGCTGAGGACCCTGTGGTGTCTGAGCGATATTAGGGGATATTGTAATACTGATGTCTCATTGTGGAGTGGAGGTATTTTCCCTCTTTGTCACCAGGCGGCACGTCACTCACAACTATTTCCGGCTGTTAGTGATCGTCCCTCCTTTCCAGAAGACTTCCACTTATCTCTCGCCACCGGTGATTTGATTTTCTCCGCAGTCCCTTTGTTTATGGTTCCTTATATTATGAGCATCTTCAGAGATTGTCGAAGACTTGTCCGGCTCTCGGTTGGTTTGCGCTGAACAGCAAACCGGGCATTGATTGTGCTGGTGACGAGACGCTAGGGAATTATAGAGCACTTGCCTCTGCCACCATAGTGTTGGTACAGGCAATGATATAGATTATCAGAAAATGTACAATTGCCAGCTGTACACATTTAGTAGAATCTGCTAAATAGGCTGCAATTTGGTCAATACTAGGTAAATTCGAGTATATTCCGCATTGCATTGATTCTAGCAATCTGTTTGGCTAGGTTGAACTGTATTTTGAACTTTATTTTCGTCTGAAATTTGGGTTATTTCAGAGAACCTGTGAAAGTGAATTGTACATTTTCTGAAAATCTGACCCATAGAACACTTGACTCTGCCACCATAGTGTTGGTACAGTCACTGCCAGCTTCTCCTGCTTGCAAAAACATTTATTAAACTATGTAGATACATTTATCAGAATTGAGATGTCTTACAGGAAAATGAGTGTTTTATCCACAAGATCATGTGTTGTTCTATTGGTTTTTGGGGGGCGATACATTCATTAAAATTGTGATATGTTCCAGTAAAATGAGTCACTAGTCGCAAAAGTGATATTTATTTATTGGGTGTTTTATTAACAAGACCTTATTTTTAAAATGTTCTGGGTTTTGGAGGGTTATACATCTTTAGTAATATAAATTTATGTACCAAATGTCGGGACATTGTATTAAATGTATCCTTGCGTTTTTAAGGTCTTCGTATGGAGTGTATGGAGTTACATTACTGGTAATTGCCCACCTAGAAATATTGATACCGTTTTTTGAATAGTAAAAATATCAAACTTAAAATATAGAATGTTGATTTAAAGGCAACTCAACTGAAACAAACCATGGTATTGGATTCTGTAGGTTTTTATTTTGTGACCCAAACATAGAAATACTTATTAGATGTCCTATTGTTTACTATCATTGGAATCAGCTTGATCTCATTTTTTCAAATTTGATGATATCTCAAAATCCATTTCTTGCGACTTGTGACTCATTTTCCTGTAACACACCGCAATTGCAGTATGACAACGAGGGGAGGACTGTTGGGACTGAGAGGGGCTGAGAGGGAGTGAGTGAGATTGGATGCTATACGCCCTTATCAACACTTTGAAGTGTTATATCAAGGGCGGGAGAGCTGAGAGGGAGGCAGTTTATGATCATACCCAGGAAATAGAGATAGAGAAGAAGGGAGACAGAGACATGAGAAAAAGAGACAGAATGGCCCTTTAAGGTCTTACCCAGGCTGACAAAGTTTTGGAACAATGTCACTTGGATATATCCTACACCTTTCTTAATGAATTTATTGAATTCCACATTTAGTGGTGAATAAACCTGAGAAGCTTGGCTTCTAATGTAGATTACAACGATCCACAAAGTGCAGTATGGGTAACACAAGAAGAGAAATAGCAAGAACACCTTTAAGCTAGAAAGATAAGAAGGTAAATGATGAGAGGAGTTGCCTGATGGACTTCAAATAGTTGTTCTTTTCATTCCCTTTTCCACCATTGAGTCGCTAACCATGGGAAGGTACCAGATGTTGGTTGGCAGCATGGAAACTTGCAGTATTTTTTATAGTTTTTTTTAGAAATAAAATGCATAGAAAAAGGCAGCTGTCTATTCTTTCTACCAGCAACAGTGTTAATTAATGTCTAACATATTCTTCCATTTCTTTAATAAAGAACTCCCTTGAATTTTATGAGATGTAGGTTTCCGAAATAGAGTAGGGTTGTCCGCCAGTGTTAGGTGTGATGGAAGGAACACAGAGACATGTGTGATCTTCGTGAGAAGAGCGAAGCAACTGATTTAATGTTCTAAGTAAAAGTACAGATCTTCCTCTCCAGGGTCTGGATAATGAGTAGGGGGCGGAGCACGTGATGTAATATCCATGGCCTAGCATGAATAAGTAGACTTGCACAGTACTGGGTAGCTAAGTACAATTAGCTATTTTAGTAATGAGATAATATAATAAACGGGTGATAATTAATAATTGATATAAATATAATTAAGTTACACAATGTTACGTAATGTTACATAACAATAGTAGATGTAGAGGTCTTTATTACATACCTGACGAAGTCTTTAGCATAGAACCCTCAAGCGGAATTCTCAAGCGGAATAGCGGGACATTTGATTGGTTAATAGGCCGCGATGTTGACAGTGCTACCGGTGATGTTATTGTTGTTCATATATTATTGAGTAGAATTCTAATGAAAATTGAAAAATAATGCCTAAAAACGAGTAGGAAAATTAAAAAAATCGAAAAAATTCGAAATTCAAAAAATATGTCTTCCTGTCTTCATGCAGGGAATCCTCCCATGGTGTAAAACACGGCACAAAACACATGTCAGCAACAAGGCCTTCCAGCAGCAAACTCTGTGTTAAACCTGCTCAGCGGGACGGCGTCTGACAAGTGTATTAAGTGTGGGGGCCGAGGGGAATAGGGTCGGATTTTCAGACAATGTACAATTCGTCTTCACCAATCCTGTCAAACAAACCAATTTTTAGACAAAAATGAGCTTCAAAATGCAGTTTAAAATAACAGAACTCATACTTTAAATCAATGTGACACTGAATATACTCAGATATACCCAGTATTCTTCATTTTTTCTGCCTATTTTAGGAGAATTTTCCAAATGTGTAGAGCTGCCAATTGCACATTTTCAGAAAATCTGACCCAAATGTATCAGGGACGTTACGCAGGCAATACGCATCGCAATTACGTAACCATATGCGTATTTTTTTTGTTAATTATGCATTTGTATGTATAGAAAATACATTGAGAGATGAAACATTTTATGAAACATATGTTAAGTTTTCCTGCCATGGTTTGCTGAACTTGGTTCTTCTCTTGAACGTATGTTTGTATATTATCAGAGATACGGATACGTTTACGTATAAGTTAGACTTGCTGAACCTCCCTATTGTCTCAGTGTTTGAAACCTGGGACCTGTTGTATAACCTAAGGAAAGGACAATTAATGTGTGTTGGAATTATTACACTGTTCCTCTCCTTTACTGAACTTATGCAACAAGCCCTGTCTGGCATCAATTTGGGGAAATAGCCTGGACAGATCTCTGACATATCTCCTCAATCTACCATTCTCCTCAATCACCATGAGGAGAATGGTAGATTAAAGTAAACCTGAAATGTGATGCAGCCATGGGTATGCCTAGTGTTTATATGCATCTCCCCTATGGTCCCCTATAGTCAAGTGGTTCGACCTCCAAACAGGACCATCTGTGAACAGGTCCCAGAGCAGACAGCCTTTTACATTTGTCTCATTTCAAGTAATTTTTTTAAATAATTTCACTAATGTTTTTGCATCTGGGGCACAGTTTTCTCACACATTTTGTTATTGGTGACATTCCCTTTCAATAGCCAACTTGCATTTCAAAGAGCGCATGAACGGATTCTATTTGAATATGGGATTGTTGGAGGTTCTTACGATCTGCCAAATCATGCATGACAATGTTTTGCTACTGCAATGGAACCTCAGACCCCATGATTCCTTAAGCAAGATGGCGTCCGTGCAAGTAGGCTATTTGTGAAGGAAGAGGAGGTAGAGGTGAACAATTCTTAATAGCAATAATTCTTAAAGTAATAAGTGATTTATTAGGTCACAAACTATTGTTGTTAATGACTAATTCAATTCTTGTAGTAATATCAATATGCTGAAGGAGACCTGGGAAGACCAACTGCGCTGACAGGCTGAACCCTTTTTCTCTGTGAATTTATAATGTATGCATCAAAATGAGAAATAAAATCCTTATGTATATATTAGAGAGGATAAGATTGTATTAAGCGAGTTAAATTGGTTTCTGGGATAGATATAGATTCTCTGGACCCTATTGCTGGCTGGCAGTACTAAGCTTGTCTTTATTGTCAGCAAAAATGGTTTTTGCATGGAGCCACAACTCATCTAGTTGGATTCAGATAACATGGGGACATAATAGCAATAATGATTATATAAAATATTTAATCGGGGAGTTGCATGTGCCACTGCGCATGTCTGTTACAGGGCATCCTGGGATGGATTCTGTTGAAATTTGACTTACAAATATTTGACAATATTTTATCGAAAATTTCAAGAATGTTTTCACCAATATCATAGCTTTTATAAATGGTCAATGAAAACCAAATGCATTTTGGGAAAGATGAAGTCTTGCGTTATGGAAACATGTATAACACATACATGGATATTGACATTAAAGCATTGTTAAATATTCCATACCCCAACATGCCATGATTTCTATCGATTTTATACTGTACCATTAGTCCCATAATGCCATGCGAATCAAGATTCAAAATGGCCACTATGCAAATCCCCTATTTCACTTCTATTCATAATAAAATCCCCTAAAGCACCCCATTTCCCCCAACCACTGCCCCCTTCAATGCACTGCCCCCCCCCCCCCACTACACACACCCATAGCGGCACTCCGTGTAAATCCAATAACAGAGACATGAATTTTAACTGCAACTAAAATTACTTGATGATTTGTTCTCTGGATTTGTGTCTTGCGTTATTTCCCTCGCTCCTTTGAATGGATAATTTTAGATTTCAAATCCAATATGGTTTCTTGGGTGAAGAGAGAACATTGAAGAATTTCTTTTTGTTTTATTGTAGTCTTTATGTGTGTTTAACATGTGAGGAGTGTAGGAGATGGGTCTCCCACTGGGGATATTGTCAATAGGACGGTGTCCCCAAGAAGAAAGTAATAATTATGGGATGTGTCATAGCAAAATGAGACAAGTCACAAAATGGATATTTTTCAAAGGGATTTATTTAAAGGATATCAGAATTATTCCCAGATTTCCTTTTGTTTAAAGCAGAAAAAAAAAGAGGAGGATGAGGAAGAAGGAGGGGGAGGAGGAAGAAGGAGGAGAAGGAAGAAGGAGGGGGAGGAGAAAGAAGGAGGGGTAGGAGGAGGAAGGAGGGGGAGGTGGAGGAGGAAGAAGAAGGGGGAGGAGGAAGAAGGAGGGGGAGGAGGAAGAAGGAGGGGGATGAAGAAGAAGGAGGGGGAGAACGAAGAAGGAGGGGGAGGAGGAAGAAGGAGGTGGAAAAGGAAGAAGAAGGGGAGGAGGAAGAAGGAGGGGGAGGAAGAAGAAAGAGGAGGAGGAGGAAGAGGAGGAGGTGGTGGAGGAAGAAGAGGAGGATGAGGAAGAAGGAGGGGAGAAAGAAGAAAGGGGAGGAGGAGGTGGAATAAGAGGAGAAGGGGGATGTGGAAGAAGGGCAGGATGAGGTGGTGGAGGAAGAGGATAGAGGAGCAGGAGGAGGTGAATGTGGAGGTGAGGAAATGATATGGTGTTGGAGGAAAAGAAGCATGTGGAAGAGCAGGGAGATGAGTCGGATGTAGAGGAAGATGACGAAGTGTTTCCCTTAAGATGCAGGGCTGCAGATACTTCATAGGGAGAGGGTATAAGGCTATGTTGTGTTTGTCCCAGCAGGCAGGGCTGAGGATAGGTCATAGGGAGAGTGGGTGAGTGAGATTGGCTGCTTTACGCCCTTATTGACACATTTAATATGGTTATATCAAGAGCGGGAGAGCTGAGAGGGAATGAGTGAGTGAGATTGGTTGCTTTACGCCCTTATCAACACATTTAATATGGTTATGTCAAGGGCGGGAGAGCTGAGAGGGAGGCAGTTTATGATCATAGCAAGAAAATAGAGATAGACAAGAAGGGAGAGAGAGACAGAGAGAAAGAGACAGAAAGGCACTTTATGGTCTTACCCAGAATCACATAGGGAGAGGGTATAAGGCTATGTTGTGTTTGTCCCAGCAGGCAGGGCTGAGGATACTTCATAGGGAGAGGGTATAAGGCTATAGGAGGATTAATATACACAGGGGTGGGGGAGGGACGTGCCAAGACCAGCACTATTAATGTTTGCTCTACGGATTAGGCCCTGTGTGTGTCAAGCAGGTGGTTTTAGGGGTGGGCTGAGGGGGAGGGGGGAGGGGAAGTGGAGGAGAAGGAGGAGGTGAATGGAGGGGGGGGGGGAAGGAGGATACAGGTTATAGAATGAGAAAGGGGAAGAGAAGGAGAAGGGGTGGAGGAGGAGGCAGGTTTTAGAGAGGGCGGTGGAAGGAGGAGAACAGGAAGAGAAGAGGAGGGGAAGGAGAGAAGGGAAGGAGAAGGTGAATAGATGGAGGAGGAGGAGAAGGAGGAGAAGGAGGAGGAGGAGAAAGAGTAGGAGGAGAAGGAGAGAAGAAGAAGGAGGAGAAGAAGGAGGAGAAGAAGGAGGAGAAGAAGGAGAAGAAGGAGAAGGAGGGAAAGGAGAAGAAGAAGAAGGAGAAGGAGAAGAAGGAGGAGGGGGAGGAGAAGCAGGAGAAGGAGGAGAAAGTGTAGGAGGAGAAGGAGAAGGAGGAGAAGAAGAAGAAGAAGGAGAAGGAGAAGAAGGAGGAGGGGGGAGAAGGAGAAGGAGGAGGGGGAGAAGAAGAAAGAGTAGGAGAAGGAGGAGCAGAAGGAGAAGGAGGAGGAGCAGAAGGAGGAGCAGAAGGAGAAGGAGGAGGAGGGGAAGGAGAAGGAGGAGAAGGAGAAGAAGAAGGAAGAGGAGAAGGAGAAGGAGGAGAAGGAGGAGGGGGAGGAGAAGGAGGAGGGGGAGGAGAAGAAGGAGAAGCAGAAGGAGAAGGAGGAGGAGGAGAAGGAGGAGGAGAAGGAGAAGGAGGAGGAGGAGAAAGAGGAGCAGAAGGAGAAGGAGGAGGAGGAGAAAGAGGAGCAGAAGGAGGAGGAGGGGAAGGAGAAGGAGGAGAAGGAGGAGGGGGAGGGGAAGGAGAAGGAGGAGAAGGAGGAGGGGGAGGAGGAGAAGGAGGAGGAGAAAGAGTAGGAGAAAGAGTAGGAGAAGGAGAGAAGGGAAGGATTATTACGTGGATACGTCATAGAGAGAGGGAATAAGGCTAGGTTGTGTCCCCGACACATGCAACTCCCCTATTACACATAATCACTGCACGAAAAAACGTCAGGTTCCGCCGAGATTTGAACTCGGATCGCAGGATTCAGAGTCCTGAGTGCTAACCGTTACACCACGGAACCCCGGCTGGTGGGCCTCTAATGAAGGACTGATTAATAATTGAGAGGATTCAGCCTAGCGTCTCTGAAAATGTACAATTCACATTCACCAATCCTCTCAAATAAGACAAAAATGAGCTTCAGAATGCAGTTTAACATAGCAGGTTGATTCAAAGTCTCTTTATTGAAATGTTCTGATCTTTAGAGGTTTAGCACTTGTAGTCATATGAATCCATTACAAATTTCAGGACATTGTATTGAATATATCGCTGCGTTCTGAAGGCCTTCATATGTAGCATATTTAGTTATTTTACCGGTAATTGTTCACCAAGAAAAATATATATACAACTTGTGTCTTTAGAAATAAACACATTAAACCTAAAATATAGAAATATTTATTAGATGTCTTACTGTTTACCATCATTAGAATCGGCTTGATCTGACCTTTTCAAATATGACCATATCCCAAATACCATTTATTGTGGCTTGGGACTGATATTTCCGGAAAGACATCACATATATAGGGACTGTCCGGATCAGCAAGGCGAAGGGTCTACATTCGTGAGGGGTCCTGATATTGAGTATTTGGGTCAGATTTTCAGAAAATGTACAATTGGCAGCTGTACATATTTAGTAAATTCTGCTAAATTAGGCTGCAATGTGGTCAACACTAGGTAAATTCGAGAATTTTTGGCATTGCATTGATTCTAGCAATCTGTTTGCCCAGGTTGAACTGTATTTTGAACTTTATTCTTGTCTGAAATTTGGATTATTTGCGAAGATTGGCGAAGTACTGCGTATCGAAGGTCTTATCTTATCATAATAGAGATGATTGTACGATTATATGTACTGTACTGTACAAATCAGAAAGGGAATCCCAAGATTTAGAAGGGATATGTTAACATGTTTGTTTCTCTCTAAGAGAGAGGTTATTTGTTGAACCATATAGATATTGTGTCGTAATAATGATGAAATCAACACAGAGAGAAAAATTACATCAAAAAAATAATAATTTGTAATCTGAGCATTGAGCAGGGGACACCCTGGAAGACCTGCGAATGCAAATCCGCAGATGGAAATTATCTTATGTCTTAGTGATAAGCCGTGAATTGATTGTCCCTTTTCTGGAACTGATGTGATATGAATCTAGAAATAAAATTATTACAACAACAACAAGTAGAATTGTACATTTTCTGAAAATCTGACCCATACACTGTACATTTAGCTGTACACACAAGTGCGCATGATCGAGGTATCTAAGTCCCTCCCTATATCTATACCTAGTCTCTATGGAAACCCTTCCCATTTTCACCCACCCCTTCCCACCCTCCTACCCCCTCCACACAAACCCTCCACCCTCCTGCCAACAGCAACTAAATATACATTGACGTTCTGTATCTCTCAATACAACTGGGCCCGGGGACAAGTTGACTTTTGAGAATTACCATGACAACCGTCTCCTGGTCCCCCAGTCAGTAGTAATGTAAGGAGGTGGCCAATCAATAGCGAGCATCGTTTTTCATTTTCAATTATAGAGTGTGTTTTGATGTGGGGCTGATGGACGCTGACGGGGATGCGTGCGCATCTACTCTGCGCAGTGTTTAGAGATGGTGATGGCCATAGTCGACTCATTGGTCAGATTGTCAGAAAGTGTACAATTCACCTTCACCAATCCTCTCAAATAACCCAAATTCATGTGAAAAGTGACGTTCAAAATGCAGTTTAACACAATAAAAGAGATATGTTTAATCAACACAATGTCTAATTTAACAGAAGTTACCAAATTTGGAGAGCTGTTGATTGTATATTTTCTGGATTCGTACTACGGACCCCCAGAGAGCTCTCTAAATATGTTGTCTAAATGATAGAAAAAAATACGAAAAAGTATATCTGTAAACTAGAAAATAAAATCGAAAATGTGTGAAAAAGTGTAGAAGGGTCAGATTTTCAGAAAATGCACAATCTACAGTTCTACAGTTCTACACATCTATCAAATTCTGCTAAATTCGAGTGAAAAATGTTAAACACTGAGTATATCTGAGTCTATTCTGTATTGTATTCATTCAATAAATCTCTCTGGTTATGTCGAACTGTATTTTGAACCAAATCTTCTTCTTAAATTTGGGTTATTTGAGAGGTTTGTTGAAGTCAAATTGTACATTTTCTGGGGACTTGACCCAGAAACAAGCACCACCATTTTGCCACTGAGATCTCGAGAGATCTCATTTCGTTAACGTTTCATTCTTAAACTTTTATCATTTTTACACATTGTTTTTATCTTTTCTATTATTTCCTTTAAAATTTGATTTAACAGTCTGGCCTTCCATATCCTACAGATTACCTCTCAATTATGATCTGTTACAGGAAAATGAATCTCAAGTAATTAATATTTCTATATTTTAAGTTTGATATTTTCTTTTTTGAAGGAAATATTTGCAATATTTCTGGGGGGACATTTAGTAGTAAAGGAGCTAAATATACACTATTGAATAGTCTCAAATATGCTTAGCTATATTAACCACACAGCCTTGAGACTTGGTATATATGTGATCCGTTTTAAAATATATATACACTTATTACGTACCCTAGTGTTTACTATCATTGGAATCACCTTGATCTCCTCTTTTCAAATATGATGGTATCTCAAAATCCATATTTTGTGGCTTGTGACTGATTTTCCTAAAACGGATCACATATGAGGGTCGAGGGGGAGGGGGAGCTGGCCTCTGTATATCATTATTAACAAAAGTGTGTGAAACCTCGTCTCTAAGTATATTCACCTTCAGGGGTGCATTACACAAAGGCCTTGAAAGGGAGATACACAATATTGCTACTCCAATTGACTAATGTGGGACATGCATCAAATTCTGCGTCTTAAATTGGTTAAGGTAGTATTAGGTGATCATGTGTCTCCATCCTATATTGCGTCTCCACCTAAATGACGTTGATATATCACAACTGGAGACGCAATATCCAAACTTAGGACGCATCCCAACAAATAGGCACAATTTTGTGGGCTTCCTACATTAGTCAATTTGAGATGCAATATTGCATATCTCCCTTTATGTAACGCACACCTGCAGTGATTTATTTACCCCACCCCCGCCCCTGCCCCTCCACCACTACCAATGACCCACCCCGTGCTAACCCCCCCGTCCCCTACCAATGACCCATCCCCTGCTAACTCCCACCCCACCACCACCACTACCAATGACCCATCCCCTGCTAACTCCCCCCACCACTACCAATGACCCATCCCCTGCTAACCCCCCCGTCCCCTACCAATGTCCCATCCCCTGCTACCTCCCCCCACCACTACCAATGACCCATCCCCTGCTAACTCCCCCCACCACTACCAATCACCCATCCCCTGCTAACTACCCCCACCACTACCAATGACCCATCCCCTGCTAACCCCCTCCCCACTACCAATCACCCATCCCCTGCTACCTCCCCCCACCACTACCAATGACCCATCCCCTGCTAACCCCCCCCGTCCCCTACCAATGACCCATCCCCTGCTACCCCCCCCCCCCCCACCCCACCACTACCAATGACCCATCCTCTGCTAACCCCCCCTCCCAACTACCAATCACCCATCCCCTGCTAACTCCCCCCCCCCACCACTACCAATGACCCATCCCCTGCTAACCCCCTCCCCACTACCAATCACCCATCCCCTGCTAACCCCCTCCCCACTACCAATCACCCATCCCCTGCCAACTCCCCCCACCACTACCAATCACCCATCCCCTGCCAACTCCCCCCACCACTACCAATGACCCATCCCCTGCCAACTCCCCCCACCACTACCAATGACCCATCCCCTGCCAACTCCCCCCACCACTACCAATGACCCATCCCCTGCCAACTCCCCCCACCACTACCAATGACCCATCCCCTGCCAACTCCCCCCACCACTACCAATGACCCATCCCCTGCCAACTCCCCCCACCACTACCAATGACCCATCCCCTGCCAACTCCCCCCACCACTACCAATGACCCATCCCCTGCCCCTCCCCACTACCAATGACCCATCCCCTGCTAACTCCCCCCACCACTACCAATCACCCATCCCCTGCTAACTCCCCCCACCACTACCAATGACCCATCCCCTGCCCCTCCCCACTACCAATGACCCATCCCCTGCTAACTCCCCCGTCCCCTACCAATGACCCATCCCCTGCTAACTCCCCCGTCCCCTACCAATGACCCACCCCCTTCCAACTCCCCCAGCCCCTATCCATGTTCAGACGGTCTGAGAGCCTCTTTTAGGTCTACATTCTCTGACTATTTTCCCCACTGACAACCCTGCATCCCCACATCCGGGTCGTCTTTCGTCTACTTCCCCCCATCTCTTTTTCGTCCCCACCACTAGCGATTTTCTCTTCAATGACAATATCGACATGACAACATTTGCCTGACAAGCGCAGGGTTGGAGTGTCTAGTTGAGACCGTACAGCCAACTATAGAGGGAAGCGCTACATTGGGGCATTTTTCTCTGATTCCAGCAGGCCAAACATTATAATTTGACCCAAGAGTTTACTACATTATTATAGGGCGACAAATTTTGTCGTCGCCCAGTAATTTGTTGCAACAAATATCCATACAGAAACAACAGTTTCAAGAGAATGTGGCAACACAACTGACACTGCTCCATTTGCGTTTTTATTACATGAAATGAACTGATGTTAGTGGGCAACAACAAAATTTGTCGCGACATTTTACCTTTAGTGGAGTTCCGCTATAACACACGTGAGCAGTTAGAAAGGTGCAGTTCAGGGTGCAGTTTGGTCGATCCAAACAGTTCACACGATCAGTTTGGGCTTCCTTGGTTACACATGACTAAATAACACAATCTGGTTGGTGCAGCATAAGCCTGACCTACAAACCTGTTACAAATGACGTTGTCCACGACCTCGTAACTTAGGCCTACAAATTGCAGTGAATTGAGCCTCCTCGAGCCAAACTTTAGGCATAACAGGTTAAATTTAATTTTAAACATCCAAATACAGTGCGTAATAAAAAGTAAATGGCACTCTGTTTGGGTTCAAACTGATCTCAACATCATCAGAAAACTCTCCTCTCTCTGCCTCTCTCTTTCTCGTCCTCTCTGTCTCACTCTCCATCGCTCTATCCCTCTCCCTCTTTCTCCCTATGCCCTCTCCCTCACCCCCTCTCCCTCTCCCCTCTATCCCTCTCCCCTCTGTCTCCACCTCTCTCTCCCATCATCAGATGGGTCTCGATCAGTTTGAACCCTCCCTTGTGCCATTTGCTATAAGAAAGGTGTATTTTTGCAACTTATTTTCCTGAAACACATTTTATTTTTATCTTTTTTAATGATTTTATTTATCCAGCTTCTCCAGAGATATATTCACAATACAGTCGAAAACAGGTAAAACATTACAATTCTGTGGCGTTCTACCTGCTGCTCCAGTCTACTTGTTTAACAATGTTAATGAAAAATACTACAGTTTACATACACATCACATCTATACCTACAACTATGCATCCTCTCAACTGCCCCAGTCATCCCCTTCTCCTATCCCAGCCTCCACTCCTACACTCCCTACCCCATCCATCCACTCCACCAACAGCCCCACAAACAGCCCCATTTAATTCACATCCAACTGGTTCCAGCTCTATGTAGTATTAAAGTCTGTGTGCAGGGCATAAGTCATGGGGACCAAGCTGCTGGGGGCGCAGTTTGCCATGGGCGCACATATATCACAGGGATTTGTGAAGCCTATTAGCTCTATAAATCCTACTGCCTCTCTCCCTATACAGACACTTGCGCCCCTATAGAACTGCGCCCTGAATAAAAGGCCCAAACTTCCAATTCTAGACAATGAATGAAATATGTTTGATATGAAGTAAAATCAAACACTCAAGATGGAAGTATAGCTCAGGGCAATGAAGTATGCAGACTAGAGACCACTATAAACGCACTCATTTGTGATGCGTTTCAGGAAAATGAGTCACAAGTCGCAAAATTGATAGTGTTTTATTCATAAGATCTCTTTGTGGGGATGTGTTTTGTGGTGCTTAAGGCTGTTTGTAGCATGAATACATGTACCAAATTCCATGACAGTGCATTAAATATATCCAGGCATTCCTAAGGTGATCTTATAGAGTATATTTAGCTACTTTACTAGTAAATCTCCACCCAGAAATAGTGCAAACTATTTATTCAAAAATAAAAATATCAAAATTAAGATACAGAAAATATTCATTACATGTCGTACTGTTTACTATCATTGGAATCGGCTTGATCTCCTCTTTTCAAATATGATGATATCTCAAAACCCATTTTTTGTGACTTATGACTCATTTCCCTGTAACACATGACACTTATGTTACCCTGTTATAGAAATACATATTAAGTGCCCTAGTGTTTACCATCATTGGAATCGGCTTGATCTCATCTTTTCAAATATGATGATATCTCAAAACCCATTTTTTTGTGACTTGGACATATTTTTATTCTATAACACATCATATTTTGTTATTTTAAATTCAGATGCAGGAGGCCATCCACATTGCACAGAATTGTCAATGAAAGAAAATAATGAATGTGAATATTAGACGAATCTATCGGAATGAGAGAAAGAATACATGTATGTGTTTTGTCCCCAAACTGTCCGGATAAAAATGTGTCATAGTAAATATCCAACATATCCAACATAGCAGCAGATGACACAGGTCATAGGTAATAGGGGAGTGGTAATAGTAAAAAGACTTCTTGCAATGGGATAAAAGATCTCAGTAATGAAGAAATAGTCGAAAACTATTTGTTCCAGGAATAGGAATATCTGGTCGGTAATAGGAAAAGGTGTCTTAGTAATGTATTTTGGCTATGCTTAATATGTGCAAAAAAGGAGGAAAAGTCTGTAATATTACATATATCATACAGATGACGACTCTGAGACACAACATACTGGCTATCTTTTAAAAACAAGCCATAAATCAGACCCACCCTTAACCTCTGCAGCCCATTCGGACACTTTAAGTGACACAGGCAATTTCAAGAACACATTTTTCACAGGTTGATAAATGTCCTTTGCTGGAAAACAAGTCACATCCGCAGGCTCAGGTGATATCCCCCTGTCACTTATCAGCGACATATGGAAACTTTAGGTTTAAAAACACAAACAATTTGATCTAGAATAAATCTTATATACATATATTTTTCGGGGGACAAAGTTCTTTATTCAGGAAGTTAACAAAATTATAGCAATCTCATCCTTAGATGGTTTGCAAACATGGACGTGTTTAGAAAATACATAGAGGTGTGTGGAGTGAGGAAAGTAAATCATCAGGCTATTGCACTACAATTATACATATTATTACTAACAATCAATTATGACATAGGAATGCGAATAATGAAATGAGATGAAATCAATCCATAAGATTTTTTATTCAGATAAAAGCAATATACAGAATGGGGCTTAGATCCTCTATTCGCTGATGCGGGTAGATCTTCCGGCCAGTCCACAACCAAGGACAGAAATGGTTTAAATTAAAAGTTTTACATCATAAAATTGAAGTTATACATTAGAAATCTTGCTAAGTGGTTCAGTTTTCCAGAAAATGTACAATTTGCCTCACAATTCTCTCGAATAACCCACAATTAAGACAAAAATGAGCTTCAAATGCAGTTTAACATAACAGGACTGATACTTTAAATCAATGTGATACCAAATATACTCAGATATACTCAGTATCCATCATTTCTCAACCAAATTTAGCAGAATTTCCTAAATGTGTTGAGCTGCCAATTGTACATTTTACAGGAAAATAAGTCGCAAAAAATGGATCTTGAGACATCATCATAGTTGAAAAGATGAGATCAGGCCGATTCTAATGATAGTAAACATTAAGGACATCTTATAAGTATTTCTATAATTTAAGTTTAATATTTCTATTTTGAAAAAAAAGTTTGCAATATTTCTGAGCGGTCATTTACTAGTAAAGTAGCTGAATATACTATATAAGATGACCTACATAAATACATGGATGTATTTGATATATTGATATTTTTTGGTAAATATATCCATGCTGCAAGCAACCTTAAGCCCTCCAAAAATGAAAACATTCCGACAAAGAGATCTAGCAAATAAAAGACTTTCAAAACTATCCCTGTGACCTATTTTCCTGAAACAGTAGACATATAATCACGAGAAATGCTTTATAAGGAATTAAGAGGGACTGGTGCTGAATATATGTGTTTCAGGAAAATGAGACACAAGTCGCAAAGTTGATATTTTTCAAAGTGATTGATTTACAAGATCTCTTTGTTGAAATGTTCTGATTTCTAAAGGGTTTAGAGTACTTATAGTCATATAGATCTATGTGGCAAATTTCAGGACATTTTATTAAATATATCCTTGCGTTTTGCTTTACTTTACTGGTAATTAGCCATTCAGAAACATTGCAAACCTTTCTTTTTTTTTAAATAAAAATATCAAACTTAGAATCTAGAAATATATATTAGGCGTCCCAGTGTTTACTATCATTGGAATCGGCTTGATCTCGTCTTTTCAAATATCGTGATATCTCAAAATCCATTTTTCTGTGACTTATGACTCATTTTCTTAAAACGGAGCACATAGTAAAGGAACTTATAAAGAATACATTTAGTACACTGGCTGGTTTCAACTTTCTGCAAACAATCCCTAAAACCTTTATTCCATTTGGAAGCAATCCGAGGGAAAAACATCGCTAATGGTGCAGTATTTACATGGTTGGATCTGAAGGGTCAGATTTCCAGAAAATGTACAATTCGCCTTTACCAATCCTCTCAAATAACCCACATTTAAGACTAAAATCAGGTTAAAAAAATAGTTTAATATAGCAAAACAGTTACTTTAAATCAAGGCGATACCAAATATACTCAGACATAACCGGTATTCATCATTTTCAGCCTAAGTTAGCAGAATTGACTTAATGAACTGAGCTGCCAATTGTACATTTTCAGAAAATCTGACCCATAAGCATGGTTCATTATAGGCGGACTATCTGGGATCACGACACGCTCAAAGCCTCCACAAACCAACCTTTAATTGACAGTTGTCTAAAGTTTTGTTTGAATTCCTAATGCCACATGCGATCCACCTATTGTTAACCTCATGTAGAATTATGCCTAAATTAAAAGGATTGTATTCTTGTAATGAGTCCTAATGAGGATGTGCATCGCCCGAACCTTAGACCCTAAGACCTTTAGAAAGGTCAAGTCAATATATACATCTGGCAAGATATTTATATAAATATTTTATATTTAAAATTCTAAATAATTGAGACGACTCAAAACACGAAGGGACACAGACATTTATATTTGAAGGAGGTTTAGTTCTTTGGGGCGATCTACGTTTCGGTCTGCATTTGTCCTTCGTCAGAATTTTGTATTTAAATATGGCTGCCAGAATCTAAAATCTATCGAGTTAATCAATCCTGTGAAAATTACTATTCCATGTTGCATATTACGTATTGTAAAGGAAAAGTTTTCAACTGAAATTATTGTGAAGAATCATTGACAGTCAACGACAGAAATTGTGCTCTACAAGTACAACAGAAGACTAAAGCTAAAGGGGCGGAAAACCTCTCATATCCTGGAGATATCCACTTTCATTAGCAAGGACTTATTGTAATAACATGTTTTCAAATTCAAAATTCAAATCCCATCCGAGCTTCCACCACTGTAAGGCCACGGCAAATAATACTGTTCCTGTCCTATTAAGTCTTGTGTTAAGGGTCAGTGGATGCGTTAGTGTTGCGTTGATGCGTTACGAGTGTGGTTGCTAAATATCTCTATTACTGTTCCTGTCCTATTAAGTCTTGTGTTAAGGGTCAGTGGATGCGTTAGTGTTGTGTTGGTGCGTTACGAGTGTGGTTGCTAAATCTCTCTATTACTGATCCTTTTCTATTGAGTCTTATGTTAAGGGTCAGTCTGTGTAAGAACCCTAAACCTCAGGTAATTGACAGGTGGGCAGTCCAGGCTGACCATTAGCCCAGATACCCTTACACTGACCACCTTGACCCTCATTAACAGCTGACCTGAGAGATGACCGCTTGTAGCTGACAGTTTAGGAGACTCAGGAGAGAGCTAGGTGTACTAGATATACACTGCTTCGCAGCCCCTGTTAGAAGACAGCCTGGTCTTTTTCCTATGATTGTGTATTTGTTCAATTAACACTTTTTGAAAATGCTTGGACTATCATGTTTTTGAATGCAGACGCCGGTTTTGATATTTGTTATTGGTATTGTCAGAATCCTTCTGTTTCTGTACGTTGTTTTTATCTTATGCTTATTTCACCTTCGCAATAATGTGTTTGGTAATAGCTAACTACTGCTGTTAGAATATTGCTTGTGCATCAACTTCATTTCTATTAGTAACCACTATATTTTTATGTACAGCTATACCTTAGAACATTAACATATTACATAATGCTTTGCTGGAATAAAAATATTTAAATACAACATTTAAACATTTAAACATAAATACAATACTACTGGTGGAAAAAATGTTTATTTCATTTTAACTTCCATAAGTGTCGCAGCAAAGTGAGTTGAAAGTAGCTTGAATGATATTTTCCAAAGTGATTTATTCACAAGATCACTTGATAGGAAGGTTCTCATTTTTTAATTTCTACCGCTTGAAGTAGTATGAATACATTTACCAAATTTCAAGACAGTGTATCTGATATATACATGCGTTTCTAAGGTCATCCCACAGAGTCATTTAGCCAGTTTATTAGTAATGGTCTTAGCATATGTGATGTGTTCCAGGAAAATGAGTCATAAGTTGCAAAATTGATATTTTTTTCAAAGTGTCTTTTTCACAAGATCTCATTATTGGAATGTTCTATTTTTTTGGTGGGCTGATCACTTATAGCTATATCAATCGATGTATCAAATTTAAGCAATATATCCTTTCGTTTTGAAGGTCCTCATATGGACTACGTTTAGTTACTTTACTGTTTATTGACCCCCAGAAATATTGGAAACTTTTTTTTCAAAGACGAAAATATCAAACTTAAAATCTAGAGATATTTATTAGATAATTAGACTGTTTACTATCATTGGAATCGGCTTGATCTCATCTTTTCAAATATGGTGATATATCAAAATCCATTTTTTGCGACTTATGACTCATTTTCCTGAAACACATCTCATATGTACTTATTAGATGTCCTTAATGTTTACATTCATTGGAATCGGGTTGGTCTCATCTTTCCAAATATGGTGATATCTCAAAATCCATTTTTTGCGATTTATGACTCATTTTCCTGAAACGGATCACAAACTCAGATATACAAAGTATTTATTCATGACCTGTGAGTATTATTGCCAATTGTACATTTTCTGATGACCCATATAAATGTCTGAGCACCCTGACTTTAGCTTGACCTAATGATGTAAACAACTCATCCGTCTTTTGTGTTCTAGTTCTTGGACATGTGTCTTGTTTGTTAGCCTTTAAGCTCCCCCCAACCTCTCGATCCGACCTCCCCCTCCCCTGCTCCCGCCCCCGACCCTTCAATCCCAACCCCACACCCCACACCCTAAGAGGGTCAGATTTTCAGAAGATGTACAATCAATCTACCCTCACCAATCTTCTCAAATAACCCACATGTCAGACGAAAATAAATTTTAAAATACAGTTCAACCTAACCAAATAGATTGCTAGAATCAATGCAATGCTGAATACACTCGGATTTGACTAGTATTCACCAAATTGCAGCCTAATTTAGCAGAATTTACTGTGTAAAGCTGACAATAGTACATTTTCTGAAACCCATATAACCGACCGACCCTTTCCTCCGACCGACCCCCAACATAGAGCAATAAGCGACCTCTGGCGAGTAACAAGGACATGATTTATAGCTACTCTCCAATTAAGACACTCAGCAGAGAGTGGTCATTACCTTGACCTGACACACGGGGTCACCAGGGGTCAAACTGACCATTACTCATGGACCGTCCCCCTTAGCCCACCTCGGACCCAATCTGACACAGCATAGGAGCTCAAAATAAATACAGGTTAACTAACAAGTTGGTTGAAGGAGTGTGAATATTGCATGAGTTGCGTAGCAATGAGTGCAATATTCTAAGCGACTGAAACCAACAAGATTTATTATACATGCTTTAAATGATGAAAATAAAATAAAATTGAGTCATGAATTTTGAATTTCAGCAATAATCTTAATAAAAACCCCAGATTGGTTGCCATAACAACCCCACATAACTCACTAGTGAAAGACACACTATGTGTAACTCACTCTAGATATGTTGTTTTCAGAGAAATGCGTGTATAATAAGAAATCGCATATCCTTGTTATAAATATGACATCAGTAATAACTAATTACAATTTAATTAAGGCATCTTAGATGCAAGATGTTTTTTCCCTTTACTTGTCCTACCTTAACAACACGTACGACCTGGGTGAAATTTCCAGAAAATGTGCAATTCACATTAAGAAACTCACCCTAATAACCCGAATTTAAAACAAAAAGGAGACTCACATTATACAACGTTTATATATTCAACGAACAACGTGACTTTGTGTACAGTTATCGGGTTATTCTAGTCAAGTTTTATATATAGAATTTTTATTCAGACTAATATAAGTACAGAATTCGGCTCGAGCCTCTACGAGTAGATCTCCCGGTCGATCCTTAAGAACATAAATTAATGATACAGAATACAATACATACGTCTACAGAATCACAATCCGTTTGGCTGCATTACATTCATTTTTTAGTATGAGATTTGTAATGTTGGTTCATCCAATCGCTCTGGTTATACCAGGGATATCTGTAACTTTACATTCTGTGCAAGTTCATTACATACTTGGAATTTGATTGTTTACAGCGGTCGAATTTATCAATTAACAGTAGATAACACTGAATTATAATTATAGTACTACAATGTAACATAATGGATAATGTAAGACTTTTCAGGGTTTGCAAATCGTGATAGATATTCTGTTCAAGAATAAGAAGATAATGATGACCTTTGTACCTGGGACTTGTATCTGTGACTGGGGCACGGGAGGTGATGGAGCTGTTTTCGGTTTTTATCTTAATTAACGTTCAATATTGAATTAGATCATTAGATAATCTAATAGAACTGGGAGTCCCAGAGGTAGACCACCGTATGGTGAGCTGGGGAGTACCGAAGCCGGGCCTGCTCACACACTAAAAAAATTACACTAAAAAAAAATTACACTAAAAAAAATAAAAACAATGAATAAAAAAATCTTTAAATGTTAGAATAAAAAAAAGTTTGGAAGGTTAAAAAAAACACGAAAGCATAAAAGTTAATGTGCAAGACAACAAGGACAACAAATTAAATGCAAAATAAATTGGGGAGCTTGTTTTGAATTATTACAATATTAACACGATTTACTTGCTCTATAACCTGAATAAAGATTGAATTAAAAAAAACTAGAACAAAATAGAAGGATACTTGGGTATGATTCTATTCATATTAACATCTGGACTTGCTCCCACAGCTTTAGTGTTGCGCTTCTTATCCCTCTGTCTCTTATACAGCTAAAGGGGGTGCTCCACTACTCAGTACTCCCCGTACAGCTAAAGGGGGTGCTCCACTACTCAGTACTCACCGTACAGCTAAAGGGGGTGCTCCACTACTCAGTACTCCCCGTACAGCTAAAGGGGGTGCTCCACTACTCAGTACTCACCGTAAAGCTAAAGGGGGTGCTCCACTACTCAGTACTCACCGTACAGCTAAAGGGGGTGCTCCACTACTCAGTACTCACCGTAAAGCTAAAGGGGGTGCTCCACTACTCAGTACTCACCGTACAGCTAAAGGGGGTGCTCCACTACTCAGTACTCACCGTACAGCTAAAGGGGGTGCTCCACTGATCAGTTCTCACCTTACAGCTAAAGGGGGTGTTCCACTGATCAGTTCTCACCTTACAGCTAAAGAGGGTGCTCCACTGATCAGTTCTCACCTTACAGCTAAAGAGGGTGCTCCACTGATCAGTTCTCACCTTACAGCTAAAGGGGGTGCTCCACTGATCAGTTCTCACCTTACAGCTAAAGGGGGTGTTCCACTGATCAGTTCTCACCTTACAGCTAAAGAGGGTGCTCCACTGATCAGTTCTCACCTTACAGCTAAAGAGGGTGCTCCACTGATCAGTTCTCACCTTACAGCTAAAGAGGGTGCTCCACTGATCAGTTCTCACCTTACAGCTAAAGGGGGTGTTCCACTGATCAGTTCTCACCTTACAGCTAAAGAGGGTGTTCCACTGATCAGTTCTCACCTTACAGCTAAAGAGGGTGTTCCACTGATCAGTTCTCACCTTACAGCTAAAGGGGGTGTTCCACTGATCAGTTCTTATCTTATGCTTTTTTTACCTACTTTACTCATTCGTACCCCTCTGTACCTATGTATGAAGACAATAAACAACTTCTTATCTTATCTTATCTTATCTTATTGCTTAATTAACATTTTTTATATTGTTACAGGAAGATAATGAGTAATTTGAAATTGGTGTTAAAAATGTCTTCTATTCCATTTTGAACAGGTGCAGTTCCCATACTGTTACTTGTCCACTTTTACACTGTACTATTAGTTCCATACGAATAAAGATTCAAAATGGCGGCTATGCAAATCCCACTATTCATCTTATTATTTACAGCACGTGTATACAGAAGATGCTCGCCCCATTTCCTCGTACTTTGCTTGAAAAGGAAATAAAAACTACTACAATATATCTTTACACTTTATTCCGGTGATAAATTAACAACAAAGTAGCGATCATTGTGCGGCAGGAAGGCAGGTGCACACTGCCTCCTGGCGGCAAACAGTTCATTCACCCCAATAAACCAACCATTGCTCCCCCCGCCCTTAACCATAAGTCCTGGGGGCAGATATTCACAAAATGTACATCTTCAGATCCACACATTTAGTAAATTCTGCATAATTAGGCTGTAAAATCATAAACACTAGGTATATCTGAATATTTTTAGTATTGCCTTGATTCAGACAATCTGTTAGGTTATGGGGAACTGAATTTTGAACCTGATTTTTGTCTGAAATGGGGTTATTTGAGAGGATTGGGGAAGGTGAATTGTACATTTTCTGATGTCCTGAACCCGCTGCTGCCTATAACCATAAGTTCTCACAAACAGAAGCCTCGGCAGCCAGATGCTTCATGTGTCGCATCAAGCGCAGGATATGACTTGTGTAATGAGACATAAACCACCTGTAACCTTTACAGAGAGATAAGTCATATATTTTGGTGGAAGTATAGACTGTAATTGTTATATATTAGCTTTATATGTGATGTGTCACAGGAAGATGAGTCAAAATGCGTTGGGTTTTTTAAATAGTTTTATTGGCCTTAAATTTAACATCACTGATCTTTAAGAGTTAGAAAACATGCATGGCTAACAAATGTAGTTTTCTTTTGTGCGTCGCCAAGAAATCCAAATCACAATCCTAATTACTTTTTCAACCAAGCAGATCTCTATCAGACTCTGCTGCTACCATATATAATAAACAATAGCTTCATTCTAAACTATGTGGCCTTATGGGCCTGGCCGGCGGCAAGCTTCGTTAAAACAAGTCACCAAGCGATCGTACATTTCAACCTACAAGTTCACGTTATTTAGAATAGATATTGAATCGACTACTACAAAATAATACACATTACATGATAGGAAATCTCCCATCAAGATATTGTCACCGCATTTTAGTATTTTAAGAACATGGCTGTTAAAAGAATTCAACATCGGACAAATTCCTAACTTAAGCAAAATGACTCATGTAGTAGAGAACTAGATTTTCAATGCATACTCAAATAGATATATATCCCCAATCTCCCTTATATGTAAAGGCAAATCGTTCCATGTTTTCATACCTGCATAATAAAAACTGTTTTTAACCTATCAGACCTTGCTCTAGCCAAGTATAATTTTGGTTCATTACAATTTCTTAGCTCTGTGTTAGTTGTGGGTTTCTTTAGGTAATCATTGTGTTGATACAAAATGTCTCCTTAATTGCGTTAAACTGTATTTTGAACATCACTTTCCTCTTAAATTTGGGTCATTTGGGAGGATTGGTGGAGGTGAATTGTACATTTTCTAACGATCTCACCCGAGAGATCCTGTGAATAAAATACTTAGAGAAATAACATTTCTGTAAAGGACTTAGTAAAGGTATTAGTGACTCATTTCCCAGAAACAGATCTCATATTAGATTTAAATATTTGTGCTGCATTTGAGCCTTTCAGCAGCTATTCCCTGGTCGCACCTTCAGAAAATATACAATTCACCTTCACCAATCCTCTCAAATAACCCAAATTTAAGACAAAAATCAGGTTCAAAATTCAGTTCAACCTAACCAGACAGGTTTATTGAATGAATACAATACAGAATACATTCAGGTATACCTAGTATTAATCATTTTCACTCTAATTTAGCAGAATCTGATAGATGTGTAGAACTGTAAATTGTGCATTTTCTGAAAGTCTGACCCTCCTCCACTCCTCTCTCCTCCAGCCCGTCCAGCAGGCATTGAGCCAAGATAACATTAATGGCCGGGATGATACAAAACCTGACTGTTATCTGTAAATGTGATATGGACGGATAAGGCGATTAACTATCCAGGGCTTTTATAACAGCAGAGATGACAAACGATCACAGTTTGTTACTGTTTTTATTAATGGTTTACATGAAATGAACCGTTGTGATACTTAATGACACAATGAAGGTTTGGGGACGCTGTGCATTATACATTATATACATTGTATACATTATATAAATTATATATATTTTATACATTATATATATTTTATACATTTCATATATTTTATACATTGTATAAATTATATATATTTCATACATTATATATATTTTATACATTTCATATATTTTATACATTGTATACATTATATATGTTTGTAAATTATATATATTTTATACATTGTATACATTATATACATTTTATACATTATATATATTTATTCATCGTATACATTTCATGCCATCTAAATGACAAATCCTATAATAATACTGTCTTCTTAGATTTTAAAAAAGCTTTTGACACAGTTCATCATGACAGACTATTCTTCAAATTAGAACAATATGGTATTACAAACACAGAATTATTATGGTTCAAAAATTACCTATATAACCGGAAACAATTAGTAAAAGTAAATAATATAGAGTCAACAGAAGGCGAAATAACATATGGAGTGCCACAGGGCACTATCCTGGGCCCGGTCTTATTCTCAATTTATATTAATGACTTAAATATGGTTATCGAAAAGTGTACAGTCCAGCACTATGCGGATGATACTATTCTATACTGCCACAATAAGAACATTGAAACTGTAAATCAAAACATACAACATGACCTGGACAGGATTGACCTATGGTGTAGACTAAACAAAATATCCATAAATACTTCCAAAAGCAATGTTATGCACTTTTCAATGTCAAATTCAAAAATTAAAGAAGAAAACCCCATAAAACTGGGGAAAAATATCCTGAAATCAGTAGATGAATATAAATATCTGGGCCTAACCATGGACACGGGCCTCTCTTTCAAGAAACATATAAATATCATTAGAAATAAGGTTAGTACAAAATTAAGGCTATTGTATAGAGTGAGGCACTGTTTGACAGAGAAGAGCAAAAAAGACTTATATAAAATGACCATACTCCCGCACTTTGATTTTGGTGATTATTTGTATGACTCCGGACCAAAATCTCTACTTGGTAAGCTCCAGTCCTTACAAAACTCAGCACTTCGAATCATTTTTGGAAAAACAAAATACACAAATGTGGATGAAGAACATTTAGACCTAAACTTATTACACTTAAACAAGAGGAGACAAAAACATATAATTAACTTAAGCCACTTCATGGCTACCGATGAAACCAATTTGGATAATAGAAAAATTTCAACTAGAAGTCATGCCCAAGGTAGACGTAATTTAAAATTACTACAGCCAAAATCGGCAAAAATTCTAAACTCATTCACTTATAAATCGGCTAAATATTGGAATTCCCTAAAAACTGCTGCTCACCAGGTACAGGACCGGAAAACTTTTAGCAATATTGTTTACACGTGCCTAAATACAATAGAAATATTGTAGATCACCCCCTACCATTGTACCTAACCCTTATATGTTACTGTATTTATGTCATGATCTGCTGTGGATCTAACATTATATTTTATTTCATTTCATTCTTATCTTTTTGCTATTGTATTTCTGATATTTTTGATATATGTACTTTGTTGTGTATGTACACTACTCATTGGTCTGGACCGACCATACCAACAACCAACCATTGTTTGATTACACTTTGTTATTGTACCCTAACTTTAACCGCATATTCTAGTTAGTACTACTCACTGTTAGGTAGTTATTATATATTAATCAACTAAGCCTACCCTTAAAAAAACAGCTAAACATAGACAGGTAGAAAATAGCCCTTGGATATCAAATTAAATAGCCATGAAATTTATATCAGAGTATTTTATTGTAAATCAGTTTTGGCAACAACCAACCACCAGGAACCCACTGGAAGACTTGGAACCTAGGTTTCAAAACTGGGCCTCCTTTTTGTAGTCATCATTTATGCAAATAAAAAATGTCTTGAATTGAATTGAATTGAACATTGTATACACTGTATACACTATATACATTGTATACACTGTATACACTATATACATTGTATACATTATATATACATTATATACAATGTATGAAGGCGAATTGTACATTTGCTGAAATTCTGACTCTAGAATCCAAAGTTATAATGAAAGAGTAGGGTTGGGAGCAGGTTGGATGTAGGTACATTAGTGGGAGAGTAATTGGAGTAATTCCAGTGTATTATGCTCGCCTGGTAGCACCTAATAGACCTCATCTTCACATTGAGGGATTCCCCCCTGCCCGCTCACCCATGGTTATATGGCATTAACCACCATGGAAATGAAACAGGTGGTCTCCATTGACCACGTGTGTACCGGGGGTAATTGTAGAGGGGATTTCCCAACTGATTATCTGGCCTTCTAGGGTCAGATGGTCAGAAAATGTACGATCAGCAGCTCTACAAATTTGGTAACTTCTGTTAGATTAGAAGAAAAATGATAAAATGATTGGTATGTCAGAGTATCTTTGGCATTGTATTGATTAAAAGTATCTCTTTTATTGTGTTAAACTACTTTTTGAACATCTCTTTTCAATTAAAGTTGGGTTATTTGAGAGAACTGGTGAAGGTGAATTGTACATTTTCTGAAAATCTGACCCATGAGCTAAACCAGAGGAAGAAACTGCTAAAATGTATATTGTACAAACTCCAGTAGCCTTTCCCATCTCCCAAAGCCTTGAGCCCCTTAAACCCTGCCCCTGGAGACTACTGTCCCCATCAATGTTTCCCATCATGGTTAAATCTCCAGAAATTCAATTCACCTTCAGAAACCCTCCCAAATAACCGAATTTAAAACAGAAATGAGACTCAAAACACAATTCAACATAACCAAACACATCCTTTGAATCAACGCAATACCACATTGATCAGATTTTCAGAAAATGTACAATTGGCAGCTGTACACATGTAGTAAATTCTGCTAAATTAGGCTGGAATTTGGTCAATACTAGGTAAATTCGAGTATATTCGGCATTGCATTGATTCTAGCTATCTGTTTGGTTAGCTTGAACTGTTTTTTTAACTTTATTTTCATCTGAAATTTGGGTCATTTGAAAAGATTGGCGAAGTTGAATTGTACATTTTCTGAAAATCTGACCCATATACTCAGATAAATCCAGCATTTATCATTTTTCCTCAGAATTTACTAAACGTGAAGATTTGCCAATTGTACATTTTCCAGTGACCGGCCCCATGATCAGGGATTGGGTGACTTTAACACGGCTAAACTTCTCTGCTAGAAAAAGTAGCTTGAGTAGAGTGAGAGGGAGGAGGGATGAGTGAGCTTTGTCAACACGGGCTATTGGGCCCCACATTAAGACTGGCCCAGCCGAGCAGCTCGTATTGCTCACTCACTAATTCCTGCTCACACACTCCAATTTGTCCTCCCCTCTCCTAACCCTTCTCACATTTTAGCTCAATTGTTGTTTTGCCTCTCTGCTCCTGTTTCCATTATAGGGGAGTTGTAAACTCCAGTAAACTCATGGAGTAGTTTTCTAAAACCGTTTCATATTTTATACAAATTGTGTTTCGCAAAATGGATATTTTAACTCTTCTCAGATTTGAGTTCAATTGTTGTTTTGCCTCTCTGCTCCTGTTTCCATTATAGGGGAGTTGTAACTGTCTCCAGAATCTCATGGAGAGCGGGTGGTTGATGACTGTGGAATTATGGGACTAACTAATGGTATAGTGTACAATCTATAGATGTTATGTTCAGCATGGAATATTTGTCTCTCCTAACCCTTCTCACATTTTAGCTCTATTGTTGTTTTGCCTATCTGGTCTTGTTTCCATTATGGGGGAGTTGTAACTGCCTCCAGAAACTCATGGGATCTTGGGCGTGGGGGTAATATTTTATGCCATTTGTGATGTTTTTCAGGAAAATGAGTCACAAGTCGCAAAATGGATATTTTTCAAAGTATCATATCCAATTGTAAGATCTCTGTATAGGAATGTTTTCCTCTTTGAGGTGTCTAATGCTCCGAGTCATATAAATACATGTATCAAAAGACGGTGTCACAAGTATATTCTTGCAAGCATAAACATATCAAACATAAATTGTAGAAATACTTACTTCAGTTAATGTCTTGCAACCCTCAAACTCAGGAAAAGCAAGTGCCTACGTTGCGTCATGAAATGAGCGTCATTGATTGGTGCAATTAGGTTTATGCAACCAATCAAAATAGCGGAGTAAATTGGGTGCATTCAAAAAGGAGATTCCACTAGTGAAATCTATGCATGCATATGCAATGGGCTAATCTGGCCATGTTTTTGTGGATACACACACCTATCATGTTTACTATCATTAGAATCCAATCCATCTCATCTTTTCAAACATAATGATATCTCACAATCCATTTTGTGCCACAATTTATCCTCATTACAAATGCCCTATGGCAGCAGCTGAGCTGGCAGCTTAGGCAGAATACCCATGCAGGTAAACCGAGCCGTTAAAGTGCCATGTGAGGAGCAGGCCTGCAGACACACGGGTAAAAAGCGGAGGATTTGTGAATAAAGTTGTGCATTATACAAGAGGAATCAGGTTGATTTAGGCAGGGTTTGTTGGAGGCTCGAGTGGGAGGTGAAATTTATTGATTCAACAAAGTTTGCATTTCAATACGTTGGGTGTCATCCTGATGTGGAGGAATTGTACCACCAGGGGGCCCTCACTGTCTTCTCATATGTGATGTATTGTATTTAAATGTGATGTGTTTTAGGAAAATGAGTCATAAATCACAAAAAAAAAGATTTTGAGATATCATCATATTTGAAAAGATGAGATCAAGCCGATTCCAATGATAGTAAACAGTCTAATAATCTAATAAATATTTCTAGATTTTATGTTTGATATTTTCAATTTGAAAAAAGAAAGTTTCCAATATTTCTGGGGTGCAATAAACAATAAAGTAACTAAATTTAGTCCATAGGAGGACCTTTAAAACGAAAGGATATATTACATAGATTGTAATCCATGAATCCATTAATGAAACAATGGCTAGGGATCGGGAAAGAGGTTTACGTAACAACACCTAGAACTAATAAGACCCAATACGGAAAAATACAGACGATCAATAGTGTACGAAGGCAAACGAGAGTGGGACGATTTGAATGGCGAGCTAAAAACAATTGTCGAATATAGGCAGTTCAAGGTATAACTCATGGAAAGATATAGAATAGCAGATGACATATAAATTGCTTTTAGACTAGCCCCTTTTCAGCTTGATCTCCTCTTTTCAAATATGGTGATTTCTCAAAATCCCTATTTTGCGACTTATGAGTCATTCTTCTGGAACACATCACATATTGATAGACATATTTCATATTAGGATGCTTCTGCCTGCAACTGATTGTCGAGGATTAACCTTTATAAAGTATAAGAGATTTCACAATTCACAAAGCTCTCATGACGCGCGTTCATGCAGTGTCTACGACAGTACAAAGGTACCTGTGATCTCTGTCCTCCCAAGGTCGCACAAGGTCGCCCAAGGTCACTGTCTGTACCTGGCGCTGTGTCTACCTATTGTAACATATGGTCACATGGTTGGGGCTCAATACTCCATGACAACAACCATGTATTAATATGGTGTAACCATGCCAATGTACCATAATCATTCACGCACTTCTCATGTGTCGCCAAACCAGCGAATAAATGTTGCAGGAAAATGAGTCTCAGGTTGCAAATATTGAATTGTGAGATATCATACTTGAAAAGATCAGATCAGGCCGACTCCAATTATGGTAAACACTAGGACATCTAAGAAAGGTTCCTCTATTCTATGTTTGATGTATTCATGTTTAGGGAAAAAATGCAATATTCCTGGGTGGACAATTACTAGTAAAGTAATTAAATATAATCCAGAGGATGACCTTTGAAACACCAGGATACATTTGATACACTGTCCTGAAATTTCGTACATGTATTCATACTACTTGGAGTGCTAACCTCTCCAAAAATGAGAACTTTCCAACAAGGAAAGCTGGTGAATAAATCACTTTGGAAAATATCTCAAAATCCATATTTTGTGACTTGTAACACATTTTCCTGGAACAGATCACAAATGCTCACATAAAGTTGCTGCATTACTTGACAGAGGCCTGTGAAATTTCTTTTAGAAGAGTTTTAAATTTGATCAAAACTATTGCACGTACTTATTCCAATATTTTGAAGGTTCTGTTCTGCTATTTTATTGCAGTTTGAACATGTTTTTGTCATTTAGGTTGGAGAATGTAGAGCACGTCTGAATAATTTCTCAAATAAGGCAGAAAAAGATGAATATAATATCAAAGTAGTTCAGATTGCAGGAATTAGCAACTATCTTATTTTACTGATAGTTAGCTTATCTCTCAGTAAAGAAGACCTTGAAGGGTAGCACGTATTTTTGTAAATATCTAAATAGTTATTGGCCTCTGAATGAACAATATATAAAGAATACTTTCTGGTTGTTTTAGTGGGTTTGTGTAAGACAATGATACATACCTGCCTATAACCTAAATCATATCTGCTTGGCAATAGGAAAAGGTGTCCTAGTAATGTATTTCGTGTATGTGTAATATCTGCTCAAAAAGTGGAAAAGTCTGGGATATTATTATAAGATTTTATTTTCATTTCACATGCACAATCGTTGTCATATATATTAAGTGCATGAAGATAAAGAAAAGAATGGAGAAGGAATATTGTCTGTGACAGTCACAGCTCTTCCGAACATCCCATAAATATTTGATTACTGATAGAAAAAACGATACTAGGTGATACAAGTTAACTAGTAAACTAGAGTAGATTATCATGTACAAAATACAAAATACAGGATAAAATACAAGTTACAAAGAATGTGTACAAAGGTGTACATGTATTTATACAGGCGGGTGTGCAAGCACCCTGTCCGACTATTGTCGGTATCTCTGGTTATAGCTACAATTAGCCGTGCAATAATTAAGTATCTATAGATTTTTTTTAGCTTTAGCACCACTCGCTAGAAGGCATCTGTGCAGTTTACAAACTGTATTATTGGCGAATATTAATGATGTTAACAATAATAACAGTAATAATGCCATGTCCCCCAGTCACGAGGACTTTCAACTGATGTTAAATAACTCGTACAGATTAATTGCCGCTATTGGACGCAACATATATATACTTAATGCCGGTATGTTTTATCATACTTTGTGGTTGTTTTACCGCGTGTGTCTAAGGCAATGACAGATACCTGCCGTGCCTAAGTCATTTATATGGGTCAGATTCGGAGAAAATGTACAATTTGCCTTCACCAATCGTTTCAAATAACCCACATTAAAACAAAAATGAGCTTCAAAATGCAGTTTAACATAACAGAACTGATACTTTGAATCAATGCGATTCCAAATACACTCAGATATACCCGGTATTCTTAATTTTCCAGCCTAATTTAGCATAATTTCCTAAATGTGTACAGCTGCCAATTGTACATTTTCTAACAATCTGACCCATGAGCTCTACCAGTGGAGCGGGTAGGAGGGAGCAGTGAGTAATTATATCACCATATATGAATAGACAATGCTTCCTCCCTGAGGCAGGAGATGCCACAGCCGCCATGATTAGTAATATGGAGGAGCTAGTGACGTGCTGTGTTACACGTCTACTCACCCTTCAGCATATTCTACCCTACAATAGCAGTTTATGTCGACTATTACTAATGTACAAATGGCTGCATTCAGTCTTGTAGTGAAAGGGCTGGTAAAATGCTTTCATGTTTTGTAAGAAATGTTTATGGTCCAGAAATCATCTACACTCTCTCACACCTCTCTTATATTACATGTGAGAATTATTAACTAGACTGGAACCTTCTCATCATCACACCCATCTCATTATTATCGTATCATTATTCCGAAGCGTAATGTAACTAGAATTTAATATTAACTCAGAAGATTGTAATACTGATCATGCCCTCTCTCAGTATATGTTTAAAGATATTTTGTAATCTCAGGGCACAACGAAAATTCATCTAGGGATGAGCGTGCTATCATTTTTGTAACAATTTCCTGAATAAATAAATCTGTACAAAAAAAATATTCTTACAATCTTCCCTGGAATTAGTACTGCAGTGCTGGACCCAGCTTCTCAGTCAGAAGAGTTCAGCTATAACCAGTTTAATGTTAACTTCTAATTTTGGTTTAGCAGAACAGATTTGTAAAGCTGGTTTCAGAGACGGATTGTCGTTTTGGCTAAACCATTTTAAAACCACAAAAGGGTTTAGAATCTTGCTAAACCATTTTAAAAACCAAAAATTGTTTTAGAAATATGGGTTTACCACCCTACACACCGATGCCTTTGATACTTGTGTTGAAAGGGCTGGTAAAATACTTTCATGTTTTACATATATTGTTTCAATTTTCCCTGGAATTAGTACTGCAGTGCGGGACACTGTTTCTCAGTCAGAAGAGTTTAGCTATAACCAGTTTAGAGTTTAATTTCTAATTTTGGTTTAACTGAACAAATTCGTAAAGCTGGCTTCAGAGACGGATTTTCGTTTTTGTCTAACTAAACCATTTGAAAACCAGAAAAGGGTTTAGAATCTTGCTAAACCATTTTAAAACCCAAAGATTGTTTTAGAAATATGGGTTTACCATCCTACACACCGATGCCTTTGATACCGACAGATGCTCTGTGTCTCCTATTATTATATAATATGGTCCCAAAGCCACCAAATTAAAATTTAGTGAACTGGGAGTAAACCAAACCTTGTCTGCTACCTCATCCATCTTGCACAGGTGTTGAACCAGGCTTAAACCACATCATGACATGATTTAGCTATAACCAAAATCTAAAACCCTAAAATAGTTTAGCGATGACTTGGAAACAGACTAAAACTGGTTTTAATTCTTATACATAAGAAGTGTTTTATTTTGTGTTTTATCCAGACTAAAACCAAGTTTTAGTGGCCAAAAAAACAAGGAACATTTAGCTACCATACATATTTGGCTAGATGTTTTGGTAAATGAAAATGAATGAAATTTTGAAAAAGAAAAGCGACGGAGATGTTGATGTTAAAGCTGTTAAAGCTCCCATATTTTCCAATTATAAAGCGACAAAGGCATCGCCAAAGTTTATTCATTTAACATTCAGAACAAGAAGCCAAAAGGTGAAGAGGTAATACTAAACACCATTTATAAGAACATGGCCCCATTCCCGACCATGCACGGCAATAGTACTGTCTGAATTAAAACGTACAGCTAGCTTCATTCACAAGTTGTAATCAATGAGACTAGTCATGCTAATTATCATGCATAATGGGCTTCAAACGGAATCCTGTAATTATACAAAGCTCTTCCACATTGATATTAAAATGTAAAACGACTATTATGTGTTCCATCTTTAAAAAGAACGGCACAGTTTTCGCCCAACATCACAACGCTTGAATAATGCATAATACAGTTTTTGAACAAATAGGTGATGTTTAATCATTCCAGTAGGGGCAACGCTATGTGGAAATTGTGTAGGAGGCCCAATAGGAGATTTGTATGTCTCACTGCGCATGTCTGTTAGAGTGCATCCTGGGATGGATTCTGATGAAATCCGACATACAAATATTTGGCAACATTTTCATCGAAAACTGCAAGAATGTTTTCACCAATATCACAGCTTTTATAAAAGACCAAATGCATGATGGGAAAAATGGAAACGTGTGCTATGTAAATATGTATAAGACAATAGACATTAGAGCATTGATAGATATACCATGATGAACATGGCATGTGTTCTATAGATTTTATACTGTACGATTAGTCCCATAATTCCATGCGAATTCAGATTCAAATTGGCTGCTATGCGAGTCCCCAATTGAGACTATTAAATAAAACAGGGAACGGTTGGAAGATTAATGATGTTATATCGTTATGAGCTAAAACTTGATATGCACAAGAAAAGAATCGTATGATCATACAGGTCAGATTTTCAGAAAATGTACAATTGGCAGCTGTACGCATTTAGTAAAGTCTGCTAATTTAGGCTGCAATGTGACCAATACTAGGTAAATTCGAGTATATTTGGCATTGCATTGATTCTAGCAATCTGTTTGGTTAGGTTAAACTGTATTTTGAACTTTATTTTCGTCTCAAATGTGGGTTATTTGAGAGGATTTGTAAAGGTGAATTGTACATTTTCTGAAAATCCGATCCATATAGGTGTGTACTAAGTTAACCTTTGTTGGATTTCTGTTTTTATTTGACAGTGTTCTTCATGATTTGGAAGCATTTCTAAACGTGAAAATTATCCTGTGTATTCTCTGGTGACACTCCAATACCGGTGTCGATGATTTATTCAATATAGTTATATATGTTATGAATGAAACGTATCGACGAAGCAACATTCATAAGTTTGTTAGCATAATTCTGGTGAATGCATGTTTTTGTACACTTTAAGCGTCCAATAACCATCAGTTGAGGGAATGGTCTCAGTGCGCATGCCTGACACCGGATAACCTCCATCAAAAAACCAACACCACAAGTCTTTGTATCAGTTTCCTCTGAGGGACCATTCATTTTTAACCAGTAGGTGGGGAGGGGGGGGGCGGGAGGGGAGAATTCCTTGTGCAAAATTGTATGACCCCGCATAAAGTCTTAAGGGCCTTGTCCACTAAGCCGATTCTCATGCGATTCTCAGAGAATTTAGTTTCCTCTGCAGCGCAAAATCGCATGAGAATCGGCTTGGTGGACCTCTCCCCCTCGAAAGTTTGTGCAAAATGTGATGACCCCTCCCCCCTACATCATTGTAGTTCTGCGTTAAAAAAGATAACCCCCCCCTCCCACACACACACACACACACACATACACTTTTAAGAGTCTGCGAAAAAAAAGGTAGGTTGCCTCCCCTTCAGAGTTTGTGCACACAAAGATGCCCCCCTGAACACACACACACACACCCCAGTGCTAAAACATGAACCGTCCCTTACTGGATCCCCCCCCGCCCCCCCCTAGTATGTGAGTAGGCGTTGAAACCACCCATCCCAAGGCTACTTCTTATCCACCAAGACATTCCTCCTTTTATTTCCAACCATTTACCTGTTTCTTGTACTGATTGATTGTTCCGTATTTTGCAGGTGAGTGTTTTGATGTAAGGTTCTTACAGACGCACAGACAGACACACAGGTGAGGGGATCAATTGTTGGAGAAGCGTCCTCTGTCAGCGATAAGAAATCGACAATAAAAGTTTCTAAATCTAAATTTATATCTAATAGCATATGTGTGATGTGTCACAGGAAAATGAGTCACAAGTCGCAAAATTGTTATTTTTCAACGTTTTTTTTCCACAAGATCTCTTTATTGAAATGTTCTGATGTTTAGAGGGTTTAGCACTTATAGTCAATCATATGAATCCATGTAACAAAGTTCAGGGCATTGTATCAAATATATTCTTGCGTTTTGAAGGCTTTCATATGGAGTAATATTTAGTTATTTTACTGGAAATTACCCATTCAGAAACATTGCAATTTTTTTGTTTTTAAATAAAAATATCAAACTTAACATATAGAAACACTTATTAGGTGTCCTAGTGTTTACTATCGTTGGAACCAGCTTGATCTCCTTTTTTCAAATATAATGATATCTCAAAATCCATTTTTTGCGACTTGTGACTCATTTTCCCGGAACACATCACATATGGAAAGTGGTTGTTGCATAGTATGTCTTTTATTTCCCCTTTCTTGCACTCAACCTGTAACATAATGTTTTAAATTTGAGGTTGGTTTGTATGTAGAATTGCTTTGTAAGCATTTTATGTTCTTTGTCAAAACTCCTCTGGTACTAACACTACATATTGCTATAAGAAAATGGCAATACGAAAAGTGGCAAGTGGTACTTGTATGACTTATGACCCAGGATCAAAAGTTAGAAAACGAAAAAAAAACTTTAAATAGAAAATAAAAAAGAATATCTAGGTATAGTCTTGAGTCCCGCCCTCTTCGGACTAATTTCTTTAATACCTGGGTGAAATTTCCAGAAAATGTACAATTGGCCCTCACCAATCCTCTCAGATAACCCAAGTTTAAGACAAAAATTAGGTTCAAAATACAGTTCAACATAACCAGACAGATTTATTGAATGAATACAATACAGAATACACTCAGATATACTAAGTATTTATCAATTTTCACTCTAATTTAGCAGAATTTGATTGATGTGTAGAACTGTAGATTTTAGAACTGTGCATTTTCTGGAAATCTGACCCACCTACTGTATACAGACAGTAGATTCTGATTCAAACCAAACATAGAAAAGTTTTCTTTTGAAAGATGAAAAGAAATAATTTATGACATCTGTGGCCATCCATACATGTTCAGGTAGCTGCTTGTGTCCTCATTATATCAGAACTCCACTAGAGGAAAAAATGGCGGCGACAAATTTTCTGCCCACTAACAACAGTTCATTTCATGTTTGCAATGAAAATGCAAATGGAGGAGTGTAAGATGTGTTGCCACATTCTCTGTGAACTGTTGTTTCTGTATGGATATTTGTAGCAACAAATTAGTGGGCAACAACCAAATCTGTCAGCGCTGTTTTTCTGTCTAGTGGAGTTTGCCCTATTACTACTAAACAAGTGAGATGAATGGGAAGAGTAGCGGGGAGTGGGTGAGATGAATGGGAGGAGTAGCGGGGAGTGGGTGAGATGAATGGGAGGAGTAGCGGGGAGTGGGTGAGATGAATGGGAGGAGTAGCGGGGAGCGGGTGAGATGAATGGGAAGAGTAGCGGGGAGTGGGTGAGATGAATGGGAAGAGTAGCGGGGAGCGGGTGAGATGAATGGGAAGAGTAGCGGGGAGTGGGTGAGATGAATGGGAGGAGTAGCGGGGAGCGGGTGAGATGAATGGGAAGAGTAGCGGGGAGTGGGTGAGATGAATGGGAGGAGTAGCGGGGAGTGGGTGAGATGAATGGGAGGAGTAGCGGGGAGTGGGTGAGATGAATGGGAGGAGTAGCGGGGAGTGGGTGAGATGAATGGGAAGAGTAGCGGGGAGTGGGTGAGATGAATGGGAAGAGTAGCGGGGAGTGGGTGAGATGAATTGGAAGAGTAGCGGGGAGTGGGTGAGATGAATTGGAAGAGTAGCGGGGAGTGGGTGAGATGAATGGGAAGAGTAGCGGGGAGTAGGTGAGATGAATGGGAAGAGTAGCGGGGAGTGTTGTGTATGAGTGTATTCCAGGCCGCTATTCATTGGGACCACACTAAGGAGGAGTTTATATTATGATGAATTGTTATGTTGCATGTTACACACACTGGCGACCACAGGAGAGCAAGAGTGAAAGAAGGTGGGGGAGGCTGAGGGAGGGTGAGGAGAGGAGGGGCTGAGGGGGCTGAGGAAGGCTGAGGGTTTGGAGCGTTTGAGGGGCTGAGGAGGGCTGTGGGTTTGGAGGGTTTGAGGGGCTGAGGGGGGCTGAGGGCAGCTGAGGGGGCTGAGGGTGGCTGAGGGAGGCTGAGGGAGGCTGAGGGAGGCTGAGGGAGGCTGAGGGGGTTGAGGGGGTTGGAGGGTACTGAGGTTTCATCAAATATGATGATATCTCAAAATCCATTTATAGAACTTGTGACTCATTTTCCTATAACACATCACATATTAGCTTGACCATGAATACCTATATTCATCGGAATCATCATCTTCAGCTCCCCCTTCCCCTCCACTCCCCTATACACACACTAAAGCCTGGTTTCCACTGTCCCACTACTTCTCCTGTTTCTTTGGTCCCGCTACTTTTAGAAGCGGGAGCAAGTAGCGGGAAGTAGCCGCTTCAATTTTGGGGGGGGGGGGGGGATGAATTTTATTCAGGTTATTAGAGATGGCATAGGCCATTGCAAGTTTTCACGGCTCGGGCTATTCCCAGTCTTCCTCTGTGTCCTGAATTTTCGCTTATATCTATCTTAACATTTGTGTTTGGTGTGGAATCTACACATTTGGTACTCAGTTCAATTCGGGTGTGGAAATGAGATAATAATAATGAGATGGGATGGATTAATGAGGTGATATTGGTCAAGCGTTATCTCATTGTCAAATTAGAGGTGAAGATAGTGAGTTAAGTATAATATGTGCTTTTCATCGGGTTGTAATTAATTATGGATGAAGTTGTTCAGGTAATTGTATGTTTCCTGAAACGTGTTTGATTAGAAACGGCTACTTCCAGTTACTTCTAAAGTAGAGGGACCAAAGAAACGGGAGCAGTAGTGGGATAAGTAGCGTGCGAATGGAACCCAGGCTTAATACGTAAGGCTTAATCCAGCAAGAAGAGATGAGGCTTGTGTAAAAGGAGAATCTCAATAAGAGCAATTCAATAGGGGACTTGCATAACCGCCATTTTGAATCTTGATTCGCATTGAATTATGGGACTAATGGTACAGTGAAGAATCTACAGAAAACAAGTCATGTTCAGCGTGGGATATTTATCAATGTTCTTATGTCAATATCCATGTGTTATACATGTTTTCAAGACACAAGTCTCCATCTTTCCCACCATGCATTTGGTTTTCATAGATCATTGATAAAAGCTATGATTTTGGTGAAAACATTCTTGCCATTTTAGATAAAAACGTTGCTAAATATTTATATGACAAATTCATCAGAATCCATCCCAGCATGCACTGCAGTAGACATGCGCAGTGAGACATGCAACTCCCCTATTGTTGG
>OW804094.1:4897916-5190299 GCA_942159475.1 Sthenelais limicola | reverse complement strand
TTCAAACCAAAAATAGAAAAGTTTTCTTTTGAAGGATGAAAAGAAATAATTCATGACATCTGTTGCCGCTATCAGTACGTGTTCAGGTAGCTTGTGCCCTCATTATAGCGGAACTCCACTAGAGGAAAAAATGGCGGCGACAAATTTTCTTGTTGCCCACTAACAACAGTTCATTTCATGTTTGCAATGAAAACGCAAATGGAGGAGTGTCAGATGTGTTGCCACATTCTCTGGGAACTGTTGTTTCTGTATGGATATTTGTTGCAGCAAATTAGTGGGCAACAACAAAATTTGTCGGTGCCGTTTTTCTCTCTAGTGGAGTCGCCCCATTACTACTAAACAAGTGAGATGAATGTGAAGAGTAGCGGGGAGTGTTGTGTATGAGTGTATGCCAGGCCGCTATTCATTGGGACCACACTAAGGAGGAGTTTATATTATGATGAATTGTTATGTTGCATGTTACACACGCTAGGGACTGCAGAAGAGCAAGAGTGAAAGAAGGTGAGGGAGGGGGGTGAGGGTGAGGGAGGCTGAGGGGCTGGGGAGGGCTGGGGAGGGCTGAGGAAGGCTGAGGGGAGCTGAGGGAGGCTGAGGGAGGCTGAGGGAGGCTGAGGGAGGCTGAGGGAGGCTGAGGGAGGCTTAGGGAGGCTGAGGAAGGCTAAAGGGGGCTGAGGAGGGCTGAGGGAGGCTAAAGGGGGCTGGGGAGGGCTGAGGGAGGCTGAGGGTTTGGAGGGTTTGAGGGGCTGAGTGGGGCCTGAGGGGAGCTGAGGGGGCTGAGGAAGGCTGAGGGGCTGAGGGAGGCTGAGGGGGGCTGAGGAGGGCTGAGGGGGGCTGAGGAAGGCTGAGGGGAGCTGAGGGAGGCTGAGGGGGCTGAGGAAGGCTGAGGGGCTGAGGGAGGCTGAGGGGGGCTGAGGGGGCTGAGGGGGGCTGAGGAAGGCTAAAGGGGGCTGAGGAGGGCTGAGGGAGGCTAAAGGGGGCTGGGGAGGGCTGAGGGAGGCTGAGGGTTTGGAGGGTTTGAGGGGCTGAGTGGGGCCTGAGGGGAGCTGAGGGGGCTGAGGAAGGCTGAGGGGCTGAGGGAGGCTGAGGGGGGCTGAGGAGGGCTGAGGGGGGCTGAGGAAGGCTGAGGGGAGCTGAGGGGGGCTGAGGGGGCTGAGGAAGGCTGAGGGGCTGAGGGGGGCTGAGGAGGGCTGAGGGGGGCTGATGGGGGCTGAGGGGGGCTGAGGGGGGCTGAGGGGGGCTGAGGGGGGCTGAGGGGGGCTGAGGGGGGCTGAGGGAGGCTAAAGGGGGCTGAGGAGGGCTGTGGAGGGCTGATGGGGGCTGAGGGGGCTGAGGGAGGGTGAGGGGGGGCTGAGGGGGGCTGAGGGGGGCTGAGGGGGGCTGAGGGGGGCTGAGGGAGGCTAAAGGGGGCTGAGGGAGGGCTAAAGGGGGCTGAGGAGGGCTGAGGAGGGCTGAGGGGGGCTGAGGGGCTGAAAGGGCTGAGGGGGGCTGAGGGGGCTGAGGGGGGCTGAGGGGGGCTGAGGGAGGCTGAGGGAGGCTAAAGGGGGCTGAGGGGCTGGGGAGGGCTGAGTGGCTGAGGGAGCTGAGGGAGGGTGAGGGGGGCTGAGGGAGGCTGAGGGGGGCTGAGGGAGGGTGAGGGGCTGGGGAGGGCTGAGTGGCTGAGGGGCTGAGGGGGGCTGAGGGGGACTGAGGGAGGCTGAGGGGGGCTGAGGGGGGCTGAGGGAGGGTGAGGGGCTGAAGGGGGCTGAGGGGCTGAGGGGCTGAGGGGGGCTGAGGGGGACTGAGGGAGGCTGAGGGGGGCTGAGGGGGGCTGAGGGGGGCTGAGGGAGGGTGAGGGGGCTGAGAGGCTGGAGGGGGCTGAGGGAGGCTGAGGGGGGCTGAGGGAGGGTGAGGGGCTGGGGAGGGCTGAGGGAGCTGAGGGAGGGTGAGGGGACCGAGGGGGGCTGAGGGGGGCTGAGGGGGGCTGAGAGGCTGGAGGGGGCTGAGGGGGGCTGAGGGGGGCTGAGGGGCTGAGGGGTTGGAGGAGGCTGAGGGATCATCAAATATGATGATATCTCAAAATCCATTTTTAGAACTTGTGGCTCATTTTCCTGTAACTAATCACATATTGGCATGACCACAAATACCTATATTGAAATCAAATTGAATTGAAAAATACTTTATTTGTCTATGGTGATACAGGCAACAGTAAGAGATTCAATGATGGTTGAGAACAGTGTAAATAGGTATTAATGTATTTTATATCATGGAGTACACCATGAGTAAGTCTAGTAGTTGGTAGTAAAATAAGTCCAATTTTTCTAATAAAAAGATCGATCTAGATGTGACAAGACCAAAAAGAAGCATCTTATATTAGATGTCTTAAAAATAAAAATTAATACACCAAAACAAGGCGCTTTTGGAAGATCTATGTTCGCACAGAAATTGACATGACCTTTTTCCTATATAACTGTTCTGATAAGTTGGAAATAAAAATACTTATATGTATATATATAAGACAAATAGACAAATAGGTGAACAGACTTCTGGATAAAATCCAGGTCTTCCAGCCCTCACCTGATAGTAGAAAGTGGTATATGTACTAACAGAGAGTTGATACAAACAGGCATACAAAAATCAAATTGTGATCCGTTTTAGGACAATGAGTCATAAGTCGCAAAATATGGATTTTGAGATATCACCATATTTGAAAAGAGGAGATCAACCTGATTCCAATGATAGTAAACACTAGGACACCTTATAAGTATTTCTGTATTTTAAGTTTGATATCTTTATTTTTGAAAAAAGAAGTTTGCAATGTTTCTGGATGGGTAATTACCAGTAAAGCAACTAAATATACTCCATACAAAGGCCTTCAAAACGCAAGGATATATTTAATACAATATCCTGAAATTTAGTACATGGATTCATATGACTAGAAGTGCTATACCCTCTAAGAATCAGAACATTTCAATAAAAAGATCTTGTGAAAAAAACACTTTAAAAAATATCAATTTTGCGACTTGTGACTCATTTTCCTAAAACACATCACAGATTAAAGTAAATTAAATATATCTTTACATACAAAGCATGTTATAAGACATCGGGATCATCATCTTCAGCCCCCCCCCCCCCCCCCGTTCTCCCCTCCCCTCCCCCATACACACACTACAGAGCATGATCCAGCAACAAGAGATGGGGCTTGTGTAAAAGGAGAATCTCAATAAGAGCAATCCAATAGGGGAGTTGCATGTCTCACTGCGCATGTCTACTGCAGTGCATGCTGGGATGGATTCTGATGAAATCTGACATACAAATATTTGGCAACATTTTTATCGAAAATTGCAAGAATGTTTTCACCAATACTATATCAGAGCTTTTATAAATGATCTATGAAAACCAAATGCATGATGGGAAAGACGGAGACTTGTCTTATGGAAACATGTATGATACATGAATATCGACATTAGAGCATTGATAAATATTCCATGCTGAACTTGGCATGTTTTCCATAGATTTTAGACTGTACCATTAGTCCCATAATTCCATGCGAATCAAGATTCAAAATGGCGGCTATGCAAATCCCCAATTGCTGGTCTGCCACAATAGAAACCAGATGCACAACTTTCATCCAAGGAAGGTCCATATTCGTGCATTGTTTCACAGGCTTTCATTCACATGAATAATTGGGTCAGATTTTCAGAAAATGTACAACGGGCAGCTCTACACAATTAGGAAATTCGGCTAAGTTAGGCTGCAAAAATGATGAATACCAGGGATATTTTAGTATATTTGGTATCACATTGATTTAAAGTATCCGTTCTGTTATGTTAAACTGTATTTTGAAGCTAATCTCTGTCTTAAATGTGGGTTATTTGATAGGATTGGTGAAGGCGAATTGTACATTTTCTGAAAATCTGACCGATATTCATGCATTGTTTCCCAGGCTTTCTTTCGCATGAATAATTAGAAATTCAAAGTAATCCGAACTTTTGAGACATTGGATGAGGGGCTTGTTTCCCAGCTTGGGAAGGAGTAATTATTGTGTTTTAGCGATACGAGACTAGTCAAGATCGAGTATCAGGGATTAAAACGCGACTCAATGAAAGCACAATTATCATGATTGAAGGCGGTTTTATATGCATTGCCCCACGGTTCTCTTTCCATTGAGTTTTAGCTTTTCCAGGAATTTGCGGTAATTAGTGTTCATAATTTGTAGTGATGGGGTGAGTACCAAGGCCACAAGTTGTGTAATTATTCTGTTGTCATAAAATGATGAAACGCCTGTTTATGGGTCAGATTCTCAGGAAATGTACAATTGGCAGTTCTACACATTTAGGAAACTATCCTAAATTAGGTTGAAAAGAACATCTAAGTACATTTGGTATTGCATTGATTTAAAGTATCAGTTCTGTTATGTGAAACTGCATTTTGAAGCTTTTTTTTTGTCCTAAATGTGGGTTATTTGAGAGGATTGGTGAAGGCGAATTGTGGGCTAAATATATTTCTATATTCTTGAAACAACATTTGACTGGTTTATAAATGAAATCATCTCAGCAAGGCACACAGGTGAACAGATTGGCTCCCTTCCGCCCTAAAAGCACTGATCATGGGTCAGATGTTCAGAAATACACATTCGCCAGCTCTACAAATATTGTAACTTCTGCTTAATTTGACTGAGAAAATATGAATAACTGCCTTTTTAACGCCACTTTTCATTTAAATTTGTGTCATTTGAGAAGATTGGTGAAGGTGAATTGTACAATTTCTGGCGATACCACCCTATCAATGTAGGATCAGCTACGGTTCTGCTCCCATGTGTTTGAACAATTGTGTAGTAATTCAATATCAGTTGTTTTCCTAAACCTGCACGAAGCATGCAACTGTATGGAACACCACTGCATAAAATATAGCAGAAACAATACACCAGAGAACATTATCATGCAAATCATCATATGGGTCAGATTTTCAAAAAGTGTACAATTGGCAGCTGTTCACATTTAGTAAATTCTGCTAAATTAGGCTGCAATTTGGTCGATACTGGGTAAATTCGAGTATATTTGGCATTGTATTGATTCGAATAATCTGTTTGGTTCGATTGAATTGTATTTTGAACTTTATTTTCGTCTGAAATTTGGGTTATTTGAGAGGATTAGTGAAGGCGAATTGTACATTTTCTTAAGTTCTGACCCATATTGCATTGGTACATAGGTATCATATGAAGCAGTGCACCAGTATCTCAGGAAACATGCACAAGTCCTGAAGTTTCGGCAGCAGTACGATACGATTACATTGGCATGTGGTTCAGATTTTCAGAAAATGTACAATTGGCAGCTCTACACATTCAGTAAATTCTCCTAAATTTGGCTGACAAATGAAGAATACCAAGTATATCTGAGTATATTTGGTATCGCATTGATTTATAGTATTTGTTCTGTTATGTTAAAGTGTATTTTGAAGCTGAATTCTGTCTTAAATATGGGTTATTTGAGAGGATTGGTGAAGTTGAATTGTACATTTTCTGAAAATCTGACCCAAATTGCATTGGTACATAGGTATCATATGAAGCAGTGCACCAGTATCTCAGGAAACATGCACAAACTCTGAGGTTGTTTCTGCAGCAGTACGATATGGTTACATTGACATGTGCATGATCGTATCGCTGTCTCAATGTCATGTACTGTAACATGAATGAAACATATCGCTCATGTGAAATTTTGTTGAATGAAAAAAAAAACTGTTTTAAATAAATGAGGTGCGTTTATATGTGAGATTTTATTTCAACAGATACCCCACTATGCACTGTAACAGACATGTGCAGTGAAACATGCAAATCCACTCTAGCAAACTGGTTAACTAGCGGAGTCATCTTGTGGGTCAAAATGTACAATTGGCAGCTGTAAATCCTTTAGTAAATTTAGTAAATTGTGCTAAATTAGGCTGCAATTTGGCCAATACTAGGTACATTCGAGTATATCCAGCATTGCAGTGATTCTAGCAATCTGTTTGGTTAGGTTAAACTATGTTTTGAACTTTATTTTTGTCTGAAATTTGGTTTATATGAAAGGATTTCTAAAGATGAATTGTACATTTTCTGGCGACCTCAGGTTGTCCTGCTCTGAAACATCTACAATTAAAGATTCCAATATCTACCATTACACCCTCTAGTGGAGGTAGATTGTACTATAATTGCTTACAGGGGTAATATATTGATTGTGATATATTGGTCAGATTTTCAGAAACTGTACAATTGGCAGCTCTACACATTTAGGAAATTCTCCTAAGTTTGGCTGAAAAATGAAGAATACCGGGTATATTTGAGTATATTTGGTATTGCATTGATTTAAAGTATCAGTTCTGCTATGTTAAACTGCATTTTGAAGCTCATTTTTGTCTTAAATGTGGATTATTTGATAGGATTGGTGAAGGCGAATTGTACATTTTCTAACAATCTGACCCATATATTGATTGCACCCCCAGCAAGCTGTGTAAGGCGGGTTTAGTCGATATTGTGGCTCCAGGCTATTATCTCCTTAATAGCCCATAAAGTAACTTTCAACCATCCCTCCCTGCCCTCCAATTATTTAACCATAAAGCACATAAAGATATGTGATGTCTTAGAGAAATAAGTCACAAGTCGCAAAAAAATGTCAAAGTGTTTATTTTACAAGATCACTTGATTGCAATGTTCTGATTTCTTGGGAGTTTATCACTTATGGTTATATCAATCGATGTATCTAATTCCAGGACAATCTATGTGATATATCCTTTCGATTCACAAAAGTCCTCATATGGAGTATAATTAGTTACTTTACTGTTTATTGCCCCCGAGAAATATTGGAAACTTTTTTCTCAAAAAAGAAAATATCAAACTTAAAATCTAGAAATACTTATTAGATGACTCATTTTCCTGAACCACATCACATATAAAGTTAAGTTCATTATAGTTTATGTCTATTCACAAAATCAAATTATCAGCTTTCTCCACTTGAAGAGGTTAAGATTAATATTTGACTACACATATGTGATGTGTTTGAGATATGATCATATTTGAAAAGGTAAGATCCAGATGTGTGTGTGGCAAGTAGGACTATCGTCACAATTTGATGGGAATGAGAATGGGAATGGCTTTATAGTATATAACGCTACCCCCCCCCCCTCCCCCCCCCCCCACACACCCTACTGTTAAAAGCTGGGTACTGCTGCTCCTATAGTGCAGCAGTACCCAGCGCTTGTAGTGCAGGTTTACACGAGTACGGCCGAGTGCGTGGAAGAAGGCTTATGCATTGGGAGCTGGTAGACATGCATTGGGAAATCAGCCTATGTGCATTACCAGTACAATATAGACACTATGAACCCCGACTATTTCATTCTCAAACATGTTAAGGATGACAAATCCGTAATTCTTTTTTCCCGTTGACTGCGAAAACATACGAAATCGGGTGAAGTAGCCAACTTTCCTAGTCCAAATTAGCCGTTCCGAGAAACGGTGGCGCGTCCTGTTGTCAAAGGGGAGAATTAGGCAATCTCTTGGATGGCCACTGGCGCCTCGTCGTCGAGCCAATTCCAATGATAGTAAACATTGTATTAAATATATCATACATTTTAGTTAGTTTGTTATATTGTGGTGGTTGTGCAAACCTTGGTAGTCAAATAAACCAGAACAAAGCACTTCATGTTTCTGGTTCACGTTGAGCAATTCAGGCCGTCCATTGTTGTGTGAGGTGCTCGTATGTGATCTGTTTCAGGAAAATGAGTCATAAGTTGCAAAAACTGGATTTTGAGATATCATTATATTTGCTGATTATATATCAAGCTGACTCCAATGATAGTAAACAGTTTAATAATCTGATAAATATTTCTAGATTTAAACTTTGTAATATTTCTGGGAGGCAATAACCAGTAAAGTAACTGAATATACTCCATATAATGACCTTTAAAACGAAAGATATATTATAAATAATGTCCTGAAATTTGATACAACGATTGATACAACCATAAGTGATGAACTCTCCAATAATCAGAACATTCCAATAAAGCAATCTTGTAAAATAAACACTTTGGAAAATATAATTTTTGCGACTTATGACTCATTTTCCTGGAAGACATCACAAAATAAAAGCTCTGCTTAGGCATCAATGTACCTACAGATGTACAACAATGGGCCGAGCAGTTTTATTTGGTGACCTTAGAAATGCATGCAAATATGTAATACACCGTGTTGAGATTGGATACATGTATTCATACGAATTTGATCATAAAAACCCCGAAAATGTGAACATTCCTAGGGATCTTGTGAATAAAACAGTTTAGGATTTGAGACTCATTTTCCTAACTGTTGCTCAACAAAATGTGTGATTTGGAGGATGGTTTAGTTTTACACTAAGAACATCGGAAAATCTTTAAATGTTATGTGTTCTAGTAAAATGAGTCACAAGTCGCAAAATTAATATTTTCAAAGTGTTTTTCCTACAAGATCTCTTTATTCAAATGCTCTGATTTTTAGAGGGTTTAGCACTTATAGTCATATAAATCTATGTAACAAATTTCGGGACATTGTATTAAATATACCCTTGTGTTTTGAGGGCCTTTGTATGGAGTATATTTAGTTACTTTACTGGTAACATTGCAAACTTTTTTTTTTCAAAAATAGAAATATCAAACTTAAAATATAGAAATCCTTGTAAGGTGTCCTAGTGTTTACTATCATTGGAATTGGCTTGATCTCATCTTTTCAAATATGGTGATATCTCAAAATCTATATTTTGCGACTCATGACTCATTTTCCTAAAACGGATCACAAATATTCTTCTCTATCTTGGTGCCTTTTGGTAGATACATTCTTTAACAAGAATAATTATCAGCCAGGATGGCAGCTTTAAGCAATGATGGATTAGGAAAGAGAGACCTACGTTTTGTAATAGAGAGGTTACACATGTGATCAAAGCTATCTGTTTACCATAACCATGAATCATACCGTACCTCCCTCGCCCAATCCATCGCCAACCATCCAAGCATGAAATACACTCAGATTAGATAAATAATCCACCAGCCAACATCTAATCTTTTGTCAATAAATAAATCACTGAGGGGGAGATACACCGCCCCCATTGTTATACGTCTATTATGTGACGTGTTACAGGGAAATGAGTCACAACTCGCAAAATTGATATTTTTCAAAGTGTTTTATTAACAAGATCTTTTTATTCAAATGTTTTGATTTTTAGAGGGTTTAGCACGTATAGCCATATACATCTATGTGACAAATTTCAGGACATTGTATTGAATATATCATTCCATTTTGAAGGCCTTCATATGGAGTATATTTAGTTGCTTTACTGGTAATTATCCATCCAGAAACATCGCAAACTTTTTTTTTCAAAAATAAAACTATCAAACTTAAAATATATAAATACTTATTAGGTGTTCTAGTGTTTACTATCATTGGAATCGGTTTGACCTCCTCTTTTCAAATATGGGGATATCTCAAAATCTATATTTTGCGACTTATGACTCATTTTCCTAAAAATCAGAACATTTCAATAAAGAGATCTTGTGACAAATCACTTGAAAAATATGACTCATTTCCCTGTACCACATCCTCCCATATTCCGCCCCCATTGTTATAAGGAGGCGGTCTATATTCACTATCTGTGATCAGTAAATAACGGTCCTGTACGCTCGGGTGCCCATGCATGAAATGTGGCTCCAACTGCTCGGCCTATTGAGGCGGAGTCTGAGGCATTTGTTACATGGGTCAGATTTTCATAAAATGTACAATTGGCAGCTCTACACATTTAGGAAATTCTCCTAAATTAGGCTGGAAAATTAAGAATACCGGGTATATCTGAGTATATTTGGTATTACATTGATTTAAAGTATCAATTCGGTTATGTTAAACTGCTTTTTGAAGCTCATTTCTGTCTTAAATGTTGGTTATTTAAGAGGATTGGTGAAGGCGAATTGTACATTTTCTGAAGATCTGACCCATTTGTGACAAGGAGAGGGAGTAGGGGAGGGGCTGGACGGGGAGTTACATTATCCATAAACATAATTATCCACCATCTTGTAATTAATTAATGAGTATAGATGATGGTGGCGTGAGAGGGAAGATGGATGTAATCGACTGCTTACTTGTTAAGGAAGACAAGAGCTTATTCTGTACGGAATAAGGTTGAAGAAAACTTATTTGTTTTATATTTCATTTTTTTCATTTTTTTCCTTATCCTATTTCAGAAGAATATTACAATATGACATTTCTATTTCCAAATGATTCTTGATAAATTACATGATCCAATGAAATTGCACGATCCAATCAAATAAAATGAAATAATAAATATAAAATAGATTAGGTCTTGTAGTTAATTAGTGAGTATAGATGATGGTGTGAGTGGGGAGACATGAAATGTATCACAAGCATGAAATAGTTTGGGAAATAAAATTTTATTTAAAAAGAAAAAAAGATGGATGTAGGAGACTGTTCACTTGTGAAGAAAGACAAGAGCTCTTCATGGGTTTATCCTGTACGGAATGAGGTTGAAGAAAACAAATTCAGATGTATGTTTTATATTTTATTCTTTTACTTATTCTATTTCAGAAGAACATTGCAATAATTGAATAGGAAATTTCTATTTCCAAATGATCCTTGATGAATCACACAGAGAAGTTATATAATTCAATCAAATAAGGTTCAATAACAAATATAAAATAATTTACAGAACATATTAGCGGGGGAGGAATTCCTTCATTTTGAGACCAATCGTGCAAATGGCATGGTGTTACAATAGTGATCTAATGAGATCAAGCCAATTCCAAAAGGGCGCGTAAGTGTCATGGCCACCGTCGCCCACTTTTACTTATTTAATCGCGTTATGTATCACTTCCGGGAAAGGAAGTGATGTCACGGCCATAGACAATGCATATAGCGATATAAATATCCTCTCTCTCCATCGCCCCAGCAATGTCCTGGAACTTCTGGTCAACATATATGGAATAATTTGACCCTATATATGGCTATCCAGTGGTCGGAACTTAGAATAAATCCTGGAGAAATCTACAAACAGTGAAAACTTGTCGGCCCAATGCTTTTTCAATGGAAGTGACGTCACTTCCTTTCCCGGAAGAAGCAGCAAGTACGCGACAAACCTGGTGGCAGCCATTTTGCACTAACATGTCCTGTGATAGTAAACAGTGTATCAAAAATATCCTTGCATTTGAAAGGTCATCTTATCAAGTACATTTAGTTAGTTTGTTATATTGTGGTGGTTGGGCAAACCTTGGTAGTCCAATAAACCAAAACAAAGCACTAGTTTCATGTTTCTGGTTCACGTTGAGCAATTCAGGCCGTCCATTGTTGTGTGAGGTGCTCGTATACAAGCATTGCTTAGGCATCAATGTACCTATAGATGTACAACAATGGGACGAGCAGTAACAAACAAGCCTTTGTTAAATATTCATCCCACTGGGTTTCCCATTTCAGTATTTGGTACAGAGGGGAGGGTGTACGGGGCATCTATGTGCCATGCTGTTCAACATAGGCCATCCTGTCTTGCATGTTATCCGACCAGACGTTTGGAGTGACAATGTACCTCATAATGAATATAACAGGTGAAGTTGCTCACTCCTGTACCAATTATGGTTTCTGATTTCAGTATTTGGTACAGAGGGGAGCAGTGTAAGGGCATCTATGTGCCATGCTGTTCAACATAAGCCATCCTGTCCTGCATGTTATCCCACTGGGCACTGAGTTTTGGAGTGACAATGTACCCCATAATGGACATAACAGGTGGAGTTGCTTACTCCTGTATCACTCGCACCTCCCCCGATCACACCCACCTACAGCCATGTATCTACCCTACATAGAGGGATCTTAATGAGTCTGGATAACCTGGCGCATATGTCCCGAGTTGTCTGTGAGCCGAAGCATGAAGAATGGAAGCGCTGAGTGCTTCTGCGCCAGATTACACAATATTCGCCAGATTATCCGGACAAGTTGGGATCTCAATTTATCACATAATTTTTGATTTTCCTACCAGTTTTTATGAATTATTTTTCAATTATCATCAGAATTTTACTCGATATACTTGTTAAGCCCACAGCTTCTCCTTGTTAATGTGCGCGGCCTATTCACCAATCAAATCGCTGCCCTGCCACTCAGCACATGTTAAATAAAAAACATTTTACGTCCCGCTATTCCACTTCCATAGGGCTCTATGCTAAAGACTTCGACAGGTATCTAATAAAACAGCATACAATTTTGCGACTTGTGACTCGTTTTCCTGAAGCATATCACACATGACAGGCAGAATTGCTAGAGTCTCTGAATCCATGATCAAGGCATATTTTAATGTGCTTTCAATGTTCATAAGTACAAAGCCTACTGCAATAAACAAGTGCTTTATCTATGCTCCCTCCCTCTGCCCATCACCCCATCACACCATGTATGCTCCCTCCCTCCGCTCATCACCCCATCACACCGACATAAAACATAGACATACTAATGCCATAACAAGTGTTGTCTTATTGATCCGGTCCCTCAGGGTATTGTAGTTGACAGAGTTGCAAGATTCGAACAAAGGCCCCTTAAAACATATATATAGTAAATAGATGAACTTACAGATGGGGCAGGCTTTAGAAATATGTATAAGTGTTGTGTTTCGGGAAAATGAGTCAAACGGAGCAAAAATGATATTTTCCACAAGATCTCTTTGTTGGAATGTTATAGTTTTGTTTAGTAGTGTTTTAAGTCATATGAATGAATACATTCAAGTCAGTGTATTAAATGTATCCTTGAGTTCCGCAATACCATCATATTTGAAAATATGAGATCAAGTGGATTCCAATGATGGTAAACATCAAGGGCACCTTAGAAGTGTTTCTATATTTTATGTTTATATATGTTAAATGTATATATTTATGTTTGAAAAAGGGTTTGCAATATCTCTGGGTGGATATTAAAGTAGCTAAATATACTCTATAGGGTGACCTTTGAAACACAAGGATATATTTGTCATAAGTTTTGGGACATGTATTCATAAAATTTAAAACGCTAAACTCCTCAAAATATGCGAACATTCTAAGAAGGAGATCTTGTGAATAAGTCCCTTTAAAAAACATTAATTTTGCGACATTTGACGCATTTTCCTGAAACACATCACATATCATTTCCCATAATGCACTAATGGCCTGCTCTTGTAAAGGTCAAAGGTCATTGGGAGTGATTATAAGGTCGTCCACCAGGTGAAACATAACATAACATCATAATCCTCTCAACAAATGACGAAATTAGGACAATGGATATGAAAGCAAAATACCAAGAGGTATAGTCTGTCTCTGTTGTTGTTGTTGTTGCTACTTTTATTTGCCTGTTGTTTACAATAATGACACTATCGGTGGAAACTGATCTCCCTATCTAGGGAGGATTTAAAGCCCTACCGTAAAAATATTGGATTAAATAGGCATAGGTAACAATACTCCCTAAGGTCGACGACAGTAGGGAGGCCTTTGCAGCGTGTGGTTTATAAAATTTTGGTTTATGCAAGCAGCACTACGCACAAGAAAACATAACGAAAAAATAGACACATATAAAATTACAATTAATGACAACATGTTAACATGGAAGGAGAGGGGTGGGCACTATAATTTTTTAACACTTTCCCCCGATAATCCTGCTCGCATTTGTGGTCAGAAGCGAGGGTTAATGGATTCCCCTGATATGGTCAATCGCATTTGTGGTGAAACAAGAGAATAAGGGACTCATTAGGGGGCTCTCTCCCGAGCAATATAGTGATATGTCTGATATATCCCAGCTGTGTTTTGAATCAAATGATGACAACAAGCTTGATAAAATGGCATTCTTTCTCGCCTCATAACAAATCAAAGAAAATGTGCTGCGTCCACATTGCTGGAGCGAAGGAGGTGTTTCGTTATATTTAATTGTGTTTTGAGTTTTTTTTTTATCAAATTGGGATTATTGGGGAAGGTCAATTGTGTATTTATTGGAAATTTCCCCCATGTACATGTGTTAGCGGCATGATTCATGTACATACAAAGCCACTAAAAGAGCAATACAAGAACATCATCACTATAGAAATACTTGTATCACTCGCACCTCCCCCGATCACACCCACCTACAGCCATGTATCTACCCTACATAGAGGGATCTTAATGAGTCTGGATAACCTGGCGCATATGTCCCGAGTTGTCTGTGAGCCGAAGCATGAAGAATGGAAGCGCTGAGTGCTTCTGCGCCAGATTACACAATATTCGCCAGATTATCCGGACAAGTTGGGATCTTGATTTATTACATATCTTTTGAATTTTGATTTTCTGACCAGTTTTTTTGAATGAATTATTTTTCAATTGTCATCAGAATTCTACTCGATATACTTGTTAAGCCCACAGCTTCTCCTTGTTAATAATGCGCGGCCTATTCACCAATCAAATTACTGCCCTGCCACTCAGCACATGTTAAATAAAAAACATTTTATGTCCCGCTATTCCACTTCCATGCTCTATGCTAAAGACTTGGACAGGTGTGTAATAAAACAGTATACTGTATCCATGATATGCGTGCGTATCCACAAAAAGATGGCCAGATTTTTTATTCTTTTATTCATTTCAAAGCCAAGACATTTAAATATAGATTAGCCCATTGGATATGCATGCGTAGATTTCAGACACATCACATTTTGTGATATCTTGACCTATAATGTGTTCTACATGTTTGAATGTCGGTATGACATGAGTTATGATGAGCTAATAATCCCTCTCCCTCACGTGAAAAAAAACAAACCAAGTCCAATAACATGGTGCTTTAGATGGCTTCCATCCAAACAACTCATTTGAATGTACACAGTCTAGGACCAAATATGAGAGAGCCTTCAAACGGAGGGAAAGCCTCTCGCCTCAAACCGTAAAGTGCCATTATAATTCCATTGAGACCGCACAATGTCATTATATTCCTATTAGAATGCCTAGTCCTAGGCCAGGAAACTGATTGGCGAAGTAGGTGTCCAATCACTGAAATATCATTCCTATATGATCTGAGGGTTTGGACGTGGACGGTTTTTTAAATTCACATTAAGATAAGATAAGATAAGATAAGATAAGATGTTTTTTATTTGTCTTTTCGGCGTGTACAAATGAGTACAAACGGGTACTATATAAAGAGACAAAAGGGTCGACATTACAGGTCATATCTAGATACCCTTCATATCACACATGACAGGCAGAATTGCTACAGTCTCTGAATCCATGATCAAGGCATATTTTAATGTGCTTTCAATGTTCATAAGTACAAAGCCTACTGCAATAAACAAGTGTTTTATCTATGCTCCCTCCCTCTGCCCATCACCCCATCACACCATGTATGCTCCCTCCCTCTGCCCATCACCCCATCACACCATGTATGCTCCCTCCCTCCGCTCATCACCCCATCACACCGACATAAAACATAGACATACTAATGCCATAACAAGTGTTGTCTTATTGATCCGGTCCCTCAGGGGGTTGTAGTTGACAGAGTTGCAACATTCAAACAAAGGCCCCTTAAAACATATATATAGTAAATAGATGAACTTACAGATGGGGCAGGCTTTAGAAGTATGTATAAGTGTTGTGTTTCGGGAAAATGAGTCAAACGTCGCAAAAATGATATTCTCCACAAGATCTCTTTGTTGGAATGATATAAGGTTTGTTTTTAGTTTTTTGTTTTGTTTATTTTGTTGTGGGGGATGGGGTGGCTTAGTGTTTTAAGTCATATGAATGAATACATGTACCAAACGTCAAGTCAGTGTATTAAATATATCCTGAAGCTCCAAAATATCATCATATTTGAAAAGATGAGATCAAGCTGATTCAAATGATGGTAAACATTAAGGACATGTTTCTATTTTGTATGTTTAATGTATCTATGTTGGAAAAAAGGTTTGCAATATTTATAGATGGGCAGTTACCAGTAAAGTAGCTATATATTCCGTAGGATGACCTTAGAAACACACAGATATATGACACACTGTCTCAAAAGTTGGTACACGTATTTATATGACTTAGAGCGCCAAACAGCCCAAGAATGAGAACATTCCAATAAAGAGATCTTGTGAATGAATCCCTTTAAAAATCATCCATTTTGCTACTTGTGACTCATGCTCCTGAAACACATCATACCTCATTTCCCATAATGCACTAATGGCCTGCTCTTGTAAAGGTCAAAGGTCACTGTGAATGATTATAAGGTCGTCCACCAGGTGAAACATAACATAACATCATAATCCTCTCAACAAATGACCCGGATGAAATTAGAACAATGGATATGAATTTGATTTTGATTTTGAAAATATTTTATTCAGGACATTCAGACATTTCCACACATCAGTACGAATATTTCCAGAATAGCCTGAATTACTGTTTTAAATTACATTACATCGAAGTTCAGTTAAAGAAAAAGAGGGAAGAATTAATACAAAATTATGAGTATAGTATGATAGTAACTCCATTTTACTTGATATTATCACAAAAAATGATCTGATTCAATAGTATCAACTAAGTCGCGTTACTAATCTGTACAAGAGAATTCATATCAGATATATGTTTGCACATATTATGTAGATTTAAATATCCCACTCATTCCTTGCAAGTGTCAGAAACATTTTCTAAAAACATGACATATTTTAAAAACAATACAAATTATCAACAATCGCGCCGTGCTCTCGCATGTAGACCATTGGGTATTCCACTTTCAAAGTAATAAAAGTTTACCATTATTAATCAGTTATCAACTCTTACATTGTTCACATAGGCCTGTTCGTACGGTGATCATGCTACATAGTACACTTCTCCCATGGCACCAACTAAATCTAATTTCACATTAAACATTAAAAAAAGCAAAATACCAAGAAGTATAGTCTGTCTCTGTTAACGTGGAAGGAGAGGGGTGGTGCTATAATTTTTTAACACTTTCCCCCGATAATCCTGCTCGCATTTGTGGTCAGAAGCGAGGGTTAATGGATTCCCCCGATACGGTCAATCACATTTGTGGTGAAACAAGAGAATAAGGGACTCATTAGGGAGCTCTCTCCCGAGCAATATAGTGATATGCCAGATATATACCAGCTGTGTTTTGAATCAGGAAATGACAACAAGCTTGATAAAATGGCATTATTTCTCGCCTCATGACAAATCAAAGAAAATGTGCCACGTCCACGTTGCTGGAGCTACAGTTTAGGGGGTCTTTTTGGTGACTATAAATTTATAAATTTTTAATATGCAACACTATGAATCCATGTAACAAATTTCGGAACATTGTATCAAATATATCCTTGCGTTTTGAAGGCCTTCATATGGGGTATATTTAAGATATACTTGAAATATCGAAATCCTTATTAGGTGTCCTAGTGTTTACATTCATTGGAATCAGCTTGATCTCCTCTTTACAAATATGGTGATATCTCAAAATCCATATTTTGCGACTTATGACATATTTTCCTAAAATGGATCACAATTGTGTATGTTTTGGAAATTACACCCATCTGTTAGAAGTATGATTCATGTACATACAAAGCCACTAAAAGAGCAATAGAAGAACATCATCACTGCCTGTCTGAGGTGCTCTGAGCTGCTCCTCTTCCATTCATCCTATATCACTCCCCATAAAGCACTAATGGCCAGCTTTTCAAGGCAACACTCTCATTCCCATGTAAAACAGAATGTGAGAGCTTGCTTCTATAGCGGATGAAAGCTGAGGGGAGCGATGACTACAAAGTAGAGGGATCTAAGTAAACACCCTCACCATAGTGTGGAGGGGAGGGGGGCTGGGACTATAGATCTATAGTAAGAACGATTATCTCTCAGCCAAAGGTAAAACCTTTAAGACAAAGCAATATTTTTTTGTTTTTTCTAAAACATTGCAAGTTTATTTCGTTAACCTGCCATCTAGGCATCTACAACTCTAACGCTCTCGCGCAACAACCTTATGTAATCAGTTAGCAATTGTTTTTTATTAAACAAGAACCTTATGCACTCGTGTTTTAAAATTCTTTTTTGTTTTTTTTTGTTTTCTGTACCACTGCCTCCCAGGAGCGATGCCTTCTTTTATATCTTCAGCTATTAATAAAATGATTTCGAAAATCTTCATATATACTCTCCACTTTTCCCCCGTCCAAGACAAAACAATTTTAATGTCTTGTATGGTTAAAGGAAAGAGTAAATGAGGAACTCGGTGGGCTTTTTTTTTTTTTTTTTTTAATTTAATATTTTTATACAGCACATCTTCTGTAATAACGCCAGTTGGGTTATCGACAAACAAGTGCATTGTACAATGAAGTTCTAATGATCAATTGAGGACATTAACATTGAGATATGGGCTCACAGATGATAATCCAATACAGAATAACCATGGTCTTCTGCCCACCGCTGTGTCTATCTAGACCTAACTCTACTGAACTAAGTCCAAAGTAAGACCAAAGGTCAAGATCAGAAACAAAATTAAATGAAATAAATTTTGAAATTATTAGTTTGCTAAATCTAGTGTCAGCGTGAAGGTACAGCATGCTCTTAGTTTGTGTATGATTGGGGTATTTTGTGGCAGCGTGGAAGTACAGCCTGCGCTTTGTTTATATTAGGGAAGTTGGTCTGTGGATGTAGCGGCAGCATGAAGGTACAGCATGCCCTTTGAAATGTGTTGGTTTTTGGCTATATAGCCAGGGGATCTAGTTGTATTTTGTCATTGACAAAGTTACTCCAGCCTAAAAAAGGAGTTCCTTTATCTATTTGAGTGAAATAAAGTACAGAGTTGACTCTAGGCCATGATAGGTGTGCGTATCCACAAAAGGAGGGCCAGTTTTGACCATTTCTAGTGGAATCCACTTTTAGAATGCACCCAATTTGCTATGCTATTTTCATTGGTCGCGTAAATCTTGTTGCGCCAATCGATGACGCTCATTTCATGATGCAAAGTTGTAGGTGCCTGCTTTTGCCGAGTCGGAGGGCTATGAGACATTAACTGAAGGTAAATAATGATCAAACAATGCTTAAATATATATCATGGCATGAAAATAGAACTAAACTCGAGCTGCATATGCAACAAGACCTTCACAAAATGTTTGGCACCCTAGGCCTCTCCCTAGTCCTTCATCTCAACCCTCTTTTGTATAAATGTGATGTGTTCAGGAAAATGAGTCACGGGTCACAAAATTGATATTGTTCAATATGTTTTATTCACAAGATCTCTTTGTTGTAATGTGCTCATCCTTGGGGTATGTACCTTTTAAGCCGTATAAATGCATTTACCAAATTCCAAGAGTGCCCTTTCTTGCATTTCTAAGGTCTAGAGTATATTTAGCTACTTTACTAGTAATTGTACACCCAGGAATAGTGCAATCATTTTTTTCAAACATGAAATTATCAAATCTACAAATTAATATACAACACTTCAAATAAACACTTCTTAGATGTCCTACTGTTTACCATCATTGGAATCCACTTGAGCTCATCTTTTCAAATATGATCATATCTCAAAACCCAATATTTTACGACTTGTGACTCATCACCCCAGCCCCTCCCCCTTAGTCCTCTACCTTATGATTTTAGAGAGTTTATCACTTATAGTCATATAAATCTGTGTACCAAATTTCGGGACATTGTATTAGATGCGTTTTGAAGGCCTTCATATGCAGTATATTTAGTTATTTATTGCTAATTACCTATCCAGAAACATTGCAAACTGTTTTTTTCCAAAAATAAAAATATCAAACTTGAAATATAGGAATAATTATTAGGGGTCCTAGTGTTTATTATCATTGGAATCACTTTGATCTCATATTTTCAAATATGCTGATATCTCAAAATCTATATTTTGTGACTTATGACTCATTTTCCTAAAATGGATGACATAATGATATCTCAAAACCCAATATTTTACGACTTGTGGCTCATCACCTCAGCCCCCTCCTCCTTAGTCTCCCTCTTTGTATAAATAAAGACTTAATCACTTCATCTACGAGTGTATGCCCGCACGCGTACCACCGGAACAAAGCCGCACCTTACGTAGAGAGCCCAACTTTGATCTCTCACACAAGACATATAAAAAGGAGATATTAGCATGCTCAGTGGCGCCACCGGGCGGCCAGCTCACAAACGAAGCCAATAGAGAGATGAGTGATGGTTGCCCCATAATGCCTTGCTGCTACCCAGGGTGCAACAAAGCTAGTTGAGAGATAGACATATGTACAGAGGCGTAGTGTAGGTAGTTAGTGGGAGTAAGGGGAGAAAGTTAGTATTGTTTGTTGTCTTGTGTGGCCTTAAATGTTGTATTGTGGTGTGGTGTGGTCTGTGATGAATGTTATCTTAAATGTGATGTGTTCCAGGAAAATAAGTCACAAGCTGCAGAATTGATATTTTTCGGTGTTTAATTCAGAGTAGGATTCCTTTGTATCTCATCTTTGGTGTATCTACCGCTTAGAGTTATATGAATCCATGTACCGAATTTCAAGATTGTGTATTAAATTTTTTGGAGTAAGGGGAGAAAGTCAGTATTGGGGTTGTGTTGTGTGGTCTTAAATGTTGTATTGTGGTGTGTTCTTAAAACTGTTTTAACTTAATTGTCTTATTGGAAATAAGTCACAAGTCGCAGAATTGATATTTTTCAGTGTTTAATTCAGAAGATTCCTTTGTACCTCATCTTTACTGCTTAAAGTCATATAGGCCTAAATACATGCACCAAATTCCAAGACTGTATTAAATATATCCTTGCATTTCTAAGGTCATCCTATGGAATATATTAAGCTACTTTACTTACCGTGCACCTAAAACTTTCGCGGGCTAATATTTATCCTCCACGTAGCATCATTTACAGATAACTGTAAATCTGCAAATAAAAACGTTTTCGTTTTCGAAACAAAATCAAGGTAATACCCTGGGTAATGAGATATCAGGAGTACATGGGTCAGATTGACAGAAAATGTACAATTCAACTTCACCAATCTTCTCAAATAACACAAATTGCAGACGAAAATAAAGTTCAAAATACAGTTCAACCTAATCAAACAGATCGCTAGAATCAATGCAATGCTGAATATACTCGAATTTACCTAGTATTGACCAAATTGCAGCCTAATTTAGCAGCTTTTACAAAATGTGTACAGCTGCCAAATGTACATTTTCTGAAAATCAGACCCACGTGTTTCCTTCGAAAAGTCCTCGATCAAATAAGGATCAAACACGAAAGTAAAATCACCAGAGAACCTAAAAGTGTTTCAAATAAACGTGACACAATTCCCCTGATTCAGACCAATTGGGAAAAAGGGATTGACATTTAGAGCAACCAGTGACAAGAGTTGCAGTCAATGATGAACTAAAGATAAAGCAGTGGTTCCCATGCTTCTAGGTGAAATTTCCAGAAATTGTGCAATTCACATTCAGAAACCCTCCCAAATAACTCAAATTTAATACAAAAAAGAGACTAAAAACACAATTCAACATAACTAAACACATCCTTTGAATCAACTTGCTGCCGAATATACTCAGATATACCTAGTATTTATCATTTTTAAGCTTAATTTTGCAGAGTTTACTAAATGTGTAGAGCTGGCGATTGTACATTTTCTGGTGACCTGACCCTTGTATCTTCATTCTAAGAATATATCATTATTTTAAAAGGTAGCTTAGGAAGGTGGAAGGAGTGGGGTGTTCTTGCTATGGGCATTTGTAAGCTCATCCTATAGTGTATTTAACTACTTTACTAGTGAATGTCCACCCAAAAATATGGCAAACATTTTTTCAAAAAATAAAAGCTAATCAAACTAAATCAAACTTAAAATATAGAAATAATTATTAGATGTCCTACTGTTTACAATCATTGGAATCGGCTTGATCTCGTCTTTATATCAAATATGATGATATCTCAACATTTTGGTTTTGCGACTTGTGACTCATTTTGCTGTAACACATCACATATAGTGTGCTATATCTATTATAAAGCACTTAATGGTGAGGATGGTGGCTATTGTATTTAGATTCCCTCCTCCCTCATCCCGCCACTTCATCCATTAGTTATTTGTACACATCCCACTCTGGCTAAGTGCTGGCTGGAAACAAGATATGGCTTCTTTACCTCTCTCTCCTTCTCTCCTTCTCTCCGCGCCGCACAGTTCTACCTTTTTGTCTATCTGTTTATAATGCCTTCTTCTGTAATTGTTCTTTTTATGCACTCTAGCATATGGGTCAGATTTTCAGAAAATGTACAATCGGCAGCTCTACACATTTAGGGACTCCTGCTAAATTAGGCTGAGAAATGATGAATACCGGATATATTTGAGTATATTTGGTATCACATTGATTCAAAGTATCATCTCTGTTATGTTAAATTGTATTTTGAAGCTAATTTTTGTCCCTAATGTGGGTTATTTGAGAGGATTGGTGAAGGAGAATTGTACATTTTCTGAAATCCTGAATCATATATATATCTCCTCCTTAGAGTTCGTTATATATTGACTCTGCACGGCTTTGGATTTATTCCTACTTCATCACTATTTCACTCATTCACTCTCTCATTTTTCTGTAACACATCATATATTTGCTCCTTAGAATCTGTTACATATAGGGCGCGTAAGTGTCATGGTGGCGGGGCACAAATTAATGAAAATTAGTCACATAGTTGTACAGATGTACCCCCATAGAGTTAGCATTGGGGCGATAAATAATCGCTCTATACATCGCCCCAGTAAAGGTTTGACAATTATGGAGGAGGCTATAGTATACTATATCGATGAACAAACAGAGATTTTTTTTCTCCGCAATGGTGGGGCTATGGGAGTTTTGCGCGACATGTCCACATGACATCATAAAACTGCTAAAGTAGTGTGACTCAAAAAATGGCTGCCGTGGACTACTTACGCTCCCTGTAAGAGAGCTACTTAAAGATTCTTAATAATAGGGAGCGTAAGTAGTCCACGGCAGCAATAGGGAAGTTGCATAGCCGCCATTTTGAATCTAGATTCGCATGGAATTATGGGACTAATGGTACAGTATAAAATCTATATACAACATGCCATGTTCAGCATGGGATATTTATCAGTACTCTAATGTCAATATCCATGTGTTATACATGTTTCCATCACACAAGTCCCCATCTTTCCCATCATGCCTTTAGTTTTCATAGATGATGCATATAAGTTCTGATATTGGTGAAAACATTCTTACAATTTTCAGTAAAAATTTGCCAAATATTTGTACGTCAGATTTCTGCAGAATCCATCCCAGCATGCACTGCAGTAGACATGCGCAGTGAAACATGCAACTCCCCTATTGTAAGGCTTTTTCTCTACTCTTTCACTCACTCACTCTCTCTCTTCCTCAACCTTCCTCCCAACGTGTTTCTCTTTCTTTCCTCTCTTTGCTCAGTCTGTATTTGACCTCTCTTCCAAATGGACCAACATAATTACATGGAGTGACCAGTCATATATGGGATAGGGACTTCATGTTTTCTGTCTCCCCTTCCTCTCCCTCCTACTATCCCTCCCTCTCAAACTTTACATTTAACTGACTTCAATCTTTGTTTCCCTTGGAAACGCAATCGTCTGCATAAACCGGAACTAAATGAATGTAAACTGATCACTGTTAACTAATTCTTGTTCTAAAACATATCATATTTCTACAAGCTACTCCTCTTCCTTTTCCTCTGCCCCCCCTTCCCATCTCCCTGCTCTTCTTCTTGCATTTCTAAGGTCATTCAAAAAGGGGACTCATCTTTCTAAAACATATCATATTTCCACTTTCCACAAGGTACTCCTCTTCCTTTTCCTCTTCCTCCGTCACCACCTTCCTCTCCTCCCCCCCCCGATATTCCTGCTCTTCTTCTACTCTTCTCACACTTGTTCCATTTCACCCTCATCCTCCACCTCAACCCCTTCCCTTTCTTCTCCTCCTCATCCGCCACCTCAACCCCTTCCCTTTCTCCTCATCCTCCTCCTCCACCTCAACCCCTTCCCTTTCTCCCCCTCCTCATCCGCCACCTCAACCCCTTCCCTTTCTCCTCATCCTCCTCCTCCACCTCAACCCCTTCCCTTTCTCCGTATCCTCATCCTCCACCTCAACCCCTTCCCTTTCTCCTCATCCTCCTCCTCCACCTCAACCCCTTCCCTTTCTCCGTATCCTCATCCTCCACCTCAACCCCTTCCCTTTCTCCTCATCCTCCTCCTCCACCTCAACCCCTTCCCTTTCTCCGTATCCTCATCCTCCACCTCAACCCCTTCCCTTTCTCCGTATCCTCATCCTCCACCTCAACCCCTTCCCTTTCTCATCCTCATCCTCCACCTCAACCCCTTCCCTTTCTCCTCCTCATCCTCATCCTCCACCTCAACCCCTTCCCTTTCTCCCCCTCCTCATCCTCCACCTCAACCCCTTCCCTTTCTCCTCATCCTCCTCCTCCACCTCAACCCCTTCCCTTTCTCCGTATCCTCATCCTCCACCTCAACCCCTTCCCTTTCTCCTTGTCCTCATCCTCCACCTCAACCCCTTCCCTTTCTCATCCTCATCCTCCACCTCAACCCCTTCCCTTTCTCCTCCTCCTCCTCATCCTCCACCTCAACCCCTTCCCTTTCTCCCCCTCCTCATCCTCCACCTCAACCCCTTCCCTTTCTCCCCCTCCTCATCCTCCACCTCAACCCCTTCCCTTTCTCCTTATCCTCATCCTCCACCTCAACCCCTTCCCTTTCTCCTTATCCTCATCCTCCACCTCAACCCCTTCCCTTTCTCCTTATCCTCATCCTCCACCTCAACCCCTTCTCTTTCTCCTCATCCTCATCCTCCACCTCAGCCCCTTCCCTTTCTCCTTATCCTCATCCTCCACCTCAACCCCTTCCCTTTCTCCTCCTCCTCATCCTCCACCTCAGCCCCTTCCCTTTCTCCCCCTCCACTCCCCCGCCACCAGCCCACATCATCCAACCAATCCATGCTCCAGATCCTGCCTATCTCCTCTCTTCCCTTCCAGCCATTAATAAATCAGCCCTGGCCTTGAATATACAGCTAAAACACTACCAACTAGACCCCAGCCATATACGGGTCAGATTCTCAGATAATGTACAATTGGCAGCTCTACACATTTAGGAAACTCTGCTAAATTTGGCTGAAAAATGATGACTACTGGGTATATCTGAGTATATTTGGTGTCGCATTGTAAAGTATCAGTTCTGTTATGTTAAACTGCATTTTGAAGCTAATTTTGTCTTAAATGTGGGTTATTTCAGAGGATTGGTGATGGTGAATTGTACATTTTCTGAGAATCTGATCCTAGAGTGCAGCCATATAGACTACCCCCTCCCACCCTCCTCCTATGACTACCTATGCCTGGAGGTAGTGTTTCAGGAAATGTACAATTGGCAGCTGTACACATTCAGTAAATTCTGTTAAATTAGGCTGCAATTTGGTCAATACTAGGTAAATTCCAGTATATTCGGCATTGCATTGATTCTAGCAATCTGTCTGGTTAGGTTGAACTGTATTTTGAACTTTATTTTCGTCTGAAATTGGGGTTATTTGAGAGGATTGGTGAAGTTGAATTGTACATTTTCTGACAATCTGACCCATAGGCCTGGAGGTATTGTTTCAGGAAATGCCAGCATCCCTCGCCTCGCCAGCTAACCACCTCCGCCCCGTTACCCGGATATCAGAGATCAATATTGCAATCCAGCTTTGGTTCCTTATTTCCTCTCCCTCAATTTAGGCTGACCGGTGGGTGAGGGCTGTTGATCTAGGCAGAGGGAGAATGGTCTAGAGAAGAAAGGGAGACAGGAGAGGAGACAGGGGAGACAGGAGATGAGACAGGGGGAGACAGGAGATGAGACAGGGGGAGACAGGAGATGAGACAGCAGAGGAGACAGGGGGAGAGAGAGGAAGACAGGGAAGACAGTATGAGACAGGGGAGGAGATGAGGGAGACATGATACGAGACAGTGGAGATATGGAATAGAGAAGACAGGGAGACAGGAGAGAAGACAGGGGGAGAGACAGGAGAGGAGACAGGGGAGACAGGAGACGAGACTGGAGGCGAGACAGAAGAGGAGACAGGTCTAGAAAAGACAGGAGGAGCAACAGGAGAGAGAGAGACAGAGGGGAGAGACAGGAAAGGAGACAGGAGAGGAGAGAGGAGAGGAGACACAGGGAGGCAGGAGAGGAGACAGGGGGAGAGAGAGGAGAGGAGACAGGTCTAGTAAAGACAGGGGGAGCGACAGGAGACAGGGGAGAGAGGAGAGTGATAGAGAAGAGAGAGTAGAGGAGACAGGAGAGGCGACAGGAGGAGAGAGGGTATGCAGGGGAGACAGGAGAGGGAATATTGAGAGAGGAACGGAAGATGGAAAAGGGGTAGGACGAGAGGGGGAGCAGAGAGGTAGAGGAAGAGGGAGAGGAAGATATATGTAATATGTAAAATAGTAATAAGATCAACCTGATTAGGAGTATGTGCTCTCTCCCTCTCTCTCCTAATGCATACATAAGCCTACCCTCTCTCCCTCTCTCTCACCCACTCCCTCCTAAAGTGTACATAACGCGCCTACATAGAGCCAATACCTTCTCATAATGACTACATGAAACATAATATAGAGGATATTCATGTAAATGTAGACTTGTAAATGGCTTTAATCTAGATTCATCATTTATTTATTTGTCCCCGGGTCATTAGTTATTACAGTGTTTTTATATTCACATTATTTATGCAGTAATCATGTCTATGATTGCATGCTAATGATACCAACATGTGTACAATAGGGCACTTGTATTAGACACTCTGTATATCAGCTACATTATTTATGCAGTAATCATGTCTATGATTACACGCTAATGATACCAACATGTGTACAATAGGGCACTTGTATTAGACACTCTGTATGTCAGCTATATTATTTATGCAGTAATCATGTCTATGATTACATACTAATGATACCAACATGTGTACAATAGGGCACTTGTATTAGACACTCTGTATGTCAGCTATATTATTTATGCAGTAATCATGTCTATGATTACACACTAATGATACCAACATGTGTACAATAGGGCACTTGTATTAGACACTCTGTATGTCAGCTATAGGGGGTATTACACATAAGTATTTTGATTATATGTCCATGTTGTATGAGGACCAACTTAGACTGGATGTACTGTATGAATATCTTGTATGTGGGGGCAATATTAGAAATAGAAATACTTACAATAGAAATAAAATATTATTTTGTTTAAAGATTTAATTTATACTGGGTGGATCAAGTCCCTAGTCTCAGGTTTTTCACTCGCCCCCAGACCTGTGTCCATATATATGTACAGTAGTTGTCAGTATTTTACACAGTATACAATATCAAGAATTACTTATATAATAATACAAGCAAAAACACACTATAAATAGAGAGAATGGAAACCGCCAGCAATAATCAAAAATTTTTTGAACGAGATTTGTCCGCATAAGCATGATGCCGTAGGCAGAGTGCTTATGTGGATGAATCAAGTCCAATAAAATTTTGGATTATTGCCGCCGGTTTCCATTCCAGATTTATTACATGGGATTAAAACTTCAAATATCAAAGATCAAATATCATCAGATATCAGTGAAAAAGTATGAAACAAGTATCAGAGGTAGTCCAATCACCACTGACTCGGTCTAGATGCAGGTGGCATTTGTTTACATGCCAAGGCTCTCTGGGAAGACGGCGGAAGTGCAGAGGTAACATCAGAGCTATTTTTAGACAACTGCATTTCTATAGTATGCGTACTTATAAAGTATGAATACTTTATAGCAGCCCACTTATTGCACCTCTCATATGGAATGTGCATATAATAATACAATAAATGCAATGATAATACACTGCCGTGCCACTTCAAGTATTTTGAATTATCGAGTGTTAAAAGATGAGATGAGTCATGGGAAATCAGAATTAAAAAAAACAAATTTCATTTCTCAATTCTGTATAGGGTATTATATAATGAATATCATAATAGTTACTGACTTAACAATCCATGTTTTATCAACAAATTTGCTTGTATTAACTGATAATCGCAATCCAAAAATATCACCCGATAGGTTATCGTCTGTGATTATTATACATGCAGAACATGAAATGATGTCTCTATATTTGTCTGATAAAGAGCTCCCATAATTCCATGCGCATTGAGATTCCACAATTCCCTGTCCAACGGTCCTCCATCAAACCACAGGCTTCCCATAATCCTTTGCTCCTCTCTTCCCATAATCCTTGGCGTTCCCCCCCGGGATCTATAAGCGCGCAATTAATTCGATATTTTGTTGGAGGGAACTAGGGAAGCTTTGCCCCCATGCCGATAGATCGCGGTTGTTATTCATGAAAACGCACCATAAATCAGAGCAAGGAGGAGGAGGCAGCACATGAGGCTCAGATTTTCAGAAAATGTGCAATTCGCCTTCACCAATCCTATCAAACAATCCACATTAAAGACAAAAATAAGCTTCAAAATGCAGTTTAACATAACAGAACTGATACTTTAAATCAATGTGATACCAAATATACTCAGATATACCCAGTATTCCTCATTTTTCAGCCAAATTTAGCAGAATTTCCTAAATGTGTAGAGCTGCCAATTGTACATTTTCTGACAATCTGGCCCATATGAAGGCTGTGTGAGAGACCTGCTGTATGGTATGAGTAGCCACCAACAATCATGGTCGTATATTGAGCAATGGACACAGTTCATTCCACACTAATGTTCCCTTATATCAAACATACATGATACACTCTTAGACATGGTGGGTGAGCAGGAGGAAGCTTATGATCGTGCAATCCTATAAATGGTCTTGTAAATCGAATCTTACATATATCTTCAATTTCAATTAATTTTTAAGCAATTTTTATTCTCCCTTATTTGATTCTGTGAACGATTATCTAAACGTTTTCTGATACGCTATTGAACACGGTTTTTAATGCCTAGACGGTAATATAGTAGCTAAACGTTTTTGAACATGGTAACGGAAAAAAACCGTCTTCTAAAAGGGGACAAAAAAAACGTCTTCAAAAACGTTTAGTACGAAGACGTTTTCAGTTGCAGTGTGTGGTTGCCTTGATGTGAGAACACCTTTACTAGAAACATCCAATGCGTCCTTTCAATGCTCTCTCATCTCCTGTGTCCCTGTCGACTGCTTTGCTTTTCCACCTGTGTGTTCTCTCCTTCTCTCTCTCTCCTACTCTGTCCCTCTCTCTCTCGCCCTCCCTCTCTGTCCCTCCTCTCCCTCCATCTCTCCCTCTCTATCTGTATCTTTCCCTCCCTCTTCGTCTCTCGCTCTCTCCTCTCCCTCGTTCTCCTTCTTTCTCCTCTCTCTTTCTCTCTCTCTGTCTGTCCCTCTCTCTTTCTCTCTTTCTGTCTGTCCCTCTGTCTTTCTGTCTCTGTGTCTGTCCCTCTCTCTTTCTCTCTCTGTGCCTGTCCCTCTCTCTGTCTCTGTCTCTGTCTGTCCCTCTCTCTTTCTCTCTCTCAGTCTGTCCCTCTCTCTTTCTCTCTCTCTGTCTGTCCCTCTCTCTTTCTCTCTCTCTGTTTGTCCCTCTCTCTTTCTTTCTCTGTGTCTGTCCCTCTCTCTTTCTCTGTCTCTGTCTGTCCCTCTCTCTTTCTCTCTCTCTGTCTGTCCCTCTCTCTTTCTCTGTCTCTGTCTGTCCCTCTCTCTTTCTCTCTGTCTGTCTGTCCCTCTCTCTTTCTCTCTGTCTGTCTGTCCCTCTCTCTTTCTCTCTCTCTGTCTGTCCCTCTCTCTTTCTGTCTTTCTCTGTCTGTCCCTCTCTCTTTCTGTCTTTCTCTGTCTGTCCCTCTCTCTTTCTCTGTCTGTCACTCTGTCTCTCTCTGTCACTCTCTCTTTCTCTCTCTCTGTCTGTCCCTCTCTCTTTCTCTGTCTCTCTCTGTCCCTCTCTGTCTCTCTCTCTGTCAGCCACTCTCTCTATCTTTCTCTCTCTCTGTCTGTCTGTCTCTCTCTCTTTGTCTCTCTCCTCTCTCTCTCTTTGTCTCTCTCCTCTCTCTCTCTCTGCCTCTCGCCATCTCTCTAGTTCACACACACTCTCACTCTCTCTTTTTTCTTTTTTCTCTCGTCCTCTCCCCTCTCTCTCTACCTCTTTCTCTATCTCTCTAGTTCTCTCTCTCTCTCCATATAATCCTTCTTCACCAAAACCTCTATTAACTGGAGGAACCTCTTCTCCCAGTAATGTACCAAACAAACCACTTTTTTATTCATGAGTTTAAGCAATAAATCCTCGCTGTCCCGCTCCCGCCCCTTGTCCAAAGCACCCTGAACACATTTCTCGCTCCCAGGCCCTTCACAAAAGCAGGTTTACATTTCTTTTATCTTCCACCCCGATCACCCCCCGCTGTCTCCTCACACCCTAACCTCCCTGGTAAAACCAGATTTTTGAAATTCTCATTAATTCTAAACTGCCTCCTTTCGTGCGCTATGGATGGAGTTGTCAAGGCATGGTCTTTGTTAAGGGGATTTTACTGCTCAAGGGTGCTTTGCTGTGTTCTTCTTAAAATAAAAATAGAAGTATCAAACTTAAATGTAGGAATACTTATTAGGTGTCCTAGTGTTTACATTGGAATCAGCTTTCAAGAGCTCATCTTTTCAAATATCATGGTATCTCAAAATCCATTTTTTGCGACTTGTGACTCATTTACTACTTTGCTATTAAATTTCCAACCGGAAATATAGCAAACATTTGTTTCCAAAATAAAAATATCAAACTATATCTAATATCAAGTACTTATTACTGTTTACTATCATTGGAATCGGCTTGATCTCATCTTTCCATATATGATCATACCTTGCGACTTTTTGCAAGGGAATGAGTAATGAAGAAAATTCCTCAATCTTTCCAACTTTGTGCATTATATACATTTTGCGAGGGTACTCAATAACAAATATTGTGTTAAATTAAATCAATATCAATTTTAATTTGTGTCATTTTTCATAGGAAGGATCTATAGGGAGAATAAAAGCGTTCTCTGATCCACCATTACGTGGTCTGTAATGGCGGCCATTACCCGTGTCCCTAGTGGCAATACTGGACCACTGAGGGACACCACCCAAACTTGACCACTTGACCACTTGAATACTGGACCACTGAGGGACACTACCCAAACTTGTGCAACTTACAATTGTTAAATTGAATTAATTTACAGTTTAGACCTAGACCCCATGTCTGGGCAACCATTACTGGTAACGGTGTTCACAAGGCAAAGAGTAGAGATTATCAGGATGATTAAGAATAAGGTTATTTAAAAATGTGGTGTGTTTCAGGAAAATGAGTTACAAGTCGCAAAATTAATAATTTTCAAAGTGACTTCTCACAGGATCTCTTTATTGGAATGTTCATGTCTTTGGACATTTGTATTTTGGTCATATAGATATACGTACTAGTTTCGGGACATTGTGTTAGATATATCCTTGCGTTTTGATGCTCATCCTATAGAGTATATTCAGTTACTTTACTGGTAATTGCCCATCCAGAAGCATTGCAAACTTTATTTGAAACAAATAATACCAAACATAAAATATAGAAGCAGACTTTAATGTTTACTATCATTAGAATCCGCTTGATCTGAGCTTTGCTGAGATTTAAAGATGTTGATATCTCAAAATCCATTTTTTGCGACTTGTGACTCATTTTCCTGTAACACATCACATATGATTTCATAAATATATGGTGTACCTGGTATATCAGCTGGATGACATTTTCATTAATAAAAAATAAACTCTGAGTTGAAAAATGTTGCTTGATGTGTAACGTTACTTTTTTCCGTCATGTTTTCCTGAACCTCTTGTTTCCTTTTAATGTATGTTTGTATATCAGAGATACGGATACGTTTACGTATAAGTGAACCTCCCTATTTCTCTTTGAATAATAGCATAATCGTTCTCTAACAGTAGAGGTGCGTGGATATTTCAAAGTGATATACAATGCATGTGCCCCATCTAAAAGCAATAACTCATGCATTAGTTGTACAAGACGCCTTACACTCATATAGTCGTTCTCTCCCAGTATCACTCGAGAAAACATATGGGTGAAATCGCCAAAAAATGTACAATTAGTCTTCACCAATCTTCTCAAATAACCTCAATTTAAGACAAAAATGACTTTCAAAATGCATTTTAACATTATCAAACAGATGGTTTGAATCAAGGCAATGTCAAATATACTCAGATATACCGAATATTGACCATTGTTCAGCCTAATTTAGCAGAGTTTACTAAATGTGTAGAGCTGCCAATTGTACATTTTTTTAAAGATCTGGCCCACATCACTCAGTATGCAGCGTGGGAAGATGAGATAATAGAGAAATAACGGTTGTTGCATGTAGAGTAAGCCATATCTACCGCTCCATTCATACATATAAGTAAAGCTAATGGTAAAACTGATTACAGCCTCAATTACTACTGTCCACACTTGGCAAAAAACAATGCATAGAGAATGAATTCTTATAGGAATCTGTCTGGTGTTCATACGCAAGTGTTTCCCTTGCCTAATGAGACAATGAATATATAACAGCTTCTGTTTTACCTGGGTCCGTTCAGCGGCACATAGACAGTTGGCTTTGTGTTTGGAAATAATAAAATGCGGTGGGATGCAAGAAAATGAGTCACTCATCGCCAAATCGATGTTTTTCAACGTCTTTTATTCACAGAAATCTGTTCGTTTTTGGTTTGTAGCATGAAAATATGCACTTAATTTCAAGGCTGTGTATTAGATATATCTATGCATAAATTAGCTCATCGTATAGAGTATATTTAGCTACTTTACTAGTCAATGTCCAACCAGAAATATTGCAAACTTCTTCTTTTTTCAAAATTACTAATATCAAATATAAAATATAGAAACACGTATTAGATGTCCAACTGTTTACTATCATTAGAATCGGGTTGATCTCCTCTTTTGAAATATGGTGATATCTCAAAATTCATTTTGTGCGACATGTGACTCATTTTCTTGAAGCACACCACGTTTGATCTTGGATTTTAGGGATACTTTCAATTCCAAAGCCCCAATTGTACCGGTCTTGCTGGATTAAACCATACATATGACTGAAGTGTGGGGGCAGTCCCTCATACATAGAGACGACTGTACTGTATGCAAACCTAATTATATTTTATTTTACATATCAAACCTAATCACATTGTGTTTATGTATATGCATACATATTTATGATTTTGATAGCGCAGTAAAAATGAATACGAATCAGGTTTTTATTGGATGATAGTGGAGAGGTTATTAGTGGATGGAAATGGGTGATAGATGAGAAAACACCCTCTCATAGACAATAGGGGATTTGCATCGCCGCCATTTTTAATCTCGATTCGCGTGGAATTATGGGACAGTATAAAATCTATAGAAGACATGCCATGTTCAGCATGGAATATTTATCAATGCTCTAATGTCAATATCCATGTGTTATACATGTTTCCATGACACAAGTCCGCATCGTTCCCATCATGCATTTGGTTTTCAGGAATCATTTATAAAAGCTATGATATTGGCGAAAACATTCTTGCAATAGGGGAGTTGCATGGCCGCCATTTGTAATCTTGGTTCGCACAGTTAGAATCAAATTGCAAACTAAAGTGAATGCTGTATCTTCTAATATATATACTGTACTTTTTTTGATAATATATTTCTTTGTACTACATGAAAATACCAGGATTTTCTAAAATTGTGTGCCATAAAAACTTTTCTAAAAAAAAATAGAATTATGGGACTAATGGTACAATATAAAGTCTATAGAATATTCAATGTGTCATACATATTTCCATGACACAAGTCCCCATCTTTCCCATCATGCATTTGGTTTTCATAAATCATTTATGAAAGCTATGATATTGGTGAAAACATTGCAGTTTTCGATAAAAAAATTCTTGCAATTTTCGAAAATAATGCCAGATATTTGTATGTGAGGTTTCGCCAGAAACTATCCCAGAATGCACTTTAACAGACATGCGCAGTGGCACATGCAAGTCCCCTATTTCTTGTGTCGTCCTCTTAGTAATCGATCCCTGCTGAATTAAAATGACTTTTTCTCTCGGTGTTCATTTCATGAGAGAAAAATGTCTTTGACCTCAAAAAACATGATTTTGATTAATCATCCATTGTCAAATAGGAATTCTGCTCCAAGGCCAAACACTTCAGAAACATTTAAAAACGACTTCTGAAATTCAGAGCATCCAAAAACATGGTGGAAAAATGACTTCCCACCTTTGGATGAAAGCCAGAGGGGAACGTTTTGGATTTCAGCCAAGCAAAGAAGTTTAAATCAAACAGAAAAAGGCTGCTCTGGGTGCTTGTGATGATACGTTGTGCTGTCAGGTGCACGTCCAGTCAGCCAGACCCGTCCTGATTTAATCAACAAAATGAGAGAATTGTCACTTGTTGAAATTGGTATTAAAAATGTTTTCTATTGCTTTATTTACAGGTGAGCTTCTAATGCTGATTCACTAGTGAGTGGAGACTGAGCATGGTATTTATCCTGGTCCATGTTAAAATACACTAAGGTAAGGGTTTCAGGATGGATATGATATTATATAGAGACACTTGTATGTATCACATGTGCAATGGTGGCAGTTGTATACCATAATAAAAAGAGTCCTAATGTTATTCCTCAGATCAAAATACACTAAGGTAGGGGTTTCAGGATGGATATGGGTCATATTTTCAGAAAATGTACAATTGGCAGCTCTACACATTAAGGAAGTTCTGCTAAATAAGGCTGAAAAATGATAAATACAGAGCCTTTATGAGTACATTTGGTGTCGCATTGATTTAAAGTATCAGTTCTGCTATATTAAACTGCATTTTGAAGCTTATTTTCTGTTTTAAATGTGGATTATTTGAGAGGATTGGTGAAGGGGAATTGTACCTTTTCTGAAAATCTCACCCATATGTGTAATGTGTAATGTGTAATGTAAAGAAAATCAGTCACACGTTGCAAAAAATAGATTTTTAGATATCATCCTATTTGAAAAGATCAGATCATGCCGATTCTAATGATAGTCAACAGTAGGACATAAATAAGTATTTATATATTTTAAGTTTGATGGTTTTTTGGGGAAAAAATTTTGCAATATTTCTGGCTAGACATTTGCTAGTGAAGTAGCTGAATGTACTCTCGGATGAGCTTAGAAATGCATGGGTATATTTAATACACATTTTTGTTATTTAGTACCTGGATTTATGCTACTAGCTGCTTGAAGAATACAAAAATGAAAACATTCCAATAAAGAGATCTTGTGAATAAATTACTTTGGAAAATATTATTATAGCGACTTGTGACTCATTTGAGATGTGTTTCAGGAAAATGAGTCATAAGTCGCAATTTTTCAAAGTGATTTATTTATACGATATGTTTGTTGGAATATTCTAATATTTGGGGTGCTTAATGCTACTAGTAACATTAATACATATACGAAATTTCAAGGCAATGTATTGAATATATTTCTAAGGTCACCTTAAGGAGTATATTTTTTTTTCAAAAATAGATGTATCAAAGTTAAAATATAGAAACACTAGTTAGCTGTCCTTGATGTTTTATCCCGTTAGAATCGGCTAGAATCGGCAAAATCCATATTTTGCGACTCATGACTCATTTTCCTGAAACATATCACATATGTATATAGCTAGCTTACAACTAGGCCCTCCTTCCATCATACGCACCCCAATATATCCATTACCTATGTATAAACAGCTCTTACATTACCCTTACATCATAGTCTATATGTACCTATGTGATGTTCACCATCCATTAGTCTGATGTATCTAAGGCACCCTTTATACCTTATTATACCTTGGGATTCACTTACAAGTCTACACTCTCATCTTATTACATCATTCTATCCATCCTGTTCAAAGCTGGACTCTCCGCTATAACGACAATAGAAATCTCATCAAATGTACTCATTGTTTGACATATAGGGCTGAATTTGAATTTATCCATATTTTGCCACTATTATATATGCTTATCATTCTGGTGAAATGATAGTTTAGTGGGTGGGTATGAACAGAACGGGTCAAAAAGTAACAGCCTTAATTGTTGATTGATTGTACGGAGAATACAGCTTTAAACTAAATTATAGACAAAGGCTTGACATAGGCCTAGACATAGACATAGTCTGTAAACGTAGCTTAAAGTGCTCATATAATATGCATCAATTACTATTGTATTGTTCTGAAATAATTTGGGAGATAAAATGTCTGTAACTTTAGCTGAGGATGCAGTTTTAATGTACTGCGACCTGAATTACTACATTCGCATGAGGAATAATGACACCGACCATTCTAAGTCTTTGCCAGAATTTAACAACCCCTATATTGGTTACTTTCCATTGTTACTTTCTGGAAACTCGGAGAACTTTAATCTAAAGAGCAAGTTTGAAGAAATGATCACTGTTAATGGTTAAAGTATTAACATTTATACATTAATTTGAAGCCTTATTAGCCGAGCAAAAACGGTCGCCGGTGAGCAATAATAACTGCAGTCTTTGCTGGGAAGAATTCAGGCGGGTCCTCCAAATACAAATAAGGACGTTTTAGAAGCCATGTCGAAAACAACAACTGAACAAAATCCTCCATGATTTTGGTCAAATGACTTTTAGATACTCTTGACAAGAATAGAACAAAAAGTAGAAAATGTTCAGTTCTTGAGGGACGTTAACTGAGAGTGCAGCTTTAAAAGCCTGAGCAATAACAACTCGATAATCACTGGGAAGGAAATCTGACTAAATATGTGATCTGTTTTAGGAAAATGTGTCATAAGTCGCAAAATATGGATTTTGAGATATCACCATATTTGAAAAGATGAGATCAAGCTGATTCCAATGATTGTAAACACTGGGACATCTAATAAGTATTCCTATATTTTCAATTCATTCAATTCATAGATTCTTTTATTGAAGTTGATATTACAATATTAGGTGATTCGACGTCTGGTTAAGTAGAGACTATTCAGCCAGTTCTTCCGGCGAGTGCCTAGAACCTTGGTTGCTTTTGTTACAATAGAACATGAACTATTAATAGTTGAGAATTAAATAATAAGTTTACAACATTAGATTGAAGTTATGAGATGAAATGTAATGAATACTTAACAGATTATTAATATTGGGATTTAGGAGAGCATATTTTTCACAAACAGTATTTTAAGTTCGATATTCTAAGTTCGATATTTTTATTTTTGAAGAATATAAGTCTGCAATGTTTCTGGATGGATAATTACCTGTAAAGTAACAGAATATATACTCCATACGAAGGCCTTCAAAGCACTGAAATTTGTTACATGGATTGATATAACTATAAGTGCCTAACTTATAATCTAAAAATCAGAACATTTGAATAAAGAGATCTTGTGAATAAAAAAAAACTTAAAAAATATAAGTTTTGCGACGTGTGACTCATTTTCCTAAAACGGATCACATATTACAGAAGTGAAAAGGGAGAGTGCAGGAATGGCTGAGAAAGTCCCACAATGAATGAGGTGTCAGACTATTTGTTTGTCCCGCTGACAGCCCACGTAGCCCTATGTTTAACCACTGCCTCAGCACTCTCTCACAACTGTCACAACTGTCAGAACCCCAGCTAGGGCTTATAGTTATAGCTGTCAGGGCTGTCAGTGGGTGTGTTTGTCGCTAGCCGGGCTGGAGTGACAGTTGTCAGGGTTAATTTACCAGTGTGACAGGCCGAGGAGGGGGAGTATGAGGCAGCTGACAGTGGGGATGACAGGGCAATGGCCGCCATGCAGGTAAATCAACACTAGAGGGCGCTGATGGTGGTGGCCAGGGAGGTGAAGTGGGGCAGATTGTGTTCCAGTGTGGGAAGGGGAAGGAGATTATTAACTCCATCTTGGAGGAGAGAGGAGACTTGTAATGGGAAGGTGGATAATACTCTACACTTGGGTACTATAGGTGCTCCACCTGCAGGTGTTTACGTATATAAGATTATATTAAATAATACAAGATATGTATAGTAGGTATTATATAAATAATATGCATTATATACAATATATATTATGTAATCTTAAAGGCCTTGTAACTCCCTCATAGTGTAACTTGTATTACACTATATATGATTGTATGGTAAACCACTCCATGGAGAGCGAAGACATACCAAGGCCTTCAAAACGCAAGGATATATTTAATACAATGTCCCGAAATTTGTTACTTGAATTCATATCAATATGCTAAACCTTCTAATAATCAGAACGTTTCAATAAAGAGGTCTTGTGGAAAAAACACTTTGAAAAATATTAATTTTGCGACTTGTGACTTATTTTCCTGGAATATTAACTCTATGGAGGAGAGAGAAGACTTCTAATCGGAAGTTGGATTTCGGGTAAGAGCTGAATGTCGAAAGAATTTGGGACAGATTTTCAGAAAATGTACAATTCACCTTCACCAATCCTCTCGAATAACCCACATTTAAGGCACACATTAGCACACATTCAACATAACCAGACAGATTTATTGAGTGAATACTATTCAGAATACACTCAGATACACCTAGTATTTATCATTTTTCACTCTAATTTAACATAATTTGATAGAGGTGTGCAGAACTGAAGTTTGTGCATTTTCTGAAAATCTGACCCATTTACACCGTTACCCGACTCAAACGGTAACTTCATATGTGATGTGTTTCACGAAAATGAGTCACAAGTCGCAAAGAATAGATTTTAAGATACCATCATATTTGTAAATATGAGATCAAGCGGATTCTAATGGTAGTAATCAAACAGAGAAAAAAACATCAAAGCCTAAAGGTATAGGGGAGAAAAAGGCTCCAAAAGGATTCAAACCCAAGGCCTGTTGCTTTTAACTCAGACATTCTTTCTTCGTTAAAACCCTGTTTACGGATGGAAGACGATGTAACATTTTAAAAGATAAAAGGTCAAAGGGAGAGGAGTGGAAAGACAGAGAGGTTTAGGGTACAGTTCACAGCGAGAGAGAGCCAACTTTAAAGAGAAAGAACCGCGTTAGGAAGAGAACAAAAAACGCAAGGATCTATTGCCTCTCCCTGCCAGCGTGCAGCTGAATAGTACGCCTAGATACAGATGTCCTGCCAGGCCCAACATAGCACTCGGGTGCACCTATGGTTTGTGCACAATAGAGACTAAGTGGCTCTCCCGCTTTTTCGCCCAATCAATTATGTATCGGGCAGTGCGGGTGGGGAGGGGGGGGTGTATGAGATGGGGGAAGGGCGGGGGGGGGGGAGCAGCGGACGGGAATGGCTGCTTTAGAAGGCATCTTATTGGTGGATAAGTGGTCCACGTGACCTGCAAATAGGGGATTTGCACAGCCGCCATTTTGAATCCTGATTCGCATGGAATTATGGGACTAATGATACAGTGTAAACTCTATAAAAAACATGTCATGTTCAGCATGGACTATTTATCAATGATCTTTTGTCAATATTTATATGTTTTACATGTTTCCATAACACATGTCCACATCTTTCCCATCATGCATTTGGTTTTCATAACTCATTAATAGAAACTCTGATATTAGTGAAAACATTCAGGCAATTTTCGATAAAAAATTCCCAATTACTTGTATGTGAGATTACAAAAGAATCCATCCCAGAATGCACTGTATTAGACAATGCGCAGTGGCACATGCAAATCCCCTATTAGCCTAGCCCCGCCCCCCCCCCCCCCCCGCCTCCCCCGCCCCACCCCCACCTGTACATGTATGTAGCTTAATAATGCAGGCAGGTGGCTATTAAAGGCTCATAGATGAAGGCTTGTGTGGCATGGCTGCCTAAGCGGTCTTAGAGGAGGGCCTACTGGGGTCAGATCTGAAGAAAATGTACAATTGGCAGTTCTGCACATTTAGGAAATTCTGCTAAATTCGACTGTAAAATGAAAAATACTGGGTTTCCCTAGGTATATTCGGTATTGTGTTTATTCAAAGGATGTGTTTGGTTATGTTGAATTGGGGTTTGAGTCATTTTTGTATTAAAGTTGGTTTATTTAGGAGGGTTTCTGAAAGTGAATTGTGCATTTTCTGGAAATTTCACCCATTGTATGGTGCTAAACCAAACCTAGGCAGGTCTCGAGAAATAGAAACTGGGTAAGATCAGAGCTATGTGATGTGTTACAGGGAAATAAGTCACAAGTCGCAAAAATTGTATTATTCCAAGTGGTTTATTCACTAGATCTCTTTATTGGAATGTTCTGGTCTTTGGAGGGTTTGACACTGTTAGTCATATGAATTCATGTACTAAATTGCTTGTCTCACTGCCGTTATATTAAATATATACTAAGGGCTTTACTATCGCTATGATTATTGGAGGGGAAAAAATATATATATGTTGTATATGTCAGAAACATCAGGCATATAACCTTGGAAGAGTAAGTGTCGTCATGCGACCTTATCGATGTTAAATTAATGTATTGATGTAATAACATAGGCACTATACCCTTTGTTGCTTAATGTCATCCTGAATGGATTATCTCTCATATATTCATATTGATCTTTAAAAAATTTAAATCATTATTAATAATCTTGATGTACAATTATATTTTTTCACTTGAGTAGCATGAGATTATTATGTTCGCATGGAAATATTCTCAATAAAATTTCTTTAAAAAAAATTCCTAGCGTTTTGAAGTTCATCCTATGGAATATATTTAGTTATTTTACTGACCCAGAAGAAATATTGCAAACCTTTATTTTTCAAAAATGTCAAAGTTTAAATGTAGAAGTATTTATTAGATGGCTTAATGTTTACCATCATTGCAATCCGCTTGATCTCATCTTGTTTATTGTGCAGTAACTCCTCACAGGTTTAGCTCATAAATCAACAAGGCTTACCCCGAGGTAGACACCCAGGAAAAATAAGGTTGAAATTCAAATTGATGCTGAGAGGGAAATATCCATCCAATCCAGTAGCAATTTTCGGGTAAGATTCCCCAAGTACCTTATTTTCCAATGCACACAAGTCTCCTAAATTGTGAGAAATTTTGAAAAAAATGAACCTTATATTCAGAATTGTGGTGTCATTTTATGAATTTTAGAACATTTTTGCTTATGACTTGCATGTTTCATGTTAACTTAACATCTAGAAATACTTATTAGATTATTAGAAACATTAACAACTTTATTTTTCAAAAATAAAAATATCAAACTTAAAATATAGAAGTACTTATTAGGTGCCCTACTGTTTACTGTCATTGGAATCGGGTTGATCTCAGCTTTTCAAATTTGATGGTATCTCAAAATTGATTGGCGGAGTAGGTGTCCAATCACTGAAATATCATTCCTATCTGATCTGAGGGTTTGGGCCTAGACTGTGTTTGATTGACATCAAGCATGCTGTACTTTCACGCTGCCATTAGGTTTAACAAACTAATAATTTCTAAATTTATTTCATTCAATTTTGTTTCTGATCTTGACCTTTGGTCTTACTTTGGACTTTGTTCAGTAGAGTAAGGTCTAGATAGACACAGCGGTGGGCAGAAGACCATGGTTATTCTGTATTGAATTATCATCTGTGAGCCCATATGCCAATGTTAATGTCCTAAATTGATTATTAGAACTTCATTGTACAATGTACTCGTTAGTCGATAACTCAACTGTCGTTATTACAGAAGATGTGCTGTAAAAAAATACTAAATATAAAAACAAATTACAGGTCATATCTAGGTACTCTTCATATCACATATGACAGGCAGAATTGCTGCAGTCTCTGAATCCATGATCAAGGCATATTTTAATGTGCTTTCAATGTTCATAAGTACAAAGCCTACTGCAATAAACAAGTGCTTTATCTATGCTCCCTCCCTCAGCCCATCACCCCATCACACCATGTATGCTCCCTCCCTCTGCCCATCACCCCATCACACCATGTATGCTCCCTCCCTCTGCCCATCACCCCATCACACCATGTATGCTCCCTCCCTCTGCCTATCAACCCATCACACCATGTATGCTCCCTCCCTCTGCCCATCATACCATGTATGCTCCCTCCCTCTGCCCATCACTCCATCACACCATGTATGCTCCCTCCCTCAGCCCATCACCCCATCACACCATGTATGCTCCCTCCCTCTGCCCATCACACCGTGTATGCTCCCTCCCTCACCCCATCATACCATCACACCATGTATGCTCCCTCCCTCTGCCCATCACTCCATCACACCATGTATGCTCCCTCCCTCAGCCCATCACCCCATCACACCATGTATGCTCCCTCCCTCTGCCCATCACACCGTGTATGCTCCCTCCCTCACCCCATCACCCCATCACACCGTGTATGCTCCCTCCCTCTGCCCATCACACCATCACACCATGTATGCTCCCTCCCTCTGCCCATCATACCATCACACCATGTATGCTCCCTCCCTCTGCCCATCACCCCATCACACCATGTATGCTCCCTCCCTCTGCACATCACACCATCACACCATGTATGCTCCCTCCCTCTGCACATCACACCATCACACCATGTATGCTCCCTCCCTCAGCCCATCTCCCCATCACACCGACATAAAACATAGACATACTAATGCCATAACAAGTGTTGTCTTATTGATCCGGTCCCTCAGGGGGCGTTGTAGTTGACAGAGTTGCAACATTCAAACAAAGGCCCCTTAAAACATATATATAATAAACAGATGAACTTACAGATGGTTCAGGCTTTGGAAATATGTATAAGTGTTGTGTTTCCGGAAAATGAGTCAAACGGCGCAAAAATGATATTTTCCACAAGATCTCTTTGTTGGAATGTTATAGTTTTTTTTGTTTTTTTTGTTTTTTTTTTGTTTTGTTGGGTGTTTTTGTTGTTGTTGTTTTGGTTTTTTTGGGTTTTTTTTGGGGGGGGCTTAGTGTTTCAAGTCATATGAATGAACACATGATGAATATAAGCGGAGATCAAGCTGATTCAAATGGTGGTAAACATTAAGGACATCTTAGTAGTGTTTCTATAGAATTGTTATAAATATTGCAAACCTTTTTTCCAAGATAAACATATTAAGCTTAATATGTTTATCTTGGAAAAAAGGTTTGCAATATTTATAGATGGGCAGTAAAGTAGCTAAATATACTCCGTAGGATGACCTTCGAAACACAAAGATATATTCTATGCACTGTCTCGAAATTTTGTACCCGTATTCATATGACTTAGAGGGCCGAACAGCCCAAAAATGAGAACATTCCAATAAAGAGATCTTGTGAATAAATCACTTTAAAAAACATCAATTTTGCGACTTGTGACTCATTTTCCTGAAACACATCACATATCATTTCCCATAATGCACTTATGGCATGCTCTTGTAAAGGTCAAAGGTCATTGTGAGTGATTATAAGGTCATCCACCAGGTGGAACATAACGTAACATCATAATCCTCTCAACAAATCACCCGGATGAAATTAGGACAATGGATATGAAATATACCAAGAAGTAGAGGGTCGGTGACTATTTGTATATGTTTAATATGCAACATCGTTAGTTGAAGTTTGCATGCTGAATTATAAATATTGGTTGTCTCCATGGATTTTCATGATTCTGCATAAGTTCTAACACAAATCTCACAATTTTTTGTGCAAACATAATATTTTCCAAAGTGTTTTATTTACAGGATCTCTTTGTTTGAATGTTCTAAATTCTGAAGGGCTAAGCCCCTTAACTCATATGAAACTAAGTACCCAATTTCAGGACAGTGCATTAGATATATCCTTGCGTTTCCGAGGTCCACCTATGGGGTACATTTAATTACTTTAGTAGTAATTACTCACCCAGAAATATTGTAAACATTTTCTCAAACATAAAAACATCAAACATGAAATATAGAAATAGCAGTGGAGTCCGATAGAGATCTGCTGGGTTGAAAAAGTAATTAATATCGTGATTTGGATTTTTTTAGCAATGCATGAAAGAAAACTACACTTGTTAGTCATGCATATTTTCTAACTCTTAAAGATCAGTGATGTTAAATTTAAGGCCAATAAAAATATTTAAAAAAAAATATGAACTCCAGTATGTACATGTGTTAGCGGCATGATTCATGTACATACAAAGCCACTAAAAGAGCAATAGAAGAACATCATCACTGCCTGCCTGAGGTGCTCTGAGCTGCTCCTCTTCCATTCATCCTATATCACTCCCCATAAAGCACTAATGGCCAGCTTTTCAAGGCAACACTCTCATTCCCATGTAAAACAGAATGTGAGAGCTTGCTTCTATAGCGGATGAAAGCTGAGGGGAGCGGGGACTACAAAGTAGAGGGATCTAAGTAAACACCCTCACCATGGTGTACAGGGGAGGGGGGGAGGGGGGGGGGACTATAGATCTATAGTAAGAACGATTATCTCTCAGCCAAAGGTAAAACCTTTAAGACAAAACAATGTTAAGTTCTTGTATGGTTAAAGTGACAGTTTTGGCTGTTGCCAGATTATTGAGTAACGGAATTCCTACTTTCTTTTCTAGTATTTGGTCACCTTACCCTACCTAACTAACTCCTGTGTACCTTTTAAGCCGTATAAATGCATTTACCAAATTTCAAGAGTGCCTATTCTTGCATTTCTAAGCTCATCCTATAGAATATATTTAGCTTCTTTACTAGTAATTGTACACCCAGGAATAGTGCAATCATTTTTTTCAAACATAAAATTATCAAATATACAAATATACAACACTTCAAAGAAACACTTCTTCTGATGTTTACCATCATTGGAATCCACTTGATCTGTTCAAATATGATTATATAAGCTAAGCTCCCTTTTAAAATAATGATCTATTCTTAGAATGAAGATACAAGGGTCAGGTCACCTGAAAATTTATAATCGCCAGCTCTACACATTTAGTAAATTCTACTAAATTAGGCCTAAAAATGATAAATACTCGCTATATCTGAGTATGTCATATTGTTTACCATCATTGGAATCCACTTGATCTCATCTTTTCAAATATAATGATATCTCAAAACCCAATATTTTACGACTTGTGACTCATCACCTCAGCCCCTCCTTAGTCTCCCTCTTTGTATAAATAAAGACTTAATCACTTCATCTACGAGTGTACGCCCGCACGCGTACCACCGGAACAAAGCCGCACCTTACGTAGAGAGCCCAACTTTGATCTCTCACACAAGACATATAAAAAGGAGATATTAGCATGCTCAGTGGCGCCACCGGGCGGCCAGTGCACAAACGAAGCCAATAGAGAGATGAGTGATGGTTGCCCCATAATGCCTTGCTGCTACCCAGGGTGCAACAAAGCTAGTTGAGGGATAGACATATTACAGAGGCGTAGTGTAGGTAGTTAGTGGGAGGAAAGTCACTATTGTTTGTTGTCTTGTGTGGCCTTAAATGTTGTATTGTGGTGTGGTGTGGTCTTAAAGATGGGTTTTGTCTTAATTGTGATGTGTTCCAAGAAAATAAGTCACAAGTCGCAGAATTTATATTTTTCGGTGTTTAATTCAGAAGATCCCTTTGTAGGATTCCTTTGTATCTCATCTTTGGGGTATCTACCGCTTAGAGTTGTATGAATCCATGTACCGAATTTCAAGATTGTGTATTAAATATTTTGGAGTAAGGGGAGAAAGTCAGTATTGGGGTTGTGTTGTGTGGTCTTAAATGTTGTATTGTGGTGTGGTCTTAAAACTGTTTTAACTTAATTGTCTTATTGGAAATAAGTCACAAGTCGCAGAATTGATATTTTTCAGTGTTTAGTTCAGAAGATCCCTTTGTAGGATTCCTTTGTATCTCATCTTTACCACTTAAAAGTCATAAAGGCCTAAATACATGCACCAAATTCCAAGACCGTGTATTAAATATACCCTTGCATTTCTAAGGTCATCCTATGGAATATATTAAGCTACCTTACTTACTGTGCGCCTAAAATTTGTGCGGGCTAATATTTATCCTCCACCTAGCATCATTTACAGATAACTGTACATCTGCATATAAAAAAGTTTTCATTTTCGAGACAAAATCAAGGTAATGCCCTGGGTAATTAGATATCAGGAGTACATGGGTCAGATTGTCAGAAAATGTACAATTCAACTTCACCAATCTTCTCAAATAAGACAAATTGTAGACGAAAATAAAGTTCAAAATACAGTTCAATGTAACCAAGCAGATTGCTAGAATCAATGCAATGCCAAATATACTCGAATTTACCTAGTATTGACCAAATTGCAGCCTAATTTAGCAGAATTTACTAAATGTGTACAGCTGCCAATTGTACATTTTCTGAAAATCAGACCCACATGTTTCCTTCGAAAGTCCTCGATCAAATAAGGATCAAACATGAAAGTAAAATCACCAGAGAACCTAAAAGTGTTTAGAATAAACGCGACACAATTCCCCTGATTCAGACCAATTGGGAAAAAGGGATTGACATTTAGAGCAACCAGTGATAAGAGTTGTAGTCAATGATGAACTAAAGATAAAGCAGTGCTTTTCGCGCTTGTGGCTGAAACTTCCAGAAATTGTACAATTCACATTTAGAAACCCTTCCAAATAACCCGAATTTAATACAAAAATTAGACTCAAAACACAATTCAACACAACCAAACAGATCCTTTGAATCAACGTGATGCCGAATATACTCAGACATGCCTTATCATTTTTAAGCCTAATTTTGCAGGATTTACTTAATGTGAAGAGCTGGCAATTGTACATTTTCTGGTGATCTGACCCTTGTATCTTCATTCTAAGAATAGATCATTATTTTAAAAGGTAGCTTAGGAAGGTGGAAGCATTGGAGTGTTCTTGGCATTTGTAAGGTCATCCTATAGTGTATTTAGCTACTTTACTAGTAATTATCCACCCACAAATATGGCAAACGTTTTTCCCAAAACAAACATATCAGAATTAAAATATAGAAGAACTAAATTATAGAAGTCCTACTATTTACTATCATTGGAAACACCTTGATCTCATCTTTTCAAATATGATATCCCCGAATCTATTTTTTGCGACTTGTGACTTATCTTCCTGTAACACATCACATATTGGGTGCATTGCACTATATACGATTCTGTGTCTCCCTCTTAGCAAACGTTGCATTGCACTATATATGATTATTTTCTGAGACTAGTCTGAGGGACCTCTGAGAGGCCTCTTACCTCGCTCAAATGCATAATTTTGAATGCAACAACCCTCCTATCATAAAGACCTCGTAGTTGTAACTTTAAGAGGGTGTTACAAGGCCTATAAGAAACGATCTTATCATGTTTAGTGCAATGCCCTTAGCATGCTAAAAATACTTATTATTATTATTAGAAATACCTATTATTAGACTGTTTACTATCATTAGAATCGGCTTGATCTCATCTTTTCAAATATGATGATATCTCAACATTTTTGTTTTGCGACTTGTGACTCATTTTGCTGTAACACATCACATATAGTGTGCTATATCTATTATAAAGCACTTAATGGTGAGGATGGTGGCTATTGTATTTAGATTCCCTCCTCCCTCATCCCGCCACTTCATCCATTAGTTATTTGTACACATCCCACTCTGGCTAAGTGCTGGCTGGAAACAAGATATGGCTTCTTTACCTCTCTCTCCTTCTCTCCTTCTCTCCGCGCCGCACAGTTCTACCTTTTTGTCTATCTGTTTATAATGCCTTCTTCTGTAATTGTTCTTTTTTATGCAGCATATATCTGCTCCTTAGAGTTTGTTATATATTGATTCTGCACGGCTTTGGATTTATTCCTACTTCATCACTCTTTCACTCTTTCACTCTCTCATTTTTCTGTAACACATCATATATCTACTCCTTAGAATCTGTTACATATAGGGCGCGTAAGTGTTATAGTGGCGGGGCGCAAATGAATGAAAATTAGTCATGTAGTTGTACAGATGTGTGGACCGGAAGTAAATAACCCCCATAGAGTTAGCATTGGGGTGATAAATAATCACTCTATACATTGCCCCAGTAAAGGTTTGATGATTATGGAGGCTATAGTTGAAATCGTTTGCCTCTAAAGATGAACATATATGTAAGTTATAATTCATAAAACTACATGATCGATGAACAAACAGAGATTTTTTTATCTCCACAATGGTGGGGCTACGGGAGCTTTGCGCGACATGTCCACCTGACGTCATGAACCTGCTACAGTAGTGTGACTCAAAAAATTGCTGCTGTGGACTACTTACGCTCCCTGTACGAGAGCTACTTAAAGATTCTTCATAATAGGGAGCGTAAGTAGTCCAGGGCAGCAATTGCAAGGCTTTTTCTCTTCTCTTTCACACATTCACTCTCTCTCTCTTCCTTGACCTTCCTCTCACCTTGTTTCTCTTTCTTTCCTCTCTTTGCTCAGTCTGTAGTTGATCTCTCTTCCAAAGGGACCAACAAAATTACATGGAGTGACCAGTCATATAATTATGGGATAGGGATTTCATGTTTTCTGTCTCCCATTCCTCTCCCTCCTACTATCCCTCCCTCTCAAACTTTACATTTAACTGACATCAATCTTTGTTTCCCTTGGAAACGCGCTCTTCTGCATGAACCGGAAATAAATGTAAACTGATCACTGTTAACTAATTCTTGTTCTAAAACATATCATATTTCTACAAGCTACTCCTCTTCCTTTTCCTCTTCCCCCCACCATCTCCCTGCTCTTCTTCTTGCATTTCTAAGGTCATTCAAAAAGGGGACTCATCTTTCTAAAACATCATATTTCCACTTTCCACAAGGTACTCCTCTTCCTTTTCCTCTTCCTCCGTCACCACCTTCCTCTCCTCCCCCCCCCCCCCCCCGATATTCCTGCTCTTCTTCTCCTCTTCTCACACTTGTTCCATTTCACCCTTATCCTCCACCTCAACCCCTTCCCTTTCTCCTCATCCTCATCCTCCACCTCAACCCCTTCCCTTTCTCCCCCTCTACTCCCCCACCTCCACCCCTTCCCTTTCTCCCCCCCCTACTCCCCCACCACCACCCCTTCCCTTTCTCCCCCTCTACTCCCCCACCACCACCCCCTTCCCTTTCTCCCCCTCTACTCCCCCGCCACCAGCTCACATCATCCAACCAATCCATGCTCCAGATCCTGCCTCTCTCCTCTCTTCCCTTCAAGCCATTAATAAATCAACCATGGCCTTGAATATAGAGCTAAAACACCACCAACTAGACCCCAGCCATATAGACTACACCACCCCCCCTCCCACCCCTCCCACCCCGCTATGCCTACCTATGCCTGAAGGTATTGTTTCAGGGAATGCACAATTGGCAGCTGTACAAGTAAATTCTGCTAAATTAGGCTGCAATGTGGTCAATACTAGGTAAATTCTAGTATATTTGGCATTGATTCTAGCAATCTGTTTGGTTAGGTTGAACTGTATTTTGAACTTTATTTTCGTCTGAAATGTGGGTTATTTGAGAAAATTGGTGAAGGTGAATTGTACATTTTCTGTAAACCTGATCCATATGCCTGGAGGCATTGTTTCAGGAAATGCCAGCATCCCTCGCCTCGCCAGCTAACCACCTCCGCCCCGTTACCCGGATATCAGAGATCAATATTGCAATCCAGCTTCGGTTCCTTATTTCCTCTCCCTCAATTTAGGCTGACCGGTGGGTGAGGGCTGTTGATCTGGGCAGAGTGAGAATGGTATAGAGGAGACAGGGAGACAGAAGAGGAGAGAGGGGGAGAGAGGAGAGGAGAGAGGGGGAGAGACAGGGAGAGAGGAGAGGAGAGAGGGGGAGAGACAGGGAGAGAGGTGAGGAGAGAGGGGGAGAGGGGAGGAGAGAGGGGGAGAGATAGGGGAGAGAGACAGGGGGTGAGAGAGGGAGAGAGAGGGGTAGAGACAGCAGAGGAGACAGGGGGAAATAGAGGAAGGAGACAGGGGAGACAGGATAAAAGACAGGGGAGGAGACAATGGAGACAGGAGAGGAGACAGGAGAAACAGGAGAGGAGAGAGGAGAGAGAGGAGAGGAGAGAGGAGAGGAGAGAGGATAGAGGAGAGGAGAAGACAGGGGGAGAGAGGAGAGGAGAGAGGAGAGGAGAGAGGAGAGGAGAGAGGTCTAGCACAGACAGGGGGAGCGACAGAAGAGAGGGGGAGAGAGGATAGTGGTAGAGGAGAGAGACAGGAGAGGAGACCTCCCTCTCCCCCTCTCCCCCTCTCCCCTCTCTCTTCTCTACTCCTCCCTCTCCCCCACCCTCTCCCTCCTTCTCTCACCCTCTCCCTACCACTACTTCTCCCTCTCCCTCTCCCTCTCTCTCCCCCTCTCCCTCTCCCTCTCTCTCTCCCTCTCTCCCTCTCTCTCCTCTCTCCCTCTCCCTCTCTCCCTCTCCCTCTCTCTCCCTCTCCCTCTCTCTCTCCCTCTCTCCCTCTCTCTCCTCTCTCTCCCCTCTCTCCCTCTCCCTCTCTCTCCCCCTCTCCCTCTCCCTCTCTCTCCCTCTCTCCCTCTCTCTCCCCCTCTCCCTCTCCCTCTCTCTCTCCCTCTCTCCCTCTCTCTCCCCCTCTCCCTCTCCCTCTCTCTCTCCCTCTCTCCCTCTCTCTCCCCCTCTCCCTCTCCCTCTCTCTCTCCCTCTCTCCCTCTCTCTCCCCCTCTCCCTCACCCTCTCCCTCTCCCTCACCCTCTCCCTCTCCCTCCCTCTCCCTCTCTCTCTCCCTTTCTCTCTCCTAATGCATAGTGCATATATAACGCGCCTACATAGAGCCAATACCTTCCCATAATGACTACATGAAGCTTAATATAGAGGATATTCATGTAAATGTAGACTTGTAAATGGCTTTAATCTAGATTCATCATTTATTTATTTGTCCCCGGGTCATTAGTTATTACAGTGTTTTTATATTCACATTATTTATGCAGCAACCATGTCTATGATTACACTACTAATGATGCCAACATGTGTACAATAGGGCACTTGTATTAGACACTCTGTATGTCAGCTATAGGGGGGTATTACACATTACCACTTTGACTGTGTCCATGTTGTATGTGAGGACCAACTTAGACTGGATGCACTGTATGATTATCTTGTATGTGGGGGCAATATTAGAAATAGAAATACTTACAATAGAAATAGAATATTATTTTGTTTAAAGATTTTATTTATACTGGGTGGATCAAGTCTCTAGTCTCAGGTTTTTCACTCGCCCCAGGTGTCCAGATATATGTACAGTAGTTGTCAGTATTTTACACAGTATACAACATCAAGAATCACTTATATAATAATACAAGCAAAAACACACTATAAATAGAGAGAATGGAACTCACCGGCAATAATACAAAATTTATTGGATGAGATTTCTCCGAATAAGCACAATGTCATAGGCAGAGTGCTCATGTGGATGAATCAAGTCCAATAAAATTTTGGATTATTGACAGCGGGTTCCATTCTATATTTATTATATGGGCATAAAACTTCAAATAGCAAAGATCAAATATCATCAGATATCAGTGAAAAAGTATGAAACAAGTATCAGAGATAGTCCAAGCATCGCTGACTCTGTCTAGATGCCTGTGGCATTTGTTTACATGCTTCGTGGACAGCCTTGGCTCTCTGCGAAGACGGCGGAAGTGCAGAGGTAACGTCAGAGCTATTTTTAGACAACAACATTTCTATAGTATGCGTACTATATGAATATTTTTATAGCAGCCCACTTATTGCACCTCTCATATGGAATGTGCATATAATAATACAATGATAATACACTGCTCTGTCACTTCGAGTAGTTTTATGTTATCAAGTGTTAAAAGATAAGATGAGTCATGGGAAATCAGAATTAAAAAAAAAAATCATTTCTCAATTCTGTACAGGGTCTTATATAATGAATATCATAATAGGTACTGACTTAACAATCCATGTTTTATCAACAAATTAGCTTGTATTAACTTATAGTCGCAATCCAAAAATATCACCCGATCGGTTATCGCCTGTGATTATTATACATGCAGAAAATGAAATGATGTCTCTATATTTGTCTGATATAGAGCTCCCATAATGCCATGCGCATTGAGATTCCACAATTCCCTGTCCAACGGTCCTCCATCAAACCACAGGCTTCCCATAATCCTTTGCTCCTCTCTTCCCATAATCCTTAGCGTTCCCCCCGGGATCTATAAGCGCGCAATTAATTCGATATTTGTTGGAGAAAACTAGGAAAGCTTTGCCCCCATGCCGATAGATGGCGGTTGTTATTCATGAAAACGCATCATAAATCAGAGCAAGGAGGAGGAGGCAGTACATTAGGGTCGGATTGTCAAAAAATGTACAATTGGCAGCTCTACACATTTAGTAAATTCTGTTAAATTAGGCTGCAATTTGGTCAATACTAGGTAAATTCGAGTATATTCAGCATTGCATTGATTCTAGCAATATGTTTGGTTAGGTTGAACTGTATCTTGAACTTTATTTTCGTCTGAAATGTGTGTTATTTGAGAAGATTGGTGAAGGTGAATTGTACATTTTCTGACAATCTGACCCACATGAATGTTCTGTGTGAGAGACCTGCTGTATGGTATGACTAGCCACCATATTGAGCAATGGACAGGGTTCATTCCACACTAATGTTCCCTTATATCAAACATACATGATACACTCTTAGACATGGTGGGTGAAGAGGAGGAAGCTTATGATCGTGCAATCCTATAAATGGTCTTGTAAATCGAATCTTATATATCTTCAATTTCAATTAATTTTTAAGCAATTTTTATTCTCCCTTATTTGATTCTGTGAACGGTTATCTAAACGTTTTCTGATACGCTATTGAAGACGGTTTTTAATGCCTAGACGGTAATATAGAAGCTAAACGTTTTTGAACATGGTAACGGAAAAAAACAGTCTTCTAAAAGGGGACAAAAAAACCGTCTTCAAAAACGTTTAGTATGAAGACTTTTTCAGTTGCAGTGTGTGGTTGCCTTGATGTGAGAACACCTTTACTAGAAACATCCAATGCGTCCCTTCAATGCTCTCTCATCTCCTGTGTCCCTGTCGACTGCTTTGCTTTTCCACCTGTGTGTTCTCTCCTTCTTTCTCTCTCTCTCTCTCTCTCTCTTTATCTTTCCCTCTCTCCCTCTCCCTCCCTCTCTGTCCCTCCTCTCCCTCCATCTCTCCCTCTCTATCTGTATCTTTTCCTCCCTCTTCGTCTCTCGCTCTCTCCTCTCCCTCGTTCTCCTTCTTTCTCCTCTCTCTTTCTCTCTCTCTGTCTGTCACTCTCTCTTTCTCTCTCTCTGTCACTCTCTCTTTCTCTCTCTCTGTCTGTCCCTCTCTCTTTCTCTCTCTCTGTCTGTCACTCTCTCTTTCTCTCTCTCTGTCACTCTATCTTTCTCTCTCTCTGTCTTTCTGTCTCTCTCTCTTTCTCTCTCTCTGTCTTTCTGTCTCTCTCTCTTTGTCTCTCTCTCCTCTCTCTCTCTTTGTCTCTCTCCTCTCTCTCTTTTTTTTTGTCTCTCTCCTCTCTCTCCCTGTCTCTCGCCATCTCTCTAGTTCACACACACTCTCTCTCTCTTTCCCTCTCTTCCTCTCCTCCCTCCTCTCTCTCTTTCTCTCTCTCTATCTCTAGTTCACACTCTCTCTCTACCTTTCTCTCTCTGTGTTTGTCTCTCTCTATGTCTGTCTCTTTCTCTCTCTTTGACTCTCTGTCTCTCTCTGTGTCTCTCGCCATATCTCTAGTTCACACACACACTCTCTCTGTGTCCCTCTCTTCCTCTCCTCCTCCCTCCTCTCTCTCTTTCTGTCTCTCTCTCTCTCTCTCTCTCTTTAGTTCACTCTCCCTCTCCATATAATCCTTCTTCACCAAAACCTCTTTGATCTGGAGGAACCTCTTCTCCCAGTAATGTACCAAACAAACCACTTTTTTATTCATGAGTTTAAGCAATAAATCCTCGCTGTCCCGCTCCCGCCCCTTGTCCAAAGCACCCTGAACACATTTCTCCTTCCCAGGCCCTTCACAAAAGCAGGTTTACATTTCTTTTATCTTCCACCCTGATCACCCCCCGCTGTCTCCTCACCCCCCTAACCGCCCTTGTAAAACCAGATTTTTGAAATTCTCATTAATTCTAAACTGCCTCCTTTCGTGCGCTATGGATGGAGTTGTCAGGGCATGGTCTTTGTTAAGGTAGTTTTATTTTACTGAGGGAGCCTGGATGTGTTTTCTTAAAATAAAAATAGAAATATCAAACTTAAAATGTAGGAATACTTATTAGAGGTCCTACTGTTTTTTTATCAAAAGACTCAGAGACAACCGTCAACACAAAAGGAATAGGACATTGGACATCCCAATAAAAGGGAGACTTTGACATTGACAATATTCGATGGATTTTTACTGTATATTTATTTTCTGATCTCACGTAAAATCACATCACATGTGATTTTTTACATGTTTAGTTTAAGCACTGCCAACTGTTTACTATGATTAGAATCGGTTTGATCTCATCTTTTCAAATACGATCATATCTCAAAATCCATTTTTGCGACTTTTTGCGAGAGAATGAGAGGTGAAAAAATTCCTCTTTCTTTCCAACCTTATGCATTATATACATTTTGCGAGGGTACTCAACAACAATTTTTGTTGTTCATTTAAATTTGTTTCGCTTTTCATATGAAGGATCTATAGGGAGAATAAAAGCGCTCCCTGATCCGCCATTACGTGGTCTGTAATGGCCATTACCCGTGTCTCTAGTGGCAATACTGGACCACTGAGGGACGCTACCCAAACTTGTGCAACTTACAATTGTTAAATTGAATTAATTTACAGTTTAGACCTAGACCCCATGTCTGGGGAATCATTACTGGTAACGGTGTTCGGGTCAGATTTTCAGAAAATTTTCAGAAATTGGCAGCTCTACACATTTAGTAAATTGTGCTAAATTAGGCTGCAATTTGGTCAATACTAAGTAAATTCGAGTATATTCTGCATTGCATCGATTCTAGCAATATGTTTGGTTAGGTTGAACTGTATTTTAAACTTTATTTTCGTCTGACATTTGGGTTATTTGAGAAGATTGGCGAAGGTGAATTGTACATTTTCTGGAAATCTGACCCGTTCACAAGGTAAAGTGTAGAGAATGCCAGGTTCTATGGCTGCACATTATTATCAGGATGATTAAGAATAAGGTTATTTTGAATATGTGGTGTGTTTCAGGAAAATGAGTCGTAAGTCGCAAAATTAATAATTTTCAAAGTGATTTATTCACAAGACTGCTTTATTGGAATGTTCTCGTCTTTGGACAGTTTAGCACTTTTGGTCATATAATCTACTAGATTTCAGGACATTGTATTAAAATATCTTTGTCTTTTGAAGGTCATCTCATAGGGTATATTTAGCTACTTTATTGGTAATTGCCCTCCCAGAAATATTGACAACCTTTATTTAAGACAAATAATACCAAACATAAAATATAGAAGCAGACTTTAATGTTTACCACCCTTTAGAATCGGCTTGATCTGAGCTTTGCAAAGATGATGATATCTCAAAATCCATTTTTTGCGACTTGTGACTCATTTTCCTGTAACACATCACAAATGATTTCATATAAAAAAAATATATGGTGTACCTGGTATCTCAGCTGGATGACATATTCATGTATAAAAAATAAATTCTGAGTTGAAAAAGGTTGCTTGATATGCAACGTTACGTTTTTCCCGCCATGTTTTCCTGAACTTCTTGTTTCCTTTTAACGTGTGTTTGTATATCAGAGTTACGGATAAGTTTACGTTTACGTATAAGTGAACCTCCCTATTTCTCTATGAATAATAGCATATCGTTCTCTAACAATAGAACTGCGAGGATATTTCTTACCTAAGTGATATACAATGTATGTGCCCATCTAAAAGCAATAACTCATGCATTAGATGTACACGACGCCTTACACTCATATAGTCGTTCTCTCCCAGTAGCACTCGAGAAAACATATGGGTGAAATCGCCAAAAAATGTACAATTAGTCTTCACCAATCCTCTCAAATAACCTCATTTTAAGACAAAAATTACTTTCAAAATGCAATTAACATTATCAAACAGATGGTTCGAATCAAGGCAATGTGAAATATACTCAGATATACCGAGTATTGACCTTTTTTCAGCTGAATTTACCTGAATTTACTAAATGTGTACAGCTGCCAATTGTACATTTCCTGAAGATCTGACCGATATCACTCAGTATGCAGCGTGGGAAGATGAGATAATAGAGAAATAACGGTTGTTGCATGTAGAGTAAGCCATATCTACCGCTCCATTCATACATATAAGTAAAGCTAATGGTAAAACTGATTACAGCCTCACTTACTACTGTCCACACTCGGCAAAAAACAATGCATAGAGAATGAATTCCTAATAGGAAATCTGTCTGGTGTTTAGACGCAAGTGTTTCCCGTCCCTAATGAGACAATGAATATATAACAGCTTTTGTTTTACCTGGGTCTATTCAGCAGCACATAGGCAGTTGGCGTTATGTTGTGAAATAATAAAATGGGGTGGGATGCAAGAAAATGAGTCACTCATCGCCAAATCGATGTTTTTCAACGTCTTTTATTCACAGAAATTTGTTCGTTTTTGGTTTGTAGCATGAAAATATGCACTAAATTTCAAGGCAGTGTATTAGATATATCTATGCATAAATTAACTCATCGTATAGAGTATATTTAGCTACTTTACTAGTCAATGTCCGACCAGAAATATTGCAAACTTCTTTTTTCGAAAATACTAATATCAAACATAAAATATAGAAACACGTATTAAGTGTCCAACTGTTTACTATCAATAGAATCGTATTGATCTCCTCTTTTTAAATATGGTGATATCTCAAAATCCATTTCGTGCAACATGTGACTCATTTTCTTGAAGCACACCACATTTTATCTTGGATTTTAGGGAAATTTTCAATGTCAAAGCCCCATTTGTACGGGTCTTGCTGGACTAGACCATACATGTATGACTGAAGTGTGGGGGCAGTCCCTCATACATAGAGACGACTGTACTGTATGCAAACCTAATTATATTTTATTTTACATATCAAACCTAATCACATTGTGTTTATGTATATGTATACATATTCATGATTTTGATAGCGCAGTAAAAATGAATACGAATCAGGTTTTTATTGGATGATAGAGGCGAGATTATTAGTGGATGGAAATGGGGATGGATGCAAAAACAGTCTCTCATAGACAATAGGGGAGTTGCATCACCGCCATTTTGAAACTTGATTCGCACAGTTAGAATCAAATTGCAAACTAAAGTGAATGCTGTATCTAATATATATACTGTACTTTTTTTGATAATATATTTCTTTGTACTACATGAAAATACCAGGATTTTCTAAAATTGTGCGCCATAAAAACTTTTCTAAAAAGAAATAGAATTATGGGACTAATGGTACAATATAAAGTCTATAGAAAACATGCCATGTTCAGCATGGAATATTTGTCAATGTTCTAATGTCAATATCCATGTGTCATACAAATTTTCATGACACAAGTCACCATCTTTACCATCATGCATTTGGTTTTCATAAATCATTTATGAAAGCTATGATATTGGTGAAAACATTGCAGTTTTCGATAAAAATGTTGCCAAATATTTGTGAGAACATTCTTGCAATTTTCGATAATAATGCCAGATATTTGTATGTGAGATTTCGCCAGAAACCATCCCAGAATGCACTTTAACAGACATGCGCAGTGGCACATGCAAGTCCCCTATTTCTTGTGTCGTCCTCTTTGTAATCGATTCCTGCTGAATTAAAATGACTTTTTCTCTCGGTGTTCATTTCATGAGAGAAAAATGTCTTTGACCTCAAAAAAACATGATTTTGATCAATCTTCCATTGTCAAATAGGAATTCTGCTCCAAGGCCAAACACTTCAGAAACATTAAAAAACGACTTCTGAAATTCAGAGTATCACAAAAACATGGTGGAAAAATGACTTCCCACCTTTGGATGAAAGCCAGAGGGGAACGTTTTGGATTTCAGCCAAGCAAAGAAGTTTAAATCAAACAGAAAAAGACTGCTCTCAGTGCTTGTGATGATACGGTGTGCTGTCAGGTGCATGGCCAGTCAGCCAGACCGGTCCTGATTTTATCAACAAAATGAGAGAATTGTCACTTGTGTGACATGGAGGAACGTTAGGTTTTATCACTATTGATTTGGGGAAAATTGAATGTATATTGGTGGCAATTTGGGTGTAAAATTAATTGTTTTTATTTCAATTATTTAACAATCACAATTACATGGACATGAAGCTTACATCTTCTGTATGGACAGGTCTTCGAGACGTGTTGATAGTATATAAATATAATTTAACAGATATCACACACAGATCCCACCCACTGGCATTCAACGGTCGTACGGGTTTAGGTGAATACTGCCACGTCTACCTACTATAGATATCACATTACTGTCAAACAAGTGCAATGATATTTTCCTAATTATTTCCACGGATACTAGATCAGTTTTTAGTATGAACACTGTCATGGCGCCGGCTATATCTGTACCGTGTGAAATAGTACAATATCCTAGGTATAACTAAGATGAAAGAGAAATCCAGAGTTTCCACATTTCTATAATAAACCAAACCATACTTCATGTAAAGGCACCGTCCTCAACAAAAGTGTGGCAATCCTTTCTGGTTCTTTATTATATGCGCATTCCATATGAGAGGTGCTATAAGTGGGTGCTATAAAAATATTCATATAGTATGCGTACTATATGAACTACTTCATCACCAAGTTGGCTACTTTTTTCAGATTTACACATGATACATTTGTGATTACACATCAAGTTTTATGCCCATATAATAAATAGAGAATGGAACTCGCCTGCAATAAGTAAAAATTTTATTGGACTTGACTTATCGTCTGCCTAAGCACTCTGCCTATGGCATCGTGCGTATGCGGACGAATCTGGTCCAATACATTTGTTATCATTGCCGGCTCATTCCATTCTCTCTCTATATGTGAAAGATGTAAAGTTGAAGTTTCTCCGTAAAAACAAACACCTCCCGTTGATTCCTTTATGCTTATGTTTATTAGCTATTAGAGAAAGGCTTATCCCTGCTACGCGTTTCCAAAGTAGCACAGGTGGTCTTCTTCAGGGGAATCAATATGTGAAACCCCTAATATGCACATATATATTCCACACCTCTGGAACTCTATACAGTAAAGATATTCATATTTTGTCGGTTCTTGGGGTGACAACCTTGAGCATTTTGTTGCCCTCATTACCTCCCAAATTATGCTTTTTTACATCTGTCCAACGGTTTGAACTAACCTAGTCATGGTACAATGGTGAAAACCTAAACTTATATTCTGGGGATTATTATCGTTATTGCTTATTGTTATAAATGATTCCCATCACACATTGGGTGCATGGAATGTTGAAATTGGTATTAAAAATGTCTTTTATTTCTATATTTCCAGGTGAGGTTCCCATACTGCTACTTGTGCACTAGTGGTTATGGTATTTATCCTGGTTCATGGTAAAATACACTAAGGTAAGGGTTTCAGGATTGATATGATCCCGACGGGCACTCAGTGCAATTGAGTGTGATAGCACTGCAATCATTTTGTGATTGGACGCAAACAAGTGAAGTGTGATACTTATAGCTTTGAATCCCATTGAAATGGACATGCCATTAGCCATCATTATGTGAAATTCATTGCACCTATTTCCTCCTATGGTGTTGGTGGTCTTACACTTGTGTTAGATCAAGTTCCTATTCATATTCATTTATGTTCATATTAAACATATATTACTCCTCCGATTTTATCTGCAAATAATGTTTTCTTCAAAAGTCAATAATAGGCCTATGGGTGTGATCTCTATCACGCACATAATGCGCATTCAAAATCGCGCCTAAATACTCATTACAATGCAGCCACAACTGGACCCATTACCTGGCACTGCTCACTCACCTAGCATTCACACTTACTGTCGCACATCTCCATTCTTTGACACTCATACTCACTCTCTGACACCAACGACGACATTCTCTGGCACTCACACTCAGTCTCTGACACTGAGTCATAGAAACCCCTACACATAACTAAACAATGTAATGCTACCTCCATATTAGCTAAATCATTATTACTTTATTTTATAATTAATATTAATATTATTTACGAAATCCAGGCAGGCCTAAACAATTATTAAGAAGAACTTACTATTTTATTAGACTGTTTAATATCATTGGAATTGGCTTGATCTCGTCGTTTCAAATATGATAGTATCTCAAAATCTATTTTTTGCGACTTATGACTCATTTTCCTGAAACAAATGGTATGTATGGATTCCTAAAAACATGCCTCTTCTTTCTAAAGTCTTTTTTAAAATTATAGAATACTATTGCTACTGATTCTCTTAATCGTTGCCAGTACACATGTAAATAGAGCATTTATTGACGCTTTATGAGAATCGCCCATATATGTTCAAAATAATGGGAATAACCCATTACCATTATGCCACTTGTACTCACCAGGTGGCGGTACTGTTTTCACCAGGTAGCGCAAATGGGAACTAGGGTGCATTTACAAATTTTTTTACAAGAAAAGTGCCGCTAATACACTTGTGTGGCATTTATATACCCCTATAGATATTCCACATCATGTACAAAGGGATATTATAAGTGATATACCTTTATAGTTTATTTGTGTAATTTAGTTGTTTGATTTGGAAAAATGTTTTAATTAAAATACCCTAATGATTGTACATATAGATTGTCCCTATTGGCTTGGGAAACTCAGAGCAGGCAAACAACTGGAACACTACAGATGGTAGGCTGCTATGCTTCAGGCTCACATAGAGAGGATGGTAGAATGGATGAAAAAAGTGATGAATATAAAGGCAGGGCAACACATGTACAGCTCTAAAGTCTCTTTGAATCTTTGAGGGAATAACATACCCTTCAAACTTTTCTCTGAGTAAAAATATATTGCCACTGCTAGGCCAGGAAAATGAAACTGCCATGAAGTCTCTCATTTATTTCAGATGCTATTGATATAAGGAATCGGTAGCATATAAATATCCCACTTAAAATACCATAAGAATTTGCTAATTTTTGCATTTATATTGCGTTATACCCTTAGCGTGATCATTGCGCAATCATTGCGCAATCATTGCGCAATAATTATTGCGTGAAAAGCGTCCACTCTCATCACGGAACTATGGCGAGATGATTGCGCATTCAAAATCGCGTAGAATCGCGCTCATTTGCCCGTCGGGATATGTTATTGGTCTGACAACAATGTATCTAGAGTGAGTTACCCATTCCGATTAAGAGACCTTGTAAATAAACCACTTGGACAAATATATTTTTTGTGATTCATTTCCCTGTAACATATCACATAGCTCTGATCTTACCCAGTTTCTATTTCTCGAGACCTACCTAGGTTCGGTTTAGCACCATACAATGGTGAAATTTCCAGAAAATGCACAATTCTCATTTAGAAACCTTCCCAAATAACCCAACTTTAATACAAAAATGAGACTCAAACCCCATTCAACATAACCAAACACATCCTTTGAATCAACTCAATACCGAATATACCTAGAGAAACCCGGTATTTATCATTTTCCAGTCGAATTAAGCAGAAGTTACTAAATGTGCAGAGCTGCCAATTGTACATTTTCTTCAAATCGGCCCCCAGTAGGCCCTCATCTAAGACCACTTCTAAAGACAGCCATGCCACACAAGCCTTCATCTACGAGCCTGTAATACCCACCTGCTTGCATTAAGTTACATGTACAGTTGGGTGGGGGCGGGGCTAGGCTAATGTGTAGGTCACGTGGACCACTTATCCACCAATAAGATGCCTTCTAAAGCCATTCCCGTCCGCTGCTCCCCCCCTCCCTTCCCCCATCTCATGCACCCCTCCCCCTCCCCCACCCGCACTGCCCGATACATAATTGATTGGGCCAAAAAGCGGCAGAGCCACTTAGTCTCTATTGTGCACAAACCATAGGTGCACCCGAGTGCTATGTTGGGCCTGGCAGGACATCTGTATCTAGGCGTACTATTCAGCTGCACGCTGGCAGCAGGGAGGCAATAGATCCTTGGCTTTTTTGTTCTCTTTCTAACGTGGTTCTTTCTCTTTAAAGTTGGCTCTCTCTCTCTGTGAACTGTACCCTAAACCTCTCTGTCTTTCCACTCCTCTCCCTTTGACCTTTTATCTCTAAAATGTTACATCGCCTTCCATCCGTAAACAGGGTTTTAACGAAGAAAGAATGTCTGAGTTAAAAGCAACAGGCTTTGGGTTTGAATCCTTTGCGTTTTTCAAAGCGTTTTTCTCCCCTATACCTTAAGCCTTTGATGTTCTTTTCTCTGTCTGTTTAATATCATTAGAATCCGCTTGATCTCATCTTTTCAGATATGATGGTATCTTAAAATTCATTTTTTGCGACTTGCGACTCATTTTCGTGAAACACATCACGTATGAAGTTACTGTATGAGTGGGGTAAAGGTGTAAATGGGTCAGGTTTTCAGGGTAGATCAGAAAATGCACAATCTTTGCACATCTCTCAAATTCTGTTAAATTAGAGTGAAAAATGATAAATACTAGGTATATCTGAGTTTATTCTGTATTGTATTCATTCAATGAATCTGTCTGGTTATTTTGAACTGTATTTTGAACCTGGTGTTTGCCTGTGGGCTATTTGAGAGGATTAGTGAAGGCGAATTGTACATTATCTGGAAATCTGACCCAAATTCTGCCGACATTCAGCTCTTACCCAAAATCCAACTTCCCATTAGAAATCTTCTCTCTCCTGCATACAGTTAATATGAGATGCGTTTCAGGAAAATGAGTCATTAGTAGCAAAATTGATATTTTTATAGTGTTTTTTCCACAAGACCTCTTTATTGAAATGCTCTGGTTTTAGGGGGTTTAGCACGTATAGTCATATGAATCCATGTAACAAATTTCGAGACATTGTATTAAATATATCCCTGCGTTTTGAAGGCCTTTGTATGTCTTCTCTCTCCATGGAGTTAAAAGTGGTTTACCATACAGTCATATATAGTGCAATACAAGTTACACTTTGAGGGAGTTATAAGGCCTCTAAGAGTGGTTTACGAAAATTACATACTATATATTGGATATCATACATATCATTTATATAATACCTACTATACATATCGTGTATCATTTAATACATATTATATACGTAAACACCTGCAGGTGGATCACCTATAGTACCCAAGTGTACAGTATTATCCACCTTCCCATTAGAAGTCTTCTCTCTCCACCATAGAGTTAATATTCTCCTTCCCCTTCCCACCCTGGAACACAATCTGCCCCACTTCACCTCCCTGGCCACCACCATCAGCGCCCTCTAGTGTTGATTTACCTGCATGGCGGCCATTGCCCTGTCATCCCCACTGTCAGCTGCCTCATACTCCCCCTCCTCTGCCTGTCACACTGGTAAATTAACCCTGACAACTGTCACTCCAGCCCGGCTAGCGACAAACACACCCACTGACAGCCCTGACAGCTATAACTATAAGCCCTAGCTGGGGTTCTGACAGTTGTGACAGTTGTGACAGAGTGCTGAGGCAGTGGTTAAACATAGGGCTACGTGGGCTGAGCGGGACAAACAAATAGTCTGACACCTCATTCATTGTAAGACTTTCTCAGCCATTCCTACACTCTCACTTTTCACTTCTGCAATATAAATATTTAGCCACATTTTCTTCCCAGGATTAGTGATTATCAAGTTGTTCACCATCCCACTATCTTAAAGCCGCACTCTCAGTTTATGTCAACAGTCAACATTTTCTATTTTTGTTACATTCTTTTCCAAAACATCTAAAAGTCATTTGACCAAAAATCTTGGAGGAATTTGTTTTTTCGACATGGCTTCTAAACTGTCCCCATTTGTATTTGGAGGACCCGCCCAAATCATTTCCAGCGAAGACTTCACTTATAATCGCTCACCGGCGGCCGTTTTTGCTCGGCTAATTAGGCTTCAAATTAATGTATGATTGTTAAATACTTTAACCATTAACTAGTGATCACTTCTTCAAATTTGCTCTTTGAATTAAAGTTCTCCGAGTTTACACTAAAATTGCATTCTCAGCTAAAATGACTGACATTTTATCTACCAAATTCGTTCATAACTACACAATAGTAATTGATACATAGTATATATATGCACTTTAAGCTACGTGTAAAAACTATGTTTATGTCTAGGCCTATGTCAAGCCTGTGTCTATAATTCAACTTAAAGCTGTATTTTCAGTAGAATCAATCAAATTAAAGCTGTCTCTACACCAGTCCCGATACCCTCTCCCGATACTGGCGACACTGGCGATTGCCATTTTGTTCCCGATAGTACAGATTTCCCCGATACGAACTCTCACGTCGGGACCTGTCGGGGATGCCTCTACACTGGCGATGTTCGTCGGCCGACTGTCGGCGACGCACACAATATTTCAAACAAGTTAGAAGTGATCGGCGACTGTCGCCGACAGCTGCCGATAGCTTCAAGTGTCGGGAGGCCGTCGGGAAAGCCTCTACACTAGCCCCGACATTTGGCCGATAAAAGCATCGGCAAGTATTGCCAACTGTCGGCGATGCACAATCGGGAGTGGTGTAGAGGCAGCTTAAGCCTGTTACTTTTTGATCCGTTCTGTTCATACCCACCCACTAAACAGTCATTTCACCAGAATGATAAGCATTTAATAGCAGCAAAATATGGATAAATTCAAATTCAGTCCTATACATCAAAATTTAAGTCCAGCTTTGAACAGGATGAATGGAATGTTGTATTAAGATGAGAGTGTAGACTTGTAAGTGAATCCCAAGGTATAATAAGGTATAGGGTGCCATAGATACATCAGACTAATGGATGGTGAACATCACATAGGTACATATAGACTATTTTGTAAGTGTAATGTAAGAGCTGTTTATACATAAGTAATAGATATATTGGGGTGTGTATGATGGAAAGAGTGCCTAGTTGTAAGATAGCTGTATATATGTAATGTGTTTCAGGAAAAAGAGTCACAAATGATATTTTCCAAAGTAACGTATTCACAAGATTTCTTTATTGGAATGATTTCACTCTTTTTGATTCTTGGAGCTGCCACTAGCATGAATCCAGGTACTAAATTACAAAAATGTGTATTAAATATGTCCACGTTTTTCTAAGCTCATCCTATAGAGTCAATTTAGCTACTTTACTAGTAATTGTCCACCCGGAAATATTGCAAACTTTTGTTTCAAAAATAAAAACATTAAACTTAAAATATAGATATACGTTTTAGATGTCCTACTGTTTACTATCATTAGAATCGGCTTGATCTTATCTTTTCAAATATGATGATATCTCAAAATCAATTTTTTGCGACTTGTGACTGATTCTCCTGAAACACATCACATATATATATCTATCCTCAAACCCTTACTTTAGTGTATTTTGATCTGAGGCATAACATTACCTCTCTTATGGTACACAACTCCCATCATTGCATATGAATCCAGATGCATATGTCATTTTATACAAGTGCCTCTATACAGGTTAACAAACGAGTTGGTTGAAGGAGTGTGCATATTGCACAAGTTGCGTAGCAATATTCTAAGTGACTGAAACCAATGATTTATATTATGCTATAATTAATTAAATTACTATCTTGATGTTATAACTTTCTATGATATTATTTGATACAGCTGTGCTGAGAATATTTTGCACAATGCATTCTGCTGACACATTAAAACAAAACAAAACTAAATGCAGCATTAAAGTTTACCCATCTATAGGTTGTAGTTAGTATTCCGGGCGGTAGGGGGAGCTTGTCTTGGCGGGAGATGGAGTGGGGCATCATGGGAAGGCAACCCCCTCCCACCCTACATCAGTATGGTACAGGGACTGGGCGTGGGGTGGCGCTGGGCACTAATGGAAATATAAACATTCCTTACAAACCTATGACAATAGGGGATTTGCATAGCCGCCATTTTGAATCGTGATTTGCATGGAATTATGGGACTAATGGTACAGTATAAAATCTATGGAAAACATGTCATGTTCAGCATGGAATATTTATCAAAGCTTAAATCTTAATATCAATGTGTTTAAGATGTTTCCATGACACAAGCCTCCACCATTCCCATCATGCATCTGGTTTTTATGGATCATTTATACAAACTATGATATTGGTGAAAACATTCTTGCAGTTTTCGATAGAAATGTTGCCAAAAATTTGTGTCAAATTTTAACAGAATCCATCCTAGACATGCGTAGTGACACATGCAATTCCCCTATAGGGGGTTTGCATGTGTCTGTTACAGTGCATCATGGGATGGATTCTGTGGAAATCTGACATACAATTTTTTTGGCAAAATTTGAATCAAAAATTGCATTTTCTATAGATTTTAGACTGTACCATTAGTTCCATAATTCCATGCAAATCAAGATTCAAAATGGAGGATTCAAAATGGCGATTCAAAAATACCCTATTATGTTGTGATCTCTAATCATACATATAGTTCTTAACTGGACACGGGTGGAGGTGAGGGGAGGGAGGACCAGCTAGGACCACTCCTTTAGGTAATGAGGCCCGCCATCCTGATACATACTGTTATACATGAACGCCATTACAGCCATTACAGTGTTCTGGATGATCGCCATTAGGCCTGTAATGTCATTCATGATGATAAGACAAGGGGAGCTGTCCCCCAAATCTGAGTTCCTCCATCCTATCCCAGCTGTTGTTTTCATGAGGAGGTGACAGATTTCGAGAGGTTTAATGGAATTCCGTCTTCCACCCTTCCCAATCAAAGAAATGTCCCCGCAACGCGGGTATCATGTTACCAACTATATCACCTAAATTTCTTTGAAATCTGGTGACCAATGTTATGTGTTTGATGCTGTCTTTTCCTTGGGGAATGACTATGAGAATATCTGTGATGTGTTTCAGGAAAATGAGTCATAAGTCGCAAAATTGATGTTTTTTTCACAAGATCTCATTATTGGAATGTTCTAATTTTTGGAGGGTTTGTCACTTATAGTTATATCAATCGATGTATCACATTTCAGGTCAATCTATGTAATATATCCTTTCGTTTTAAAGGTCCTCAAATGGACTACATTTAGTTACTTTACTGTTTATTGACCCCCAGAAATATTGGAAACTTTTTTTTTAAAAAACGAAAATATCAAACTTAAAATCCAGTTATTAGATTATTAGACTGTTTACTACCATTAGAATCGGCTTGACCTCATCTTTTCATATATGGTGATATCTCAAATCCATTTGTTGCGACTTATGACTCATTTTTCTGAAACACATCACAATTATATTATGTGCAAATATTAACCCTGTGTTGGCTTCCTATGCAATGACCTACTTTCATAAGGGAAAGAAACCACAAAGCCCTGTGTATGCCTCGTTATTAAAGCATACATTATTAGTGTAGATATTGAACACATTTCCTATTTGTATTGCACCTAATAATCATTTTTATATTTTCAGTTTCATATTTTTATTTTGGAAATAAAAGTTTGCAATATTTCTCGGTGGCAAATTACCAGTAAAGGAACTGGATATAATCCATAGGATGACCTTTAAATCTCAAGGATATGTTAATAAATACCATGGCCTTTGATACAATAACATTAGGTACATAGATTTATCTGACTAACTGTGCTAAACCCCACCAAAATCAGAAGATTTCAATAAAGAGATCTTGTAAAGAAAACACTTTGGAAAATACTATTTTTGCGACTTGTGACCCATTTTCCTGCAGTACATCACATTTGAACCTTTTTTGAGGTAAAGCCACTTGTATGCCTTGGCAGAATGTTGATGTCTGACTGAGCGGCTAGTACCTTTCCCTATTAGAACATCCCAGGGAATCTCTACAGATCAAGAAATGAGATAAGATAAGATAAGATAAGAGGTTTTTTATTGCCTTAAAAGGGGTACAAATACATAAGTAGTTGTGATTTTTATGAGGGAAGACAAATTGGTAAGAGGAGAAAGCACATTTCTAACCCGTGCACAGCTAACATTCACTCTGGGTTTCATTCTAAGCAAACTCCCAGATTGGCATCAAACCCAGAACTTAATAATGATGTTGACAACCTTTTCCTACATTTTTCATACTGCAACTTTTCAAAGGAATCTCTACAACTCAAGTATTTTCCATCTTGAGCCACATTTCTAACCAGTTGAGTGCAAACATTAAACGTGTGTTTTCATCTAAACAAACTCTTAGATTGGTTTCAAACCCAGAGCATGTAATACTCTGATAGCCTCGGCCTCATGTACTAACAGGGTTTAGCATCATTGGAATCGGCTTGACATCTATTCTACAATAGATAGGTCCGATCCTATCAATTATTCTTATGGAACAATTTAAATGAACAATTTAGGTCTTCACTAAAATTGGACGAGAGACACGTTAGACTTTACATCACTAAGAGGACAAAAGAACTTCTAAGTAACATGGATATCATACTACGGACAATTTTCTACAAATAATATTATTTCGAACTGTTTATGGTTTCTAAACGTTTTCTTTAATAGGGCTATTCTGGAAGACCTGTTTTCAGAGGTCTAGTTTCTTATTCATGTATGTATTATCATTATTATGTCAGCATATGAATAAAAGTCTTTATATATATAAAGTCTCCCCACACTTGAACTGATACTACATCATCATCAGCAGTATCTGAATACAAACCCTCCTACTGCTCCACAGTGACTTGTTAGCCAGCAACTCAATACATGGGTCAGATTTCCAGAAAATGTACAATTGGCAGCTCTACACATTTAGTAAATTCTGCTAAATTAGGCTGAAAAATGATGAATGCCGGGTATATCTGAATATAGTTGGTATCGCATTGATTCAACGTATCAGTTCTGTTATGTTTAACTGCATTTTGAAGCTCATTTATTTCTTAAATGTGGGTTATTTGAGATGATTGGTGAAGGAGAATTGTACATTTTCTGAAAATCTTCCCACATATTGAGTGAGCAGGAACAGGAGGAAGAGGGTAGAAGGGTCAGATTTTCAGAAAATGCACAATCTACAGGCTACACATCTCTCAAATTTTGCTAAATTAGAGTGGAAAATGATAAATACTAGGCATGCCTGATTCTATTCTGTATGGTATTCATTCAATAAGTCTTTCTGGTTAGGTTGAACTATATTTTGAACCTAATTTTCGTCTTAAATTTGGGTTATACGAGAAGATTGGTGAAGGAGAATTGTACATTTTCTGAAAATCTGACCCCATATTGATAGAGCAGGAACAGGAGGGGGAGGAGATTGAGGAGGAGGAGGGTGAGGCTGAGAGTGTATAGACTGAGCAGGAACAGGAGGGGGAGGAGATTGAGGAGGAGGAGGGTGAGGCTGAGAGTGTATAGACTGAGCAGGAACAGGAGGGGGAGGAGATTGAGGAGGAGGAGGCTGAGGCTGAGAGTGTATAGACTGAGCAGGAACAGGAGGGGGAGGAGATTGAGGAGGAGGAGGCTGAGGCTGAGAGTGTATAGACTGAGCAGGAACAGGAGGGGGAGGAGATTGAGGAGGAGGAGGGTGAGGCTGAGAGTGTATAGACTGAGCAGGAACAGGAGGGGGAGGAGATTGAGGAGGAGGAGGCTGAGGCTGAGAGTGTATAGACTGAGCAGGAACAGGAGGGGGAGGAGATTGAGGAGGAGGAGGCTGAGGCTGAGAGTGTATAGACTGAGCAGGAACAGGAGGGGGAGGAGATTGAGGAGGAGGAGGCTGAGGCTGAGAGTGTATAGACTGAGCAGGAACAGGAGGGGGAGGAGATTGAGGAGGAGGAGGGTGAGGCTGAGAGTGTATAGACTGAGCAGGAACAGGAGGGGGAGGAGATTGAGGAGGAGGAGGGAGGCTGAGAGTGTATAGACTGAGCAGGAACAGGAGGGGGAGGAGATTGAGGAGGAGGAGGGTGAGGCTGAGAGTGTATAGACTGAGCAGGAACAGGAGGGGGAGGAGATTGAGGAGGAGGGTGAGAGTGTATAGACTGAGCAGGAACAGGAGGGGGAGGAGATTGAGGAGGGTGAGAGTGTATAGACTGAGCTGTCCCTATCACAGCCAGGGTCTGTATTGCTTAGATCAAATAGAGGAGGAGGAGCGGGTGTTGGAGGCAAGCGAGCTGCTCCTCCTGCAATGGAAACATTAATGTTTGCTATTGCCTGAGCTGCTCTTTTCCATGCAAGTAAACAGAGACTTAATGTTTGCACTGAACTGGTTACAAATGTGGCTTAGACTGCTGCTGCTGCTGCTCAAGATGCAACATACTTGAGACTTGAGATTGCTGGAGGGTTACGGGCTCTATCTATTGCTGCGTATGGCATTGTATATGGTGTTGCGTATGATGAGCAGGGAGGCTGGCCACCAAACCTTGCATACATGGGTCAGATTTTCAGAAAATATACAATTGGCAGCTCTACACATTTAGGAAATTCTGTTAAATTAGACTGAAAAATGATGAATACTGGGTATATCTGAGTATATTTGGTGTCGCGTTGATTCAAAGTATCTGAAATGTATAACTGCATTTTGAAGCTCATTTCTTTCTTAAATGTGGGTTATTTGAGAGGATTGGTGAAGGTGAATTGTACATTTTCTGAAAATCTGACCCACATATGTCTCCATGAGAAGCTGGCATCTGATAGGCTAATTACTGATGACGTACACAATACCCAATACGCACCAAAATATCAAAAAGTTTTGATACTGCTGAGTATGGGGCTGCGGCTGCTGAGTATGGGCCGGCGACCATATGCACGTTTAATGGGTGGTGCGGTCAGCTGCAAAGGTACAACCACTGGTGTGTGTGGGCTCAGGAGTACCGCTGTACTTATGCCATACTTGAGCCATAGTTAGGGGCTTTATATCACAAGTTTGGGTGTTATCATATAAAAATGAGTGAGTTCTGCCTAGTTGATATGTATAGACGTATCAACACATGTGTGATACGCCCAATACTGAAGCAGGACCGAACGGGATCATGACGCAACATTGTTTTGCCGAGTTGGAGGGTTGCGAGAAAGGTAAACATCATTGATACGTTTTGATACGTTTTTCACTCGAGTGAAAAACCTCCATTTCGTCCCCCGAGTGTGCATAGAAGCATTCCATGACTCGTTGACTCGTTGTCTTTTGTCTAAATACGCAGCAGTGGATAGACCCTATTAGTGGCTATACGCAGCAGGGGATAGACCCTATTAGTGGCTATACGCAGCAGTGGATAGACCCTATTAGTGCAGGAGGACGAGGCTATCAGAGTATTACACGCTCCAGGTTTGAAACCAATCTAAGAGTTTGTTTAGATGAAAACACAGGTTTAATGTTTGAACTCAACTGGTTAGAAATGTGGCTCAAGATGGAACATACTTGAGTTGTAGAGATTCCTATGGACAGTTGCAGTATGAAACATCTAGGAACAGGTTGTCAACATTATTATTCAGTTCTGGGTTTGATGCCAAACTGGGAGTTTGCTTAGAATAAAACCCAGAGTGAATGTTAGCTCTGGACCGGTTAGAAATGTTCTTTCTCCTCATGTGTTGATCTGTAGAGATTGCCAGGGATGTTCTCATAGGGACAGATACTAGCCGCTCAGTCAGACATCAACATTCTGCCATAGAAGTGGCTTTACCTCAAAAAAGGTTTAAATGTAATGTGTTGCAGGAAAATTAGTCACAAGTTGCAAAAATGGTATTTTCCTAAGTGTTTTCTTTACAAGATCTCTTTATTGAACTGTTCTGGGTGGAGTTTAGCCCTTTTAGTCACACGAATCCATCTACCAAATGTCAGGACATTTTATTAAATATATCTTTTAAAGGTCATGCTAGGGATTATATTTACTGGTAATTGCCCACTCAGAAATATTGCAAACTTTTATTTCCAAAATAAACATATCAAACTGGAAAGATATAAATGTTTATTATGTGTAATACAAATAGGAAATATGCTGGACATATACGCTAAGAGTGTATGCTTTAATGATATAAAGCACACATAAGGGTTTGTGATTTCTTTCCCGTTTGAAAGTTGCTCTTTGTATAGAAAGACAACACAGGGCTAATATTTGCACAGGTCTTCTCATGGCATGTGTAATAGGCATTGCCCATAGAGAAGAGAACGTTAATCACATAACATTGGTGAAGTCACCAGTCAAAGAACTTTAGGTGAGATGTATGATTCGAGGGACATAATAGGGCATTGCAAAGTTTTTTTTCCACAAGATCTTGTTATTGAAATGCTCTGATTTCTTTTAGGGCTTAGCACTTACAGTCATATAATATGTTTTTTAGATACTATCATATTTGAAAATATGAGATCAGGCAGATTCTAATGATAGTAAACATTAGAACATTCAACAAGTAGAATAGCTAAATAAACTCAATAACATGGCCTTAGAAATGCATGATTGTACTTTTGATTTGGTAAATTTGTACGGCTTAAGGCGTTAGACACCTAAAGAATGAGAACATTCCTACAAAGACACCTAGAGAATAAATCACTTTGAAAAATATCATTTTTGCAAATTGTGACTCATTTGTCTCCAACACATCACATTTCATTTCGCCCCCTCCCCCTCTCTCTACGTTCCGTGATGAGAAATTTTACGCCTCATGAACTGAAAACAAAAGCTTTATTTTGTGGGACAAACTGGAATTAGATCCCCTCTCCAGCCTGCAGCATCTGTGGCTCCCACATTGTAGGCTACTTGAGACGCGGGGACTTGAGACGCGGGCGGCCATTAGCGCCAAGTCACCTGTGGCTGGAGGAATGTGCTTCAGGAAAATGTGTCGCAAGTCGCAAAATTGATATTTTTCAAAGTGTTTTTTTCACAAGATCACATTATTGGAATGTTCCGATTTTTGGGGAGTTCATCACTTATAGCTATTTCAATCGATGTATCGAACTATCAGGACAATCTATGTAATATATCCTTTCGTTTTAAAGGTCCTCATATGAACTACATTAGTTACTTTAATGTTTATTGACCCGCAAGAAATATTGTAAACTTTTTTTTCAAAAATTAAAATATCAAGCTTAAAATCTAGAAATACTTAATATTTTATTATACTGTTGACTATCATTGGAATCGGCTTGATCTCATCTTTTCAAATATAATGGTATCTCAAAATGTATGTTTTGCGACTTGTGACTCATTTTTCTGAAACACATCACATATCAAAGGGGGAAATGGGAGAGAGAAGGAAAGAAGGGAGAGAGTGAAATAAAGAAAGGAGAGCATGAGAACGGAAAAAGAAGAGGAGAGAGAAAGGAGTAAAGGAGAGATGGGTAGGTTAAGGAAAGAAGGAGGAATAAGAGAAGAGAGAAAAGAAATAGGAAAAATAGTTAGGAGACAAACTAAGATTATGTACACAGAAGTAACGATCCTCACCAATGAAACCAGAAAAACAAATCAGTAAAATCTTAGCAGTAAAACTCTTTACTTGGGGCGCTTAACTTCCAATGACAATTATAGCAAGCATCAATTATCGTGGATTGAATATTTTAGTGTCCGGTGAAAGGTTCCCAGGTGTGGGGAGGCCTAGCTGGGGGCTCTGTACTCCATCTATATCCATGGCAACACTTGTCACATCCCAGAGTTTGCACGGATTGCTGCAGAAAATTTGAATCCATTTAAAAACAGTTCAGAATGTTTTTCTGACAAATGGTTTTGTCCTAATCATTTCTATGGAGGTTTGGTTTAAGGAAATATTTTTTGATTTCATTGAAGAGTATTGGGTATTTTGTCTTGAGGTTTTGAAAAATGGAGATATCATATCATGTTCATCTAATAGGGGATTTGCATGTGCCACTGTGCATGTCTGTTACAATGCATCATGGGATTGATTCTGTTGAAACCTGACATACAAATATTTAGCAACATTTTTATCGAAAATTGCAAGAATGTTTTCAGCAATATCATAACTTGTATAAATCATCTATGGAAACCAAATGAATAATGGGAAAGATGAAGGCTTGTGTAATGGAAACATGTAAAACACATGGATATTGACATTAGAGCTTTGATAAATATTCCATGATGAACATGGCATGTTTGCTATAGATTTTTTCCTGTGAGGTAGCCATCCCCCATCCTCCATCTGTATATACTACTTACACCCTAACCTTGGGCCCTGGTCTATATGAGGTAGCCATCCCCCATCCCCCATCTGTATACACTACTTACACCCTAACCTGGGCCCCTGGTCTATGTGAGGTAACCATCCCCCATCCCCCATCTGTATATACTACTTACACCCTAACCTGGGACCCTGGTCTATGTGAGGCAGCCATCTCCCATCCCCCATCTGTATATACTACTTACACCCTAACCTGGGACCATGGTCTATGTGAGGTAGCCATCTCCCACCCCCCATCTGTATAGACTACTTACACCCTAACCTGGGCCCCTGGTCTATGTGAGGTAGCCATCCCCCATCCCCCATCTGTATATACTACTTACACCCTAACCTGGGCCCCTGGTCTGTGTGAGGTAGCCATCCCCCATCCCCCATCTGTATATACTACTTACACCCTAACCTGGGCCCCTGGTCTATGTGCGGTAGCCATCTCCCATCCCCCATCTGTATATATACTACTTACACCCTAACCTGGGCCCCTGGTCTATGTGCGGTAGCCATCTCCCATCCCCCATCTGTATATATACTACTTACACCCTAACCTGGGCCCCTGGTCTATGTGAGGTAGCCATCCCCCATCTGTATATATACTACTTACACCCTAACCTGGGCCCCTGGTCTATGTGAGGTAGCCATCCCCCATCCCCCATCTGTATATACTACTTACACCCTAACCTTGGCCCCTGGTCTATGTGAGGTAGCCATCCCCCATCCCCCATCTGTATATACTACTTACACCCTAACCTGGGCCCCTGGTCTATGTGAGGTAGCCATCTCCCATCCCCCATCTGTATATACTACTTACACCCTAACCTGGGACCATGGTCGGTTTCCATATACTACTTATATCCAGTACTATTGGTTGCACAAGGGAAAATTTTAGATTAGAATACCCTCCCTCTTACCCGACGGGCAAATCAACGCGATTCTACGCGATTTTTAATGCGCAATCATCTCGCCATAGTTCCGTGATGAGCGTGGACGCTTTTCACGCAATAATTGTTGCTAATTATTGCGCAATGATTGCGAGATAGTCAGCTAAAAGTATAACGCAATATTAGTGCAAAAAATAGCAAATTATAATGGCATTTGAGAAGCACATATTATGCACGATTTTGTCCCTCTTTTTTGCTTTTATTTGCAGAATAATACCATTCGGAATTACTCATACTCAATTCTTCAAGGAAATACATCAATTATTTCATCATTATTTCCATCCTGTTTGACAGCCGAATTGCAGGGAAGGGTTATTCCAGTTATACTAGAAATCTGGTGGCCCAGACTACATCAGCTAATGAAGTATGCATTGATGGGCGGTATTTTGATCAAAAGATTTTTCCCCATCAAACAACTAAATTACCTAAATTAACTATAAGGTGTATTACTTGTAACATCCCTCTATACATGATGTGGAATACCTATAGTGGGATAAATGCCACACATGTGTATTAGCAGCACTGTTATTGTAAAAGAAATAGTAAATGCACCCCAGTTACCAGTTGCGCCACCTGCTGACAATGAAATAATGAGTATTTAGACGCAATTGTTAATGCGCATTATATGCGCAATTTAGATCACACACAAAAATAGTTTCTACATGTGCACACATTTTTGTTATTCTCAAAATACATAATAATCATAATAATTCTAAATAATTAGGTAGGCATAGAACATAATGTTTTGGAATATGTGTGTGATCGTTACAACATTTATTAGCTTAAAATGAAATGAAATACAAATACTATTAAATTGCATTTAGGTTTTATTTAGGGAAGATGAATATTTGAGTAATTCTCCCAATCAGGCACAATGATTGAATTTATATAAAAGTGGCCAACTTTTCATTATTTAATCTCAACATATAGTAGCCGTTCTCTGTGCAAAAAATCAGGCCTGTCTGACTTCAGGAAGCCAGTACAGCCCCAATGTCGCACACACATGTATGTGACACTTTGTATTCACACCTCATTTCGCTCACCCATAAAATGGGGGTGTGGGCTCAGTGTAAGCTAAATACTAACCCCAAACAGTGGTTATTGAATTCCGAAAGCAGAACACATATTAGAAGGTGGGGGTCATTTACAGAAATCAATGAAATTATTTTTAATTTAGTTAGCAGTGCCAGTTATTTGGTCTTGTTGTGGCAGCATTATGATGAGTATTTAGGTGTGATTCTGACTGCGCCTTATATGCGCAATGGAGATCACACCTATAGGCCTATTATTGACTTGTGAAGAATACATGTATTTGCAGATAAAATTGGTTGATTAACACATATTTAATATGAACATAAATGAATATGAATGAGAACTTGATCCAACACAAGTGTGGGACCAACAACAATACGGGAGGAAATGGACGCAATGGATTTCACATAATGATGGCTAATGGGATGTCCATTTCACTGTGATTCAAAGCTATAAGTATCACACTTCACTAGTTTGCGGCCAATCACAAAATGATCACACTGCTATCACACTCAATTGCACTGAGTGCCCGTCGGGTACCCTCTGTCCGTCTTTCTCTTTGTCTTCTATTCTATTCTTTCTCCCTCTCTCCCCTCCTCTATCCATCTCTCTATTAATATATCTCTTCCTCGCTATCTTTCTGTCACAACTTCTTTGGTCTCCATCTCTTCCTCTCTTTCAGACTCTTGCCCGTTTTCTCTCCCGCCCCACACTCTCCCTCGCTCTCTGTATTTCTATACTGGATTCAAAATGGCGGTTATGCAACTCCCATATAGGGGACTTGCATGTGCCACTGCGCTTGTCTGGTACAGTGCATTATGGGATGGATTTTGATGAAATCTGACATACGAATATTTGGGAACATTTTAATCGAAAAAAGCAAGAAAGTTTTCACCAATATCTGAGCATGTCTAAATGATCTATGAAAACCAAATGCATGATGGGAAAGATGAGGACTTGTGTCACAGGAACATGTATAACAAATGGATATTGACATTAGAGCATTGATAAATATTCTATGCTGAACATGGTACGTCTTCTATAGATTTTATAGTGTACCATTAGTCCAATAATTCCATGCGAATCTAGATTCAAAATGGCGGCTATGCAACTCCCCTATTGAACAGGGGGTGCAGGTTCCTGTCTTGGCCCGCCAAACAAGCCCATACATTTGATATGCCTTCTTGTATGGAACTTTAATAAATCAATGTTTTGAAGGTATCAAATTTACCTACAGTTCGCTGAGGTAATGTAATCCGAGAAGCTTCAAGTTAAGGGTGAAATTTCCAGAAAATGCACAATTCACTTTTAGAAACCCTCCCGAATAACTCGGATTTAATACGAAAATGAGACTCAAAACACAATTCAACATTCAACATAACCAAACACATCCCTTGAATCAACCCGATGCTAAATATACTCAGATATAGCTAGTATTTATTATTTTTTAGCCTAATTGAGCAAAATTTCATAAATGTGTAGAGCTGCCAATTATACATTTTCTGGCGATCTCACCCTTCAAACCCTTGATAGGTAATTAATTCACAAGAATCCCTGCTTAGAATGTTTTCATTTTTGGGAGTCGCAAAAAATAGATTTTGAGATATCATTATATTTGAATAGAGGAGATCAAGCTGATTCCAATGATAGTAAACAGTCTAATAATCTTAAAAGTATTTCTAGATTTTAAGTTTGATATTTTTCGTTTTTGACCTTTAAAAGTAAAGGATATATTACATAGATTGTACTGAAATTTGATACATCAATTGATATACGGCTAAGTGATAAACTCTCTAAAAATCAGATCATTCCATTAATGTGATCTTGTGAAAAAAACACTTATCAATTAAAAATATCAATTTTGCGACTTATGACTTATTTTCTGGAAACAAATCACATATTCGACATGGAGTTGATACAAAGGATGTGTTTGGTTATGTTGAATTGTGTTTTGTATCAAATTCAGGTTATTTTGGAGAGTTTCTGACAGTGAATTGTACATTTTCTGGAAATTTCACGCTCTTACGCTCTCCCTCTCTTCCTTTCTCCCTCCCTCTAAAATTTCTTTCTCCCTTCACATATCTCCCCACCTCCATCGCCCTTTGCACATGTCTCTCCATTGTCTCACTGTCTCTGTCTTTCTCTCTCCTCTTTCCTGCCACCCTCCCACTCCCGCCTCTTTAAACACATTTAGACTTCATGCCAAAATGATGTTTGGCAGCAGCTGTCTTTTGTTAAAGAACATGTCTACTTTGGTGTGAATTGGAGCACAAGCTTAAAAGGGGATATAGGGACATAATACATGGATGGCCATGTCTCATATTTTATATGTTGACTGTCAGCATAGTGAAAATGCATTACCTTCTCAAATATCATGATTGTTCTGCAGATAAAAGCCAAAGAAGCCTGGCGTTAGAGACACACAATGTAAAATGGGCTCTAAATTTGTCATAAGACTTTCAGGGATTATACCTTACAAAATAAGAAACACATTATTTGGGCGGGGGGGGGGGGGGGGCGATATGTCACCTACTTTCACCTGTTTTCTAGTCGCTTGGAAAGAAAGAGTGGTTTATCATAAAACCTAAGGGAACATGTTGTATTTTATCATGTTTTACTGAATCAAACACAAATGTGATGTGTTACAGGGAAATGAGTCATAAGTCGCAAAAAATAGATTTTGAGATATCTTTAGATTTGAAAAGATGAGATCAAGCCGATTCTAATGATAGTAAACAGTCTAATAATCTAATAAGTAGTTCTAGATTTTAAGTTTGATATTTTCGTTTTTGAAAAAAAATCTTTCAAATATTTCTGGGGGTCAATAGACAGTAAAGTAACTAAATGTAGTCCACATGGGGACCTTTAAAATGATAGGATATATTACATAAATTGTCCTGAAATTTAGTACATCGATTTATATAGCTGTAAGTGATCAACCCTCCAAAAATTAGAACATTCCAATAAGTGATCTTGTGAGAAAAACACTTTGAAAAATATCAATTTTGCGACTTATGACTCATTTTCCTGAAACACATCACAAATGTGCAAAGCATGTTTATCCAGATTGTTTTTGTATTGGAAGTCTCGTATGTGATATGTTTCAAGAAAATAAGTCGCAAAATATGTTTTTTTTGCCAAGTGAATTATTCACACAATCTCTTCGTTAGATGTCTGGTAGAATTTGCAGCATGGAAAATGATGGCATGTATTGAATCTAAGTATGATCCACGTTTACGATTAGAAATGATAATGTAACTGTTTATTTTCTATTTTTGCAATGATTATTATCTCCTTTTTATGATGGAAAGGCACTAGGATCTATTCTGTGTGTGTGAATATGCCTCAATACTTTACTGAATACTAAATTATAGATCAGAAAAAATGAAGTTCTGCAGTGAAGTATACACATTAAGATGGATCCAAGACTTGATGTATTGGTCTGTACAAGAGCCATAAAAAAGCTTCTTCCCCACGGTGTGTATGATTGAATGATGGCATCTAGTAACTAGAGCTCCACTCTCATCCTCCTCACATAGCCATTATAACCCCACGGCCTGTGATGTCTAGTATAAAACAGCGTCAAACACCAATAAAAACAGCAGGAAATCCAGAAATGCAAAAATGAGATGTGTTTCAGGAAGATGAGTCATAAGTCGCAAAAAATGGATTTTGAGATATCACCATATTTGAAAAGATGAGATCAAGCCGATTCCAAAGATAGTAAACAGTCTAATAATCTAATAAATATTTCTAGATTTTAAGTTTGATATTTTCGTTTTTGAAAAAAAAGTTTCCAATATTTCTGGGGGTCAATAAACAGTAAAGTAACTAAATATAGTCCATATGAGGACCTTCAAAACGAAAGGATATATTATATAGATTGTTCTTAAATTTGATACATCGATTGATATAGCTATAAGTGATCAACCCACCAAAAATTAGAACATTCCAATAATGAGATCTTGTGAAAAAGACACTTTGAAAAATATCAATTTTGCGACTTATGACTCATTTTCCTGGAACACATCACAAATACTACCATGCTTCTTTTTCTATCTGAAAGAAGAAAATCCCAAACACACAAATACTACCATTAGTCTATCAGTAAAAGGCTTCCAGAGATCAAGATCAAGAATCAAGAGATGAAGAAATAAGTTTTACTCCCTCTTTTTCTCCAAGAGAAAACGTGAAGGGAATTCAGAAATATAACAAAAAGCCAAAAATAGGTTTCTTTCCGAAAGTGATTAAAGTAAAAAGATATGAGTGAGTCCCTTCAAATGGAGGCAAAGCCTCTCGACTCAAACCGCCCCAAAGTGCGATTACAATTCCATTAAGACCGAAAAATGTCATTATAATCCCATTAAGGATGGTATAAGATAGACACAATACCCAATAAGACACTGAGAGATTAAGTTTTTTGGTTGTTGTTTATTCATTCACGACCATACATCTTTCGGAGATGGGTTGTCTCCTTCTTCAGTGGTCATAATCCCATTAAAACACCTGGTCCTAGGCCAGGAAACCGATTAGCGCAGTAGGCGTCCAATCACTGACATACCATTCTTATCTGCTTGGATGTTTTGGGCCTAGACTCTAGCATTTCTCTATGATAAAAGAAGAGTTGGTGTGTGTGTAGATGTTTGATGTATCTGCCTCTGTGGACTGACTAAGAGCTCTCCTCTTTACCTCTCAATCATCACCTAATTTGTCATTTATCTAAACACACAGAGCAGCTCGTGCCTTGGCCTGCACTCGAGTAGCTCACTCGCCAAGAATCAATCACTCGCCGAGAGATCAAAGCTGGTGTCAAGTTGATTGACAGCGGGCGGGCGGCGCGGAGTGTACTTACGGGTGTGTGATGATGAGGCAAAGAGTGTGTGCTGTAATAACAGGACATAGAGAGAGAGGTGCTCGTGTTAGACCGAGCAGATCAGGAGCAATTTCCTCCACTGCCTTCACTTGTGTTATTCTGTACCCAGTTTGCTGTGGCAATGGGGGTTAAGAAGGTGAGGGGCTGGCAGCATATGAGTGACAGGGTAAAGAGGGGTGCAAGGGAAGGAATAAAGAGCTGGGGGAAGAAAAAGAAGTTTGGAGGAAGAAGAAGTTATATGGGAGAAAAGACAGAAAGACATGCTAGAAAGGGATTACAGTGAAAGGGTGGATTTGGAGAAGTTGAATTAGAAATAGGACCAATCAGTTACATTGTATTTGTGTGGATAAAAAAGCAAAGTAAATCACAAGTTAATCTAATACGTTTTATATCGATAACAGGGCATGGAGTGGTTGGGGAGACCCAGCACACCCAGCCATAGGGTAAGGGCAGGAGTGAGTGACAGGATAAAGGGAGGTGCAGTAGAAGAAGCACAAAGATAGCAAGTACGAGTAGCAGTGATGAGGGAAGAAAGAGTGAGAGAGAAAAGTTGTTGAGAAGGATTAGTTCTAGAGAGAATGGCAGAAGAACCATAGGTTAAAGCCACACTCACAGTTACCAAAACTACAGATGGGTGAAATTCCGTGAACATGCACAATTTACATTCCGAAACCCTCCCAAATAACCCGAATTTAATACGATAAAGAGACCCAAAACACAATTCAACATAACCAAACACATTTTTTGAATCAACTCAATACCAAATATATTCAGATATAACTAGTATTTATCATTTTTCAGTCGAATTTAGCAGAATTTACTAAATGTGTAGATCTATGAATTGTACGTTTTCTGGTGACCTGACCCAGTTGTTCTACTTCTTGTCCTATTCTTTTCCAACTCATCTACAATTCATTTGACTAAAGTGAAAGTTTTGTAGGATTTTGTGGTGTTATTTTTGTTCAGGTCTTCATAAATTCCACATTTGTATTTCGGTGACCCGCCCAAATACTTTCCTATGGTGGCTTTAATTATTGAGTGAGTGATGTGGATCCCAATGAGAAGTGGAAGATTTGGTCAATATCTGATGAGCGCTACTTTTATCCTGGATGCGTAGAGCTGGCGAATTTACAGATAGAGGAGATTACTAACCAAACAATGAATAAAAGACTTAAACCCATCTACTTTTTTCTTATCCTGAATGCGTATGGCCATTCTTTTGATGAAATCTGTAACATATGACTTTCAATACAACAAAAATCTGGACAAACATGCAGTACACATTTGTGTTTTATTAGGTAAAATATGATAAAATACAACATGTTCCCTTAGGCTTTCATAATATACCACTGTTTCTTTTCAAGCAACTAGAAAACAACTATATAGGTGACATATGCTCCCCCCAAGTTATGTGTTTCTTATTTTGTAAGAAATAATCCCTGAAAGTCTTATGACACATTTAGAGCCCATTTTACATTGTGTCTCTCTAACACTAGGCTTCTTTAGCTTTTATCTGCAGAAGAATCATGATATTTGAGAAGGTAATGCATTCTTACTATGCTTACAGTCAACATATAAAATATGAGACATGGCAATCCATGTATTATGTCCCTACAGCCCCTTTTAAGCTTGTGCTCCAATTTGCACCAAAGTCTACTTGTATAGACATGTTCTTTAACAAAAGCTGCCAAACATCATTTTGGCATGAAGTCTAAATGTGTTTAAAGAGGCGGGAGCGGGAGGGAGGCGGGAAGAGGAGAGAGAAAGACAGAGACAGGGACAGACATGTGCATCTTAGATGGTGATGGAGCCAGGGGAGATGTATGGAGGAAGAAAGAAGGTGTAGAGGGAGAGAGAAAGGAAGAGAGGGAGAGACATGTGCAAAGGGCGATGGAGGTGCTGGGGGGGGGGGGGGGAATGGAGATATGGAGGGAGGGAGAAAGTCCAGAGAAGTGTGCAGAGTTAGACATTCCTGCATTGGCAAATTATAGAAATAGATTGTAGATGCAAGATATACTTTATGATAATTTGAATCATTAAATCGCATGCGGCTAACCCAGGGACATTCATAGATTCTCCCCAATCGCCATGAGAAGAATGGGGGATTAAAGTACACCTAAAATGTGATGCATCAATGGCCAGTGTTTATATGCATTTTCTCTATAGCCAGTCTCATTGTTCCAGTGGATAGCATGTTGGACTTCTAAACTGGACATTGTGAGGTCAAGTCCCAGAGCAGACCGCCTTTTCACATTGTTGCTGACCGACTTTTCATATTTGTCTCATTTTCAAGTCATTTTATTTTCTTATGTTAGTAATATCTCTGCATTTGAGGCTCAGATTTCTTTTAAACACAATTTTAGTTATTGATATTATGCTCTTTAGATTGGTGAAAGAATTAGAGAGGTTAAGATCAAATTAAGCGAGAATAGTGAGTTAAATGGGGTTCTGGTATATAATGGTTTATTTTTGGCGAAAATAGTTTTTGCATGGGGCCACAACTCATCTAGAGGGAGATTTAAAAAAAAGGAAGGGATTGAGGAAGGTGGACATGGCAAGAGGATGGAGGGTCAGTTGGGTGAAATTTCCAGAAAATGTACAATTCACATTTAGAAACCCTCCTAAATAACCCGAATTGGATACAGTAAATAGACTCAAAACACAATTCAACACAACCAAACACATCCTTTGAATCAACTCAATATCAAATATACTCAGATATACCTAGTATTTATCATTTTTTCAGTCAGATTAGCAGAATTTACTATATGTAGAGCTGGCGATTGTACATTTTTATGTGACCTGACCCAGACAGAGGAGATTAGAAACCAAACAATGAATAAAACACCTGAACCCACCACGTTTTAGGCTCGTCTTCCATTTGGCGCCAAATCCTGCTTCTATAGCCATTTAAAGCCACGTGCAGACGACATTTAAACAGGAAACGCCAATGCATTAGTAATGTATGTTGACTGTTGCTACAGCGACAGGGCAAATGTAATGAAAATGAGTCACAAGTCGCAAAATTGGTATTTTTCAAAGCGTTTTTTCACAAAATCTCTGATATTTAGAGGGTGTAGCACTTATAGTTTTATGAATCTATGTAACAAATTTCGGAACATTGTATTGATCTATTTAATACAAATAGACAAAGAGGGACATTGGCTGAGGCAACTAACTTTTGATACGAAAAATAGACAAAGTAAAATCTACAAAGATGGAAGTTATTGGCTGAGGCAACTAGGGGAAGGAAGAAGAGAGGTGTTGTGTTATGGAGTAATTGGGAAGGGGGCGAGGTCTGGGGAAGTTACTGTGGGTTGTTACGGAATGCGGAGATGCTCAAACATTTCTGTGTGTGGGTCAGATTTTCAGAAAATGTACAAATTGGCAGCTGACCACATTTAGTAAATTCTGCTAAATTAGGCTGAAAAATGATGAATACCGGGTATATCTGAGTATATTTGGTATCACATTGATTTATAGTATCAATTCTGCTATGTGAAAATGCATTTTGAAGCTCATTTTTGTCTTAGATCTGGATTATTTGAGAGGATTGGTGAAGGCGAATTGTACATTTTCTGAAAATCTGACCCGTGTAAATGGGTCAGATTTTCAGAAAATGGTTATCATAATATTATGGAGTATATATAGCTACTTTACTGGTTACTGCCCACAAAGAAATAATGTAAAGCTTTTTTCAAACATGTCCCCAATGTTTACTATCAGTTGAATCGGCTTGACCTCACCAATTCCCACAAATGACCCAAATTTAAGAAAACGAGGTTCAATGTCCAGTTCTACATATTTAAACAGATTATATTCCGAATCAACGCAATAACGAATATACTCAGATATATATCAGACAGATGAAGGTGACTAGGAACTCTTGCCTCATTTCCATGTATTCTTTTTATGTAACTCTGCTGTTAATATACAATATATTGAATATTTTCATTCATCAATCACAAATGATGCAGACATTGGAACCTGGATGTATTATGGTGGTTGATTGGTCAAGCCAGGAGGCTCCAATCAGACTTATTATCTATTGTGAATGACTGAGCTAAAAATAGCCCTGAATAAATGGATTCAGTCTCTTCTACTCGGTTCTGAACTTGAAGCATAACCTTGTTTGTGTTGCGTTGATTAATTTCTCGCTCGACTGCTGACCCTAATTAATATTTGAAGAACCCACCAGTATTCTTCAATAACATTCCTGGAAAGATATCTTGTGGATAAAATACCGCGAAAAATATCAATTTTGCGATTTGTGACCCATTCTCCTGAAACACATCACAAATATGAGTCGGGAGTCAGGATATATATTCAATTGCACTTTAGGAACATCAAATACTAACACAATTTATGATTCAAACCAAGATATGTATATTTGTATTGCCAGTATAGACATTTCCATATGCTACAACCATCAAGGTCCAATCCAGACGTTTGGGCCGCCATAGGGAGCTATGCTTCATCAGCCAGTGGGTTGGCTATACTTACAGTATAGTTCAACCTGAACTTTGATAGATTTATTTATCATTTATTACGACTTCAATAAGTGAAGTAGGGCAGAATGTACATCTGTACATTGCAGTTCTTTCTGCTACTATCAGATATACCTAATCAAAATGGCGTCAATGCAAGTCATTCCCTCATGAGACTCCGGGTCTCAGCATGAGGGATCTACACTATGATAACATAGAGCAGAGAGAGGAGAGCTACTTAATTATGTATCCAGCTGTCAGTTACTGACACACTGGTGCTCAACTCATTCTACCAGGGCAGACCCTTTCCAACCCTTAATCTTCATCTAACCCCGCTAACCCCTCCCTCTACCCCCCCCCCCCCCCAACCGCTACCGCCTGCCTAGGCTCAGCCCAAGGCTCCAGGCCATGATTCCCATGTGTTGATGCCCCTGATTGGCTGATCTCCCCAAGACAGCTTGTGTTGATGGCTTTTATTGGTTGATGGATTAGATGTAAGGATTTGTTGGGGTTTGTGATTGGCTGAGGATGGATTCAGGCCTCAGGTTGCAGCCAATAGGAGATTAGTGTTGTGTCCACAAAAACCCGGAGCCGACAATCCTTTAAGTAAGCGGTTGTCTTAAGGATATTTGTGATCCGTTTTAGGAAAATGAGTCGCAAAATATGGATTTTGAGATATCATCATATTTGAAAAGAGGAGATTGAGATGATTCCAATGAACGTAAATACTAGGACACCTAATAAGTATTTCTATATTTAAAGTTTGGTAATTTTTTTTGAAAGAAAAAAGGTTTGCAATGTTTCTGGTAATTGCCAGTAAAGTAACCAAATATACTCCATACAAAGGCCTTCAAAATGCAAGGATATATTTAATACAATATCCTGAAATTTGTGACATGGATTCATATGACTATAAGGGTTACACCCCTAATCAGAACATTTCAATAAATCTTGTAAAAAGAACACTTTGAAATATATCAATTTTGGAACTTGTGACTCATTTTCCTGGAACACATCACATTTGGTAGTTTCTGGTGGAGCAATAGATGGTAGTATACTACCATTTAATAATGGATTGAGTGACTAGCTGGCAAGTGACCCTTAGCGCACAAAGACATTACATTATAGAATTACTAATAATGCTTTTCAACTCGTCATTTTATTTGTGATGCATTACAGGAAAATGAGTGACAAGTCACAAAAAATGGATTTTGATCTCATCATATTTGAAAACAAGAGATCAAGCGGATTCCAATGATGGTAACATTAGGATATTCAAGTACTTCTATATCTTAAGTTTGATATTTTAATTTTTGAAAAAAAAGTTTGCACTATTTCTGGGTGGACAATTACTAGTAAAGTAGCTAAATATACTCTATAGGATGAGCTTAGGTGGCCTTAGCAATGCAGGAATATATTTAATATAATGCATTGAAATTTGATACATGTATGTATGCGTCCCGAGGACTAGATAGCCCCAAAATGAAAACATCCTAACAAAGAAATCAGTTATTGGATACTGATAGATCGGACATTCAACTGGATCACATTCTTGGTTTTTGGTCAGAAAACTAGTAGTTATTGCAGAAAGATCCAGTTCTTGTTTACTTGTTCACCTATTGTATTAGAGAACCAGGTTTATGGGTCAGGTCACCAGAAAATGTACAATCACCAGCTCTACATTTAGCAAATTCAGCTAAATTCGACTGAAAAATGATGAATACTAGCTATATCTGAATATATTCGGTATTGAGTTGATTCAAAGGATGTGTTTGGTTGTGTTGAATTGCGTTTTGAGTCTCATTTCTGTATTAAATTCGGATTATTTGGGAAGGTTTCTAAATGTGAAATGTACATTTTCTGAAAATTTCACCCCTATATGGGTAAGATCTTCAGAAAATGTACAATTGGCAGCTTTACACATTTAGTAAATTCTGTTAAATTAAACTGAAATATGACCAATGCTTGGAATATCTGAGTATATTTGATTCGAACCATCTGTTTGATTACGTTAAACTGCATTTTGAAACTCATGTTTGTTTTAAATTGAGGTTATTTGAGAGAATTGGTGAAGGTGAATTGTACATTTTCTGGTGGTTTCACCCATATGTGATGTGTTAGAGGAAAATAAGCCATAAGTCACAAAATATAGATTTTGAGATATCATCATATTTGAAATGGTCAGATCAAGCCGATAAAACTTTCAGAAATATATTTAATACACTGTCTTGAAATTTAATACTATATGTGTTTATGTGACCCCGAGAACTAGATAGCCTGACAATGAAATAATCCTAACAAAGAAATCAGTTATTGGATGGCGATAGCGGTCATTCAACTGGGTCCTATTTTAATAAATGAGATCACATTTCTCGTGTATTGGTCAGAACTCTTGTAATTATTGGAGAAAGATCCAGTTCATGTTTATGCGTTCACCGTTTATATTAGATAAAACCAGTTTATATTAAAGGAAGAATCCATTTCTTTTTATATTGTTTTACCTGTTATTGGACATTAAAGCAGTCATAGGAAAGTGACTCAGATAATGGAGAGAATCAGTTATTGGAAAGGGAACCTATTTGTGATTTGTTTCATGAAAATGGGTCATAAGTCGCAAAATTGATATTTTTCAAAGTGTTTTTTTTTCATAAGATCACATTGATGGAATGTTCTAATTTTTAGAGGTTAGCTATATCAATCGATGTATCAAATTTCAGGACAATCTATGTAATATATCCTTTCGTTTTAAAGGTCAACACATTGGAGTATATTTAGTTACTTTACTGGTTATTGCCATCCAGAAATATTGGAAACTTATTTTTTCAAAAACGAAAATATCAAACTTAAAATCTAGAAATACTTATTAGATCATTAGACTGTTTACTATCATTGGAATCGTCTTGATCTCACCTTTTCAGATATAATGGTATCTCAAAATCTATTTTTTTGCGACTTATGACTCATTTTCCTGAAACACATCTCATTTATGATATATGTTGATCAGTTCAGCAGCCATTGGACAGTGTGCCTACCATAAGACAACTATGACAGAATAGAACCAACCTATGTTCAATAAACAAGTTACAGTAACCCAATTAATGGACAGTGGCCCAGTTCCTAGACAGTTCCTAGACTGCAATTAGATTTCTTTATTCATTAATTAATTTCCCCAGGAGTGAACAGTAAGAGCTACAGTAAGGTTCAAATTATCCAATAGAGAGGTTCAGCAAGTCTAAGCTATACGTAAACGTAAACGTATCCGTATCTCTGATATACAAACACACGTTAAAAGGAAGAAATAACTTCAGCAAAACATGGTGGGAAAAACTGAATACTTTATCAAGCAACATTTTTCATCCCACAATATGTTTTTTATACAAAAAAATGCGATGTAATTCACAAAGAAAAATAGGGATACGGTTACGTAATTATGATGTGTTTCAGGAAAATGAGTTACAAGTCGCAAAAAATGATATTATTCAAGTGAATTATTCACAAGATTTCCTTGGTGGAAATATCTCATTCTTGAAGGTTGAGTGCTGTCAGAAGCATGAATACATGCCCATACTTTCAAGACAGTGGATTAAATATATCCATGCGTTTCAAAATTCATCCTATGGAGTATATTTAGCTACTTTAGTAGTAATTACCCACCCAGAAATATTACAAACTATTTTTAAAACATAAATTATATCAAACATAAAATATAGAAACACTTCTTAAATGTCCTTCAAGTTTACCATCATCAGAATCGGCTCGATCTCATCTTTTCGAATATGGTGATCCCTTTTAAACACATCACATGCAAAGATACGTTTGCTTGCGGAACCTCCCTAATACCTGGTATACTGACCAAGTTAACCACAACTGGTTCACTGACCGACCAGTGTATGTGTCCATTGCAGACTAGCCGGTAGTAGTGATACTATTAAAGTGACCCAGATAAGGATGAACCTGTCAGGGGATGAGGGATGGAGCAGCTCCCTTTCTGACCTCCTCCAGTACCTCCTCCATACACCCACTTTATCCTATCTCTATGAAGCAATCAGGTTCCTACGAGACGAGGGGATGGAGTGGGTGGGGGGGGAGGGGGAGGGGGGGGGGAATGGACTGGTGCCTGCCTTATTAAATGGGTGAAATTTCCAGAAAATGCACAAGTCACATTCAGAAAACCTCCCAAATAACCCAAATTCAATACAAAAAAGACACTCAAAACACCATTCAACATAACCAAACACATCCTTTGATCAACTCTATACTGAATATACTCATGTAGTTAGTATTTATCATTATTCAGTCAACAGAGAACAGGGGATGGAGTGGGTGGGATGGAGTGTGTGTAGGGGGGGGGGGAATGGACTGGTGGCTGCCTTATTAAATGGGTGAAATTTCCAGAAAATGCACAATTCACATTCAGAAACTCTCCAAAATTACCTGAATTTAATACAAAAGTGAGACTCAAAAGATAATTCAACATAACTAAACACATCCTTTGAATCAACTCTATACCGAATATACTCATAGTAGTTAGTATTTATCATTATTCAGTCAACAGAGAACAGGGGATGGAGTGGGTGGGATGGAGTGTGTGTAGGAGGAGGGAATGGGGGAAATGGACTGGTGGCTGCCTTATTAAATGGGTGAAATTTACAGGAAATGCACAATTCATATTTAGAAACCCTCCCAAATTATATATATATAGATATTTTTATTTCCATTTTAAATACAGTTACACAATTGGCAATAGGCTTCAACTTTCTGGGACTCCCAGCTCTTCCGAGAAGGCCTCAATATACATAACTAATATGATTTTCAATTTTAAATCATCACATTAACATTCAAATAAATACCCTTTAATTAAATAATCAGATATAATGCACCTATTCCATTAAACAATACAATGTTTCCTTATTTCTCCTTCTTTCTTTACGTTTATCCGAATTTAATACAGAAATAAGACTCAAAACACAGTTCAACACACTCTTTGAATCAACCCAATACCGAATATACTCAGATATAGCTAGTATTTATCATTTATCAGTCGAATTTAGCAGAATTTACTAATTGTGTAGAGCTGGCAATTGTACATCTTTTGGTGACATGACCCAAGTAGGCAGTGTGCAAGAACTATCAGAATATAATTTCAAAGGACCAAACTGCTCAAATTGCTCATCAAAGCGGTTTAAACTTCAACTTTGCAAAGACCATTAATATTTTCATTAAGAGTAAATGCTACAGTTGAAATTGTATTATATGATGTGTTATAGGAAAATGAATCACAAGCCGCAAAAAATGGATTTTTATATCAAACATTTTTATTCAGGTAAATCAAAACAGATACACTCTGATTGTGGTTTTTGTTGCGTCCTGAATTTTAAGTACAATTAAATTATATATCACAGGGGAATTAATGGGTCATTTATTAGACTTACAAGCTTCTATTATTACTCAATCATTATCAAATATGGTATAAATAATACACACATAAAGAGATGCAGGTGAATTTGAGATATTATTGTATTGGAAAAGATGAGATCAAGCCGTTTCTAATGATGGTAAACAGTTGGACATTTAAAATAATATTTGTATATTTTAAGTTTGAAATTTTATCTTTTTTGAAAAATGTTTGCTGTATTCTTCGGTGGAAATTACTAGTAAAATAGCTAAATATACTCTATAGGATCACCTTAGAAATGTATACATATATTTATCACATATAATAGTCTTCAAATATTGTACATGTATTCATGCAACTAGCAGCGCTATGCACCCCTAAAGCATGAATAACCCAACAAACATATCCTATGAATAAATCTGCTAGAAACAGTTCAATTCTGCACTACATCACATCTATTCCCTTCTCCCCGACCAATACCCAAATTGTGATTTAGCAGGCCCCAGAGAGTAAATCAGCGCAAGCAGAGGAGAGGTGAAAAAGTCAGGCGACAAAATCAGACCCAGGAACACCAAAGATCTCCTTGGAAATGGCAAAAAACGGTATCTTAACAAGAACCATACGTATACCAATTGATTAATTGTTCAATGAAACTTTTTTTTTTATTTTTGTTCAATGAAACTTGTTAACATCCAACAACTCGCAAGGTAACATTATATACCCAACATTACCATCCTCATCAATCACCAACCCATAATTATTCATCTTATCCCATCAATATCTTTCACATACTTCTCTCCATGAATTTTTTCAGATGTTATTTCATAGCTAATTAAGTCAGCCTTGTATATCAAGTAACATGCAGAAATTCAGGTTACGGAGGAAGACCAGGATTACCCGAACTGCTTAAAAACTTTGGTGTAAGCCACTTTATCTTCCTGAATAAAATTCGTGTAAAAAAAAAAAGTTATGCCCTATGTTAAGACGGCCAAAAGTTGCTCTCTTTAAAATGGTATGTCTAATAGAAAAATGCATCACAAGTGATTTATTCATAGAATATAGGGTTGACAATCATGAATCTCAAGCAAGGTTTGATTGTATGAGTGATCTAAGGACTGACGGATGTACAACGAGTCTCTATACTCTTCTATTATTCATAAGACATGGCGCAAATTGGGGCAGAAGCCAGGTCAATCACTTGTCCACCCCCTCCTCCTGCACAGATAGTCCAGGAGCTGGCAGTGGGGACTGGGTTACTCCCACACATGGGTCAGATCGTCGGAAAATGTACGATTGGCAGCTCTATACATTTAGTAAATTCTGCTAAATTAGGCTGAAAAATGATAAAAAATACCAGGTATATCTGGGTATATTTGGTTTTGTGTTGGTTTGATATATATGTGTTCTGTTATGTTAAACTATATTTTTGTCTTAAATGTGGATTATCTGACTGGATTGGTGAAGGTGAATTGTACATTTTCTGAAAATCTGACCCACCACCACTAACCCATCCATCGACTCCTGCCACCCGGCTACAGATCCATCTCTCCGCGTCTTATCTCCATTCAGCGATAGGATTCTGGGACATGGCCTGGATTGTGGACCAGGGCTGGTGGATAGATACTGAGGCCTTTCTCAACTTACTGGGTCAGATTTTCAGAAAATGTACAATTCAACTTCGCCAATCTTCTCAAATAACACAAATTTCAGACGGAAATAAAGTTCAAAATACAGTTCAACCTAATCATACAGATTGCTAGAATCAGTGCAATGCCAAATATACTCGAATTTACCTAGTATATATATATTGACCAAATTGCAGCCTAATGCATGTACAAAATTGTAAGACAGTGTAGTAAATATATCTAGGCATTTCTAAGGTCATCCATCCTATAGAATATATTTGGCTACTTTACTAGTAATCATCCACCCACAAATATTGCAAGCTGTTTCTCAAAAATAAAAATATCAAACTTAAAACATACTTCTTTTGCGACTTGTGACTCATTTTCCTATATAACCTGTGAATATACGACCTAAGCCAAGCTGTAGCTAGGTCAAGTCTCCATAAAGTGTACAATTCAGCTTCACCAATCTTCTCAAATAACCCAAATTTCAGACGAAAATAAAGTTTAAAATACAGTTCAACCTAACCAAACAGATTGCTAGAATCAATGCAATGGTGAATATACTCGAATTTACCTAGTATTGACCAAATTACAGCCTAATTTAGCAGAATTAATACTAAATGTGTACAGCTGCCAATTGTACATTTTCTGATAATCTGACCCACGTGATGTTTCACAGCAAAATCAGTCACAAGTCACAAAACATAGATTTTGAGATGTCATTCATATTTGAAAAGATGAGATCAAGCCAATTCCAATGATGGTAAACAGAAGGACATCTAAGAAGTTTCTACATTTATACATATAAATAAAACAATATTTCTGGATGGACAATTACCAGTAAAGTAATTAAATATCCTCCATAGGGTGACCTCTGGCACCCTGCTATACATCATCATCTCTGGGTCTTATCTCCATTCAGAGAGCAGTTTCTAGGACATGGCCTGGATTGAAGACCAGGTGGAGGGATACTGAGGTCTTTCTCAGGTTACTGATAGTATAGCAAGGAGGGCAGGAGCAGGCAGGGTGACACAGGGAGTTGACAGGGCTGAGGGCAGTGAAGTAGATAGCCACGGCAGAACTGGTAGCACACATGCTATGAGAACCTGATATGAAAGAGTATGAACTGGATTCTCACCAGCAGCAACCAAGTCAATTCAATAGGGGATTTTCCATTGACAGCTTCCTCAATAGGGGATTTGCATGTGTCACTGTGCATGTCTACTGCAGTCCACCCTGGGATGGAATCTGATGATATCTGACATACAAATGTTCATCAACATTTTCATAGAAAATTGCAAGAATGTTTTCACCAATAGAATAGCTTGTGGAAATGATCTATGTAGACCAAATGCATGATGGGGAAGATGGGAAACATATATAACAGCACATTTATATTGACCTTAGAACATGGATACATATTCCATGCTGAACATATATAGATTCTATAGGTTTTATACTGTACCATAAGTCCCATAATTCCATGCAAATCAAGATTCAAAATGACGGTTATGCAATTCCCCTATTGGGGATTTGTATAGCCGCCATATTGGATATTGGTTCACAAGAAATAATGGAGCTGCTACTGGCTTCATTAGTCCTGGAATTGACCATCGGTGTCGCTGTGACCATGTGTCATATGAGAGATATTTGTATTTTTAAAAAAGGTTTGCAATATTTCTGGGTGGACATTTACCAGTAAACTAAATAAATATACTCTATATGATGACCTTAGAAATGCATGGATATATTTAATATACTGTCCTGAAATTTGGTAAATGTATTCATGCTACAAACAGCGATAAGCACCCCAAAAACATTCGCACACAGACATCTTCAGAATAAACCACTTTGACAAATTTCACTTTTGCACCTCATTTTTCCATAACACATCACAAACAGTAGGCTAGGCTCATCTCCGCTAGATAATGCTTATCCCCATATAGCTGATGTAGTATACTATTATTACTTGGTATTCCTATAGCTGTATATCCTATTCTATAGTCATCAAGGCAGTGGAAGGGTAAAGAGGGAGGATCTGCTCATTTGCTGGTCTAGATGTACCCACATAATGGTGGAGTGTACAAGTTACTGTACTATTTACATCTCCCAGTAATTTCCTGCTCCTTCTGCCACTCCTTGAGTAAGCAAATACTGAACCAGTGAGAGATGACGTCATTCCTATTATATTACATTAGGATATTATGGTTGTTGATGGCCTGGTTGGTTGCTTGTTGTCTGACTCTAATTTCCATCCAATTTTCACTTTTTTTCACCCAAAACACCGGGGGAAGTATAATAAATACAAAAGAGGCTTCTGGCTGTGTGAGATGTGGTTATCTCCCTTGTGCTACGCAACTTTGTTGGGCGCTATGCACCCTTATGAAATTGCTACGCCACCTCTCACACGGCCAGAAGTCAATTGTGTCTATTTAGTAGCTTTAAATCTAAAATGAGAGCCTTTAATCTGTTCATCTCTCATCATTTCATCCCTTTTTCATAAATATTGTTCAAATCATCTACTCATCAATCAAAGCTAATTGTTTATTGATCAATAAACTGATAATTTCTTTAAAAACAATATACCGTAAAATAATGATGTTTTTCGATCTCGGATTAAATGTGCATATCTATTGTCTCTACTATCAGGACACATTGAAAACCGTTCCTCGGAACAAGAGTGTTTTGGTTAATGGTCAGATTTTCAGAAAATGTACAATCGTCAGCTCTACAAATTTGGTAATTTCTGCTAAATCAGACTGGAAAATGTTAAATACTAGATATATCTGAGTATATTTGATATTGCCTTGATTCAAACAATCTCCTTGGTTATGTTGAACTGTATTTTTAACCCCATTTTTGTCTTAAATTTGGGTTATATGAGAGGATTGGGGAAGGTGAATTGTACATTATCCGGCAATTTCAGCCTAATGTAAAACCTGCCAGAATAAAAATGTTAATTGAATAACAACACCACAACCTCAAACTTCAGTCTTTGCAATTTATTTAGGCATATGTTGGCATGTTGATTAAAAATGTGTTTAGAAAAAATACAAACCTCCCTAAACTAAGACTTAGTGATTTTTTTATTTCTATTTTATTTCATTTAAGGCCTATCACATTTATACTACAAAATAAAATATATGAAAGTGATAAGAGTTGTGTCCAATACACCAAACAGTATCAATCTACAAACATTAGTCCATTATTGGAAGTGATTCAATTCAATTCAATTCAAGTATTCTTTATTATGCTGATCTAGCCGCACAAAAAGGAGTTCGATGTCTGGTTAATACAACAATTACATTCCTGCATTAGCCAGGTCTTCCAAAGAATGCCTATACTTGACTCGATAACTTTGTTTCAACAACAATAACAGACATCGTGAGATTAAATTTAGTTAACAGTGATCAGATTAATGAAATGAGATGAGATGTGGTTATACATGGTAGAGTGCAATTAATTGAAATGTAATGTGCCTAAGACATAAGAGGCATTTTCTCAGAGAGATGTAGCATTAGATAATAGATTTAGCAATTTACATTGTAACTTCATAACTTCATAACTTCATTTTCCACACAACAATCCCTCTTTGAAAGCCTCTTGTCAAAGCCTACAACCTTAATTACCTCTAATTCACATCACAGCAAGGATGACTTGCAAAATAGGTCGCCTCAAGGTTATCTACAGCCTGTGGGCGATAATAGGGTACTCAGGGCCACTTCCGGTATGGTGGCGGTACCTGGCGGGGAGTGTAGGAAGTATGGATATTGATTAAGTAGGTAGAGGGACTTCTTAATTAGTGTGTGTTGATATAATCAGTGGGACGCGGGACGCGGGGAGACGGGTAGAGCTGCGGTATGGAGGCTGATTAGCGTTCCTGGACAGTCGGTAACTCAGGAAGAGAGGAGAGACATTAAAGATGTCACACTTGTGGGTCTACTTCCATTATTCTGCCCAGGAAGAGACAGATTCATTTGCTAGATTTGTTATTTCATAAAAGATTGCTACTTTGTCTCTGCTGATAGAATCATAGGGAAGTGTGTGTGTGGGGGGGGAGGGACTGGTGGCGCCATGGTGTGGAGAAAGATAAGCGATCCTGGTGGACAGAGGGTGGAGCTAGAAAAGACATACAATGCCCGACCTATGGTTCTACTTCCATCAGTATGCCTAGTAATAGAAATATATTTTTGGAGTGAGTGAGTGAGATTGTTTGCTTTACGCCCTTATCAACACATTTAATATGGTTATATCAAGGGCGGGAGAGCTGAGAGGGAGTGAGTGAGATTGGTTGCTTTACGCCCTTATCAACACATTTAATATGGTTATATCAAGGGCGGGAGAGCTGAGAGGGAGTGAGTGAGTGAGATTGGTTGCTTTACGCCTTTATCAACACATTTAATATGGTTATATCAAGGGCGGGAGAGCTGAGAGGGAGGCAGTTTATGATCTTACCCAGGAAACAGAGATAGAGAAGAAGGGAGAGAGAGACAGAGAAAAGAGACAGAAAGGCACTTTATGGTCTTACCAAGGAACATATATTTTTGGTGCACTGTGTTCTCTGTCATGGGACAATATGCAAAGATGAAGTGATTTTTGAAGAAGCAAATTCATGTATTATGTTCTATATAACACAGGCTTCTGCCCTTTACTTCTTTTTACTCAGTACTAACACAGTACTGGCAGTACTAACACAGTACTGGCAGTACTAACACAGTACTGGCAGTACTAAAACAGTACTGGAGGTACTAAAACAGTACTGGAGGTACTAACACAGTACTGGCAGTACTAAAACTAAGCTACCAAACAAAATTGATATTTTTCAAAGTGTTTTATTCAAAAGATCTCTTTGTAGGAATGTTCACATTTTCCGGGTTTCTAATGATCCAAGTCATATAAATACATTTACTCCACGTTGGTGTATCTACCACATGCTATCTGTATGGGAGGGAGTGGTGTGGTAATTTGTACCAGTTCAACGTGTGTGGTATGACATTGCCATTCCCTCTTCCTCCCCCCAGTACACAGCTATATACTTATACATAGCAACGTGGTAGTAAACATAGAACCTAAATTGGAATATGGTACTTGGGACATTGTTTCACTCTCATCGTTGTTTGGTTTTTTTTCGTAACCCACTCAACTATCAGCTCCCTTGCACCACTTTCTCATTAGGTTCTATCTATTTACTCATTTTTCCTTCGTTTCATTGCTACCTCCTGAAGAGAGGGTGACTTTAGAATGGTTATGTTACAGTTAGTAGTTATATTGTAGGTATTTCAGAGCTGATACTGTATCTTTAAACCCTTTCTTTGTAGAATTTGTAGATTAAAGTATGTAGATATGTATATTGATGACAACTTATTATTATTATTATAAGATTTTAACTGGAAATAAAATCTTATAATAATAATAATAATTTGTCATCAATATACAAATCTACATACTTTAATATTCAATAGAATATATAATATTGATATTTTAACAAGAATATTACATTGTAGGTATTTCAGAGCTGATAATCCATCTTTAAACCAATACTTTGTCATCAAAATACATATCTACATATTTTAAGAATCTTATTTTTCCATCAAATAATCGTTAAGTTTCCATAGGCAACTCATTGCACAACTGTTGATGAACTCTACCATTTAATGTAAAAGCCTGTAATGGAATAATGGAGTCCCCCTCACATTACCCCGGCTAGCAGCCACAGCCGCTAGAGTAAGAATGACAGCAGTTATTATTTGTCTCTAGTCATGTCACATGATCAGATTACCATGGTGACTCAGACAACTATTACCTGTTGCGTGTGGCCCTCGGCAGGTGGTGCTGGTGTTGTACACATCATTATCCATGTTCAGGGCCTGACATTACCATAGCAACCGCTGTCATGGGTGCAATAACCCGGCTGTAGCAAGAACTTTAGTTATAGATGGTCAACTTATATAAGGACCGAAATGCATACATTTATTTTAAGTGCAGAAAGGTTTGGGTCCATTCTTTTTTTATTTTTTTTATTTACTTCCTTTACAAGTTTCGTAAATTACAAATTGTTTTGTTTTTGCCGATTCAAAATTTAATTATTTGTTTTATTTCCTTTTAATTCAAATCTTTCCAGGATACCTGAAAACATGGATTATGCAAAATACTACATATAGACAAATACTTTTGCTAAGTTACAACAGTTATAGATATTATATATTATTATTTGAAATGCTAAATTAGACAAGGCTATATGTAAATGTTGTGCTAACTTCTTGAACTACCCCTTGCAATACTATAGCAAGAATGGCATAGTATCGCATATGAGGGGACTGTATTTTCCGAGTATGGCCAAAAACAACGAGGCCAGTAGGCCGAGTTGTTTTCAGCCATATGAGGTAATACAGCCCACCAAAGACGAGATACTCTGTTATTCTTGCCTATTCCATGATTCTTAACTTATTACAACTTCATTTGCATTCCTTTCATCAAATTGTGTTGTCTGCATAGCTCACCCATAGTCTTGAATGGTTGTGACGTCACTGTACAATACACAGAGTTTATATTATACACCTTGTGAGCGGCAAGTATATCAATTATATTGTACGCTCACAGCTAAATCGTGGAATAAATAATTGTTCTTAGATTTTACTTGAATAAACACTTTTTAAAAAAACAACTATTAAAAAGAATAGAATTGCTAAATCGTCTATGATATATGTTGAGGATGTATAGAGGACATCAGTATAGTGTAAGGTCATTGCCAGACCCGGAAGTGATAATAGCAGATAGGCCGCACTGCATTGTGGGGAGGCGTTGCTATGGAGAGGGAATGCTGACACTACACACCTTGTAACAATAGGACCCCATTGTTACCACCTGGCATCTCTTGTTACCATGGAAACCAAGGCCCTTTTATAGTAGTATAGGAAGTGAGTGCTTGGGTTAGGTTCAGGGTGTGTCGGAGGCTTTTATATCGCCATTTCCGCTTGTATTTGGAATAGTTTAGTGCTAATTTCGCTCACAGTGTTTTTAACGTTGGTGTACATGGACACTAACTGGGGGACTCATGGCCCAAAGTCTTACTCGCTGAAATATATAATGCCGTTTTAGGAAAATGAGTCATAAGTGTGATGTGTTTCAAGAAAATGAGTCATAAGTCGCAAAATTAATATTTTTCAAAGTGTTTTTCTTACAAGATCTCTTTATTGAAATGTTTTGATTTTTAGGGGGTTTAGTACTTATAGTCATATGAATCCATGCAACAAATTTTAGGACATTGTATTAAATATATTCCTGCATTTTGAAGGGTTGTGTATGGAGTATATATATTAAATTACTTTTGTTGGTAATTACCCACCCAATAACATTGAACACTTTTTTTTCGAAAATAAAAATATCAAACTTAAAATATAGAAATACTTATTAGATATCCCAGTGTTTACTATCATTGGAATCAGTTTGATCTCCTCTTTTCAAATATGGTGATATCATATCATATCAAAATTCATTTTTTGCGACTTATGACTCATTTTCCTAAAACAAATCACAAGTCGCAAAATATGGATTTTCAGATATCACCATGTTTGGAAAGAGGAGATCAAGCTGATTCCAATGATAGTAAACACTAGGACACCTAATAAATATTTCTAGATTTTAGGTTGGACATTTTTATTTTTGAAAACAAATGTTTCCAATGTTTCTGGATGGGTAATTACCAGTAAAGTAACTAAATATACTCCATATGAAGGCCTTCATAACGCAATGATATATCTAAATCTGTTACATGGTGTTATGTCTAAGGTTACAGAATTAATCGTCAATCATATTGTTATTTAATGTTGGTATGTATTTTACCAGTCGATGTTAGATTTAATTGTTTGTGAATGTGATTTTGTATTTTGTACAAATTATGCCTAGGGTACCTTGGAAGAACAGCTCTGCGCTGAAAGGTTTCACCTAGTTTCTTACTGGATTATTTATGTAAATGATGAAGAGAAATAAAAATATGTATATATGACTATAAGTGCTGAACCCTATAAAAATCAGAACATTCCAATGAAGAGATCTTGTGAAAAATTCACTTTGAAAAATATCAATTTTGCGACTTGTGACTCATTTTACTGGAACACATCACATATATGATATTACCAAGAATTATTCAATTATAATTTTGTAGTGAACCTGGTGAATAATGCTTAGACGGGGGACCGAACCCCAGACCTTTGGATTAACGTTCAAATGCTCTCCCAACTGAGCTGTTGAGGCTGGCACAACTTCAGCAGGTCAGAACCAGATTCCAACCACCAGAACCACTAAATTGTAATAATAAAACCAATCCTTAAACTTGCAGATGGTGATAATTGGCAGATGTTGTGTGCCTATATCAAAATATTTAATAATAATCCAGAAATTTAATTTGTCTTTTTTCTTTCTTGCAGGTAAATGCTTTATGATTCTACTGATCCACATTTGCGGGGACAAAGAGTAAGTCATATTCAATCATCAATATCAACTCATGCAATATTCACACTCCTTCAACCAACTCGTTAGTTAACCTGTGTATATAATTATGTTTATTTCTGCTGCTTTCAAAGGGGAAATGTTCAAGAGCCGGTATAGCTTATCTCAAATAAATGCCGGGGATTTGGGTAAAGTCCTGGCTTATAAACTAGCCACTACAGTATGTCTTTTTGACAAAGTTCGTACTATAAAGATTGAGCTAAAAATGAATAGAGTAGTAGAGTTTGATTTGATTGCTTGAAAACCAATTAGCTTCATAGATTACTTCGGCAATTGCTCACTCAATTCAATGGTCTTTAAATTATACCTCTGCATGTTTTCAGCCTAGATCAATCAAAAGAGGAAGCTTTATATGTATGTCTTTGTTCCTTTTTATGTTTCTGAGTCACTTTAAAATTGCAATGATTAGAGAACTGTATGTTTTATTACCAAGTACTGATCGATTTTCATAGTACAAACTTTGTCAAAAGTCCCCGGCATTTATTTGAATAATAACTAATAATTTCTCAAGCTATTCCCATCTATCCAGCTCAAATTGTTAACCTTTCTTCAACCCTTCTCCAATGTTAGTCATTTTAACTGCAAGATAAACAATGGGGAAGACAAACCACTTCTGGGTATCATATGTGATGTGTTACAGACAAATGAGTCATAAGTCGCAAAAAATAGATTTTGAGATATCATCATATTTAAAAAGATCAGAGCAAGCCGATTCCAATGATATATAAACATTAGGACGTCCATTAAGTACCTCTATATGTATTATACATGAAACAAAAGTTTGGGACATTTTTTATGATGAATCACTAATAAAGTAGTAGTGATATACTCTTTAGAATGACCTCAAAATCGATATTTTCAATACACGGTCTACAGATGTGGTACCTGTAATGATGCTACTATAACAGCGTGCAACACCCAAAAGACTGAAAACATTCCAATGAAGAGATCTTGTAAATAAATCACTTTGAAAAAATGAGTGTTGCCACTTGTGACTCATTTTCCTGGAACACATCACATATAAGTAGCCTTCATGCAAAGTAAAGTTTTCTCTGTTCAAAGCCTTCCATTGTTCTGGAGCCTACAGACATAAAGTTAATAGTTCTTTAATGGTCGTCATTTGGACTGCTATATTGGATGTGGGCAAGGATCAGTATAAAGTAGAGTTCTTGGCAGGCACGCGGCTATCAAGTGCTCACTGGCGGCCAAGTGGATGACCATAGACTGGTTACTGGCCTCTTTAACTATGGATTTCTTTTTATTGAGCTCAGATTTTCAGAAATTGTACAATTCAACTTCACCAATTATCTCACATAACGCACATTTCAGACGAACATAAAGTTCAAAATACAGTTCAACCTAACCAAACAGATTGCTATAATCAATGCAATGCCAAATATGTATACTCGAATTTACCTAGTATTGACCAAATTGCAGGGTAATTTTGAAGAATTTTACTAAATGTGTAGAGCTGCCAATTGTCAATTTTCTGAGAATCTGACCCATGTATTCTTGTATGGGTATCTCTCCACGTTAGTGAGTATTTATGGGAGGTAGGGATTTTTCTGCAAATATATGATTTGAAATGTTCATTGACAAAGAGGTCAACAAGCTTCTGGGATAATCCCAGCTCTTCCAGCCCTTACCTTGTGATGTGTTATATTGTAGTAGATATAGTAGAGATCAACAGTAAGAAAGTATAATTTTGATATACATGTTATGTTTCCAATTGGCAAATGAGAATTATCAAGTTATGAAACTTTGTCCAATAAAATTTATTAAAAAAAAAGTTACAGGAAAATGAGTCACAAGTCTCTAAAAATGGATTTTGAGATATAATCATATTTGAAAAGATGAGATCAAGCTGATTCTAATGGTAGTAAACATTAGAACATCCATGAAGTATTTCTATATTATATGTTTAATATATTTATATTTGAAAAATAGTATATAAATAGCAATATTTCCGGGTGGGTAATTACCAGTAAAGTAACTAAATGTACTCCAAAGGATGAGCTGTGAGACGCAAGTATTGCAGTGCTTTAATGTATCTTTAAACTATTGCAAATGAAATGGTTGTAACTATATAATAATTCTCGACTTGGGATCGTACAGATCTTTACGGCTAATACCCAGTGGTGATTGTTCTCTAGAATCTATCTAACTTTTCTCATTGTTATGAGGAGTCCCAGGAAAGCATATTTGATGATATTATTAAGACTTTATTTTTCATCCATGAACATCCATGCTGGATAGTACATTTTTTCCCTCTTTTTGATGTTAATTAAATATGATACAGCCTTAAATAAATAAAAAAAAATCGAAACTCAAATAACCAGATCAAGTCGGGGAATGTTATCTATGATCGCTATGTACAGAGTGATCGATGAGTCTGGACACTAGTGAAACAAGGTGAATACTACAAGAATTGGGGCATTATCATTATATAAAATTCAACTCGGACAAATGTATGTCTCGATCAAATATATTTGAATGTTTAAAAAAACAGACAGCATTTATGGCTGTAAGGATCCTTCTGGAAGAACTGCTCCAGCAGATGATCGAAATTCGGAATAAAAATACAATATATATGAAAAAAGAAAATAACACTGAGGACCCGGGCAAGTTGAGTATATATGAGCAAATGGCGAGCAATTGGTGTATATTGTGCGGGGTGCAGTGTAGGCAGGGTTAGGAGCAGGAGCAGGAGGAGGAGCGGGAGGGTAAGATTTTCAGAAAATGTACAATTCACCCTCACCAATCCTCTCAAATAACCCAAATTTCAGACGAAAATAAAGTCCAAAATACAGTTCAACCTAACCAAACAGATTGCTAGAATCAATGCAATGCCGAATATACTCGAATTTACCCAGTATTGACCAAATTGCAGCCTAGTTTAGCAGAATTTACTAAATGTGTACAGCTGCCAATTGTACATTTTCTGAAAATCTAAGGAGGAGGAGGAGGAGCGGACTGATATATAGGGTGTGATAACTACTGGCTACCTTCCCTTCTAACAATCCTTCTAATTGGTCATCTTCCCTTCTAACAATCCCTCTGATTGGTCATCTGCCAGACTCTACACATACGAACTTCTCTCTGGTCCCATATCAACTTACTATAGTCAGACCTGAAATGGCTTCATAAAATCTGGCTGAAGAGAAAAACTTGTTTAAGGCCAATCTAGAAACTTGGTTTATAAGTTGGTTTGCCTTTGTTATTTCTACTAGAAAGATATGGAAAAATGATTTTCAGCTTTGATGTGTCTTGCAGTGAGCTTCAGGTGCTTAAAGGAATGATATTTGTTTAGCCCAACACTGAATGAGATCTTAATTTAATTAGATTCATATAATTATTGGAACTTCGAGAACAAATGTGCGAAATTGTATGGAATGTTTATATCATGTCTGCAATCATATTATGTTTGCTTTGCCACAAAAGCTATGAAATTAATATAAGCGGGACAACATTAAGAATACTTTCTGTCACTGTCTCTCTCCCTTCTTCTCTATCTCTATTTCCTGGGTAAGACCATAAACTGCCTCCCTCTCAGCTCTCCCGCCCTTGATGTAACCATCTTAAATGTGTTGATAAGGGCGTAAAGCAACCACTCTCACTCACTCACTCCCTCCCTCTCAGCTCTCCCACCCTTGATATAACCTTCAATGTGTTGATAAGGGCATAAAGCAACCACTCACTCCCTCTCAGCTCTCCCGCCCTTGATATAACCTTCAATGTGTTGATAAGGGCGTAAAGCAACCAGTCTCACTCACTCACTCCCTCTCAGCTCTCCCGCCCTTGATATAACCTTCAATGTGTTGATAAGGGCGTAAAGCAACCAATCTCACTCACTCCCTCTCAGATCTCCCACCCTTGATATAACCTTCAATGTGTTGATAAGGGCGTAAAGCAACCAGTCTCACTCACTCACTCCCTCTCAACTCTCCCTCTCTTGGCCACCCCTTATCCCCCCTCAGCCCCCCTCAGCCCCCCTCAGCCCCCCTCAGCCCCCCTCAGCCCCCCTCAGCCCCCCTCAGCCCCCCTCAGCCCCCCTCAGCCCCCCTCAGCCCCCCTCAGCCCCCATCAGCCCCATCAGCCCCCATCAGCCCCCATCAGCCCCCCCCCTCAGCCCCCCTCAGCCCCCCCCCCCCTCAGCCCCCCCTCAGTCCCCCTCAGCCTCCCTAAGCCCCCCTCAGTCCCCTCAGCCCCCCCTTGACCCCCCTCAGCCCGTTCAGTCCTTCAGCCTCCTCAGCCCCCCTCAACCCCCTCAGCCCCCCTCAGCCCCCCTCAGCCCCCCTCAGCCCCCCTCAGCCCCCCTCAGCCCCCCTCAGCCCCCCTCAGTCCCCCTCAGCCCCCCTCAGTCCCCCTCAGCCCCACTCAGTCCCCCTCAGCCCCCCTCAGCCCCACTCAGCCCCCCTCAGCCTCCCTCAGCCCCCCTCAGCCCTCTCAGCCCCCCTCAGCCCCCCTCAGCCCCACTCAGCCCCACTCAGCCCCCCTCAGCCCCCCTCATCCTCCCTCAGCCCCCCTCAGCCTCCCTCAGCCTCCCTCAGCTTCCTCAGCCCCACTCAGCCCCCCTCAGCCCCCCTCAGCCCCCCTCAGCCCCCCTCAGCCTCCCTCAGCTTCCTCAGCCCTTTCAGTCCCTCAGCTTCCTCAGCCTCTCAGCTGTCCTGCACAGGCCTCCATCTCCTAAATATTGCCTTTTTACGCCTCCCTCTGACCTTAGATATCTTCACTGCAGTCATCTGATCTGCAATAGTTGTAATATTAATGGTTGTTATGACAGGGTGCTATGATACTGTGTTGTTTAGGCAACAGGCCAGCGTCAGTTTACTGCACAAAGTGTGTCCATCCCTAGATAAGCACAGGTTTCCATAGCAACCAGTCAATTGTCACACGTTCTGCAGGTTGCTTTAATATAATGGTTAAGGACAGGTGGGTCAGATTGTCAGAAAATGTACAATTCACCTTTCCCAATCCTTTTAAATGGAATTTAAGTGAAAAGTGACGTTCAAAATGCAGTAAAAGAGATGTTTCTAATCAACACAATGACAAAGATATTCTGATGTATACCCATTATTTATAATGTTTTTCTGTCTAATTTAACTGCTGATTGTGCATTTTCTGAAAATCTGACCCAGGTAGTGCAGTGCAGTGGATCAGCAGGTTTGAATTACATTTGGATTCTTCTTTAAAACGGTATTTTTAGCAGAGATATTTAGGGTTGGAAAAGAATGGAACAAAAAGTAGAAAATATTTAGATTTTAACCGATGTTAACTGAGAGTACAGCTTTAATAAAAACACAATAAACAACCTTCATAATGTTTTGTTTTTTTTGTTTTTTTTTTATTCAACATTTTTATACAGCAAGACATGTCTATTTGTCAGGACCAAAGCTCACAGCATCTTTAATGATATTCTGCCTGGCGCTGTGTCTAGTGTGGTTTTAACTAACTAGGTGCATGGCTATATAATGTAACTAAAAATATGTACACACTAAGAAATCTTCCTAGAAACAAGACAAAATTGCGTAGCGATTCATGCACATTTCATGATATTGATTGTATGCCCAACAATGCAGTCAAGCGGGCCCAAATGTGATCCGTTTTAGGAGTCATAAGTCACAAAAATACCATTATATTTGAAAAGAGGAGATCAAGCTGATTCCAATGATAGTAAACAGTCTAATAAGATGATAAGTATTTCTAAATTTTAAATTTGATATTTTCGTTTTGGAAAAAAAAAGTTTCCAATATTTCTGGGGGTCACTAAACAGTAAAGTAACTAATGTAGTCCATATGAGGACCTTTAAAACGAAAGAATATATTACATAGATTGTCTTGAAATTTGATACATCAATTGACATAGCTATAAGTGACACACTCTCCAAAAATCAGAACATTCCAATAATGTGATCTTGTGCAAAAACACTTTGAAAAATATCAATTTTGCGACTTATGGTTCATTTTCCTGAAACCCATCACAAATGGGAAGGCTTGCCTAGCCATTGTCTTGAATATCACCTCCCTAGGTGCTATAACTAGGTGCGAAAAAGAAGTTAAAAAGACTTTCAAAAGATGCTTGCAATATCTCTCAGTGGACAATTACTAATAAAGTAACTAATTAATCTAGTAATGAATGATATTATTTCTGGCTCATGAAAAAATTAAATTCTCTAAAATCTAATTCTTGATTAAAAACCAATCATGATCATGATTGCACCAATTATGATCACTTGTAAAACCTCAAAAATATTACTTTCTTCTAGATCTATTGCTCATAGTTCCCTCAAAATGCTTTCAATCTGATTATAAAAATTATCGCAGAGACCCCCTGACTCTTAGAAAGACAGCCATGCTTTCAGTTTTATAATCGGGTGGTTAGTTCTTCCGTAATAAATTATTTTTGTCGTTCAAATCGATATAAATCGCCAGATTCTGTGGCCGCACATTTTTTTTTAATTTCAAAGTTTTTCAAAGTTATTTATTCACAAGATCTCTTTGTTGGATTGTTCCTATTTTTGGAGGGTTTATTGCTTCAAGTCATATAAATATGTGTATTAAATCTCAAGATATTGCATTGAATATATCGTTGCGTTTTGAAGGTTATCATATAGAGTAAATTATAGGATTAATCTCCCTGTCTGCCTCTCTCCCTCTTTCTGTTCCTGTCTCTGTTTCTCTCTCCCTCTCTCTCTCACACACTATTAACATCCAGACTGATTTGTTGAGGCCTTGTTGATAGCTGATTCTGTGGTGTAGTGCTTACGATGCTCACTTGTGAACCCCAAGCATTCTTAGATCAAACCCAAGCATGGGCAAGTTTTTTTCTCTGCTTTGGTATCAGTGGTTCTGCACTAGTGGCCGTCATGCACTAATGGTTGCGCCAGCTTGTCTGGCACTGGCTGGCGGCCTGAAATAGGGATCTTAGTGATTAGCAAACTTCTCCTAATCCTTTAGCTGTCTCAGGATATGATTTACAATCTTAGAAATAACGGAAACTGGTCGATTGGGCCCTTTTGAAGGACTATTTCCACTGTTTACTCGTAAAATTAAGAAATCAGCGTTTAGCATGTAGCGATAAAGATTTGATTATTGCCGTTTAGGGCTACGCTCTGAACCTCTGCTAACATTGAATATCACTCCCACCTCCAGTACCCTCCAGTAGCCCAGTAGTTCTGTCTATATATTGAATTTTAGCTTCATCCTCCGTAGAATACGGACAGTCTCTCCTGCACCCAGCCTCTGGATGCCTCTGTACACATGTGGGTCAGATCAGCTGCAAATGTACCATCACCAGCTCTACACATTTAGTAAATTCTTCTAAATTAGGCTGAAAAATCATAAATACTGGGTTTATCTGGGTATATTTGGTATTGTTTTGACTCAAAGGATGTGTTTGGTTGTGTTGAATTGTGCTTTGAGTCTCATTTTTGTATTAAATTCGGGTTATTTGGACGGGTTTCTAAATGTGAATTGTGTACTTTCTGGAAATGTGTCTCTATGCGGGTCAGATTTCAGAAAATGTACAATTCAACTTCGCCAATCTACTCAAATAACCCAAATTTCAGACGAAAATAAATTTCAAAATACAGTTCATCCTAACCAAACAGATTGCTAGAATCAATGCAATGCCGAATATACTCAAATTTACCTAAACCTCCCCAAATGTCAACTTACTTTAGCAGAATTTACTAAATGTGTACAGCTGCCAATTGTACATTTTCTGACTATCTTACCCACACATCACAGGGTGGGGAGGAGCTGGGTCTATTGCTGGTCTAAAGTGTGAGGTATGGGGGCAGTAGGCCTAAGTGAGCTATTATGGGTGGGTGTGGGTTGTAGCGCACCATTGACTGTCCATATAAGGGTCTTATTGCACCATTAAGCATGAATTATAGCTATACTTAGTGTGCAATCTACCATAGCTCAACTACTCTTCCTTATACTCTCTCTCTCTTTCTCTCTGCAGTTCTCGCTCACTTTCTGCTACACTTTCTTGTACTGCCTTTGTGCTCCTTTTTACATCCTCTTGTGGTTTTTTGGAGTTTTTAACATTTGTCTTTATACATCTTCTCCAATTGCCTGAAATTTGACATTTGCGGTCGCACCTTGATTTGAATCCTGACATACACATGCCTGTGGGTGTGGCCAGTGCTTTAGACCACACAGCCCCCTTGAAACAGACTCTTTCTCTTTTACTTTTACTTTTGCACTTCTCATCCTCGCATGACTTCCCCTTCTCCTCATCCTCCTTCTTCTTCTTCTTCTCCTCCTCCTTCTCCTTCTCCTTCTCCTTCTCCTTCTCCTTCCCCTTCTCATTCCCCTCCTTCTTCTTCTCCCCCTCTTCCTTCTCCTTCTCCTCCTCCTTCTCCTCCTCCTTCTCCTCCGCCTTCTCCTCCTCCTTCTCCTCCTTCTCCTCCTTCTCCTCCTCCTCCTCCTTCTCCTTCTCCTCCTCCTCCTCCTCCTCCTTCCTCTTCTCTTCCTCCTCCTCTTCTCTTCCTTCTCCTTGTCCTTCTCCTTCTCCTCCTTCTCCTCCTCCTCCTTCTCCTCCTCCTTCTCCTCCTCCTCCTTCTCCTCCTCTTCCTTCTCCTTCTCCTTGTCCTCCTCCTCCTCCTTCTCCTCCTTCTCCTCCTTCTCCTCCTTCTCCTTCTCCCCCTCCTCCTTCTCCTCCTCCTCCTTTTTCTCCTCCCACTCCTCCTTCCCCCCACCAACTCGTCCTCCTCCTCTTTCTACCTCATCTTCATCGTCCCTCCAGAATTCATCCCCCTCTCCGTTCTCCTATAGCCTATACTATAGCTATTTCCCATCCATTCTACCATCACCCCACCCTCTTCCATATCCCCTCCACAAAGTTTATTTTTATCCCCCTTATTCTCCCCCCTTCCCTCTCGCTCTTACAACAACAATACCTGCCCCCTCCTATGCACAGACCCTCCATGTCACAATGGCGGGTGCAGTAGTAGTTCCCCCTCCCTCCGCCGCTCTATTTATGGCGGCATTTGAAGGCTGGGACGCGCTATTGATCGCCGCCATGATGGAAGGTCTTTCTCTTCCCATTGACAAGATGAATGTAGTATCGAGGGCTTCTGAAAGGGGGCGCTGATCTGTTGAAGCATCCCCTGGTGGCGGCCCAGTGTACTGTGACTGCCCTCCTCTGGGCTGCTCCTCCCGTCATGTCTCAAACAGGAAATGACTTTATGACATGCGCAGTGGTTATGGGACGCCAGCCAGGTCCGTTGCCATGGTGACATGTAGGCAAGAAGAGGGCGGGGTTAAGTTGACCGTTTGTGGTCACTTTTAGCGGCAAGCGACCGTGTTAAACTCCCCCACAAGCCGGCCAAGGTCAAGGTCACGTAAATTGTCGTCTGGTTTTCAACATCCGGGCATTCGACCTTGAAAGGAGATCAGCCTTGAAGCTGCCATCACGGACCATGATGCATTGCAGTTCCGGACTATTACAAGGAACAATTTGACAACAAAGGACCATAATATTTGGAGAAAACAATCGAGCAATTAGAGTCGGAGATAAAATGATTACAGCCAACTGTTTTTTTCTTAGAGGCTGCGTCTCTACGTCATCATACGTCATGAGAGAGATAGGGAGAAGTCATTATGGCGGCGCAAGCGAGGGACCGGTTATTTATCCTCTGGCACACTCCAGAGACAGTGAGGGAGGGTTGGTTGTTTATAAGAAACGGGAGCGATTGGGGAGCGATCCCTAAATTAAAGCCGGGCTTTATGTGGGTGAAAAACCTCGAGTTCTTTGTCCATTTTGTTTATTTGGAACGAGCTCGCTGCCGCTGTTTTCTTACTTGAGTTAATTTTTGTCTCTCTGTAATTTCTCTTCTTCTTCTCTGCCCCATTTCTCTGGTTTGTCCAACCCTTCTTTTTTCTCCTTAGGATTGTCGTTTAGGGTTATACTGCCTCTTGCTTCTGTTTCTCCCTTCTACTCCTGCCGGCCACTTCATTATAATATCATTGTATGAGTGAGGTTCTCTCCTACGTGGCTTGTGTTTTTGTTGTTCCACAGAAAAATGTCATGTGTCGCAAATTGATATTTTTTTATTTCCCGTATCTCTATGTTGAAATGTTTTCATTTTTGGGGTGCTTAACGCTGTTTGTAGCTTGAATACATGTACCAAATTCCAGGACAGTGTAGAAAATATATCCATGCTTTTCTAAGGTCATCCTATGGGGTATATTTATTTACTTTACTAGTGAATGTCCACCCAGAAATATTGCAATCTTTTTTTTCAAACTTAAAATATAGAAATACTTATTAGATGTCCTAGTGTTTACTATCATTGGAATCGGCGTGATCTCTCTTTCTTTCTCTCCGTCTCTCTTTCTTTCTCTCTTTTATCGTTCTTGCCTTCACTTATCTCACCCCTGCCTTTCTCTCTCCACCTCTTTCCCTTTCCCTCTCTACCTAACTATCGCTCCCTCCTCTCTTTTTGGCACCTGTTTGTTCCCTCTCTCTACTCCCTCTACCCTCTCTCTACTCCCTCTACCCTCTCTCTGCTCTCTCCCCCTCTTTCCCCCACTTTCTGTCTCTTCCCACGTTCTATACTCTGCTTCCCCTTCTCTCTCATTTGCGCCTTATCTCCCTTCTGTTCTCTCTCCCTCTCTTTCTCTTTCTCTCTCTCTCTCTATTCCCTTTCTTTTTCTACCCCCTCTCTCTCCCTCCCTCATCCCCCTTACTGTTTAAAACCTGAGGATATCCTATTGACTTATATTCTACTAGCTTCACCGAGATCCAATCATATTACAGAAACATTAATTTCACCGACCGTGGACAAAGTTTTATATCGATTCATTTCTAAGATCTTCTTCGACTAAAGAAGCCTGCAAGCTGGAATCCCTCTCAGTCAAGACTACTTAGACGATGGTATTACCTCTGAAAAGTTAATGCAGAAAATGAGATAGCAGGAAATAGAGGAAATAATAGATATAATCGCCTCTCTAATTAATTACTTCCCATCTGGATAATCGGGAAAGTTAGACAGACAACGCAGAGTTTAGAGACGAGGGGCGGGTTTGGCAGAGGGATTGGATGTGTGATGTGAAGGAAAATGAGCCACAAGTCAAAAAATTGTTTTTTCATAGTGATTTATTCAGAAGATGTCACTGTGGGAATATTTTCATTATTGGGGTGCCTAACTCTGTTTAATTGTAGCATGAATATATGTATCAAATTCCACTAAATTTCGTGAGAATCACTTGAGAATCGGCTTAGTGGACAAGGGCCTTAAGTGAAATAAACACATTGACGGCAGGGATATCCAGCCTATTGATTATGACTACATTCTATGATCTATACATTCTCTGCTCATTTCCCTCAAAGCTAAGTCTTTGGACCTGGACTGCCAAGTCAATCGAAGTTTAAATATTTGGTTATTTTGAATGGATGCTCCACTAGTGCGATATATATCGCATGCGATGCGATAAAAACTTTTTAGATTAGATTGTTCCAATGTTACAATGCTATATAATACAATACATGTACTTAACCACAGATTCCAGAAATCTGTCGCATGCAATACATGTCACATACTTATCGCAAATCATATCCCACTAGTGGATAAATGCCTTAATATTCGCCATCAAGTATAACAATTGTGAAATTCTCGGGAATAAAATCTTAGTCAAGCTGACGATGACATGATGTGAGATTGTGGAGAACATGTGATACTGACATGAGCCTGATCAGGATACATCATGTAATATGCATGGAATACATCATGTCTATCTGACATGTTCTATATTACTGCTCATTACAGCATGTCTCACTGCTGGTGGAGTGGGCTAGGGTGGCCACTCTGATATGGACGGCTTGACAGTTCTAATCACTTCTATTTCCTCCTCCTCAGGTTTCTATACATTATACTGTACCATTTACATAAGAGATGACCACCAATTCGATTCTAACCTGTTCTCCGATCTATGTCTAAACTCTGAAAACCTAGAATTACAAATAATAAGAATACAAAAAGAAAATGCAAAACCGTATATAGTATGTAATGTGTATAGACCACCTGGGGCTCCAGTAAAAAATAGCCTAACAGAATTAGACGAGGCACTTGGAAAGATAGACGCCCAAACAGACTTAATAATAATTGGAGATATGAACATAAACCTCCTAGATGAAAAGATTTCAATATGTATGTATCAGGATATGAACTCAATATTTGATAAGTATAATTTAACACAACACATAAAAACCACTACCAGGAACACTCTTTCTTCTTCCTCATTAATAGACCATATATATTCGAACTCAAAAATTGTCAGTTCAGCAGGGATTATCGAAAATTACACCTCTGACCACTTCCCAACCTACATAACAATGAAAAAAATTAGGAACACATATGAAACTAGTACCTTCCAAGCAAGAAATACTTCTTGTTTAGACCAAAAAATACTAAATGAAATCCTTATCAACCAAGACTGGACTGATTTCTACTCAAATAGGAACCCAGACGAATGTTGGGATATCATATTGCAACGAATCACTTTCTACCTAAATAGGATGTGTCCTTTGCAAAAATTTCACCGAGTCAGGAGAAAACCAAAATGGTTAACACCTGATATCACTAAACTCATGAATGAGAGAGATACCAAATTTAAAAAAGCCCATAAAAACAAAGATAAAATCCTTTTAACAGAAGCAAAGCAACTTAGAAATAAAATCAGATCAATGTGTCGAAACAAAAAAGCAAAATTGCTCAAAGAAGAACTTCTCTTGAATAAAAACAATCCTAGATTGATCTGGAAGAAAGTCAACAAAATAATCAGCCCAGAAAAATCGAAAAATTCACACGAAATCTCATTATTAGATAAAAACGGAAATAAATCGAATTTAGATTCGACTGCAAACATATTTAATGATTTCTTTCTCAGCATAGGCCCAACGCTTGCTGAACAAATCCAAGATCCAGACCAAAATGTTATATTCACCCAACTGACTCAAAATGAAGGTAATGATAATGAAAATCTGCCCCAACAGCAATTTAAATTCAAAGAAGTCACCCCTGACGACACAATAAAAATAACAAGAAAAATCGATCACAATAAAAGTTCTGGAACACCAACAATTCCAGGAAAAATACTAAAATGCTGTCTGATGGCCTTAAATAACCAATTAACATATCTAATCAACCTCTCATTTATAACCTCTACCATCCCACAAGCCTTTAAAGCTGCAACAGTTACACCCTTGCACAAGAGTGGACCAAAGAATATTCCCAGCAACTTCAGACCCATTTCTGGAATAAACATGCCGGCAAAAATATTAGAAAAAACTGTACAAAAACAATTATCCTCTTACATGGAAGACAATAATCTATACTATAATAAACAATACGGTTTTAGACAGGGATACTCAGTAAACCAGGCTCATATAGATCTGTTACAACCGATTTATGAGAATTTAAACTCGGGGAATATTACTACGGCAATATTCCTCGACTTTAAAAAAGCTTTTGATACCGTCCACCACGAGAAATTATTATCTAAACTGAAAAAAATAGGGGTCAGAAATGTCGAAAATCTCTGGTTCAAAGATTACCTATCTGACAGATTTCAGACGGTAAAGGTAAATGGTTACATATCAACCCAAGATAAGATCTCTTTCGGAGTTCCTCAAGGAACAATTTTAGGACCGATCTTGTTCTCCATCTACATAAATGATCTTCATCAAGTAGTAAAAAATTCAATAGTCCAGCATTACGCTGATGATACAGTCATGACCTATAGTCATAAACTGGAGCATGATATCATTACAAATCTCCAATCTGATCTCACAAGAATTGACACTTGGTGTAGAGTAAATAAGATCTCGATGAATGTCTCAAAGACCAAATTCTTAACCTTTTACCCCAAAAAAACAGCAAAAAGTGAAAATAACACAAACCAAAGACTTATCCTGGGTGATGAGGTTTTATCACAGACAGATGAATACTGTTATCTGGGTTTACAAATTGATAATAAATTGAATTTCAAATCACATGCTATAAAAATAATTAACAAGGTAAAATGGAAGGTAAGGCTTCTTTCGAATGCGAGGTATATGTTACCAAGAAAGGTAAAAAAAGATATCATAAAAATGATCATTATTCCGAACATTGATTACGGGGATATATTTTATGATAGTACAAATAAGAGCTACCTAAAACGACTGCAGTCATTGCTAAATGCTTCAGTACGAGCAGCCCTAGACTTAAATAAACGAGCAAACGTTGAAAATGAATTGACAGATCTAAAAATCTGTACAAATGACTTAAGGAGAAAAATACATATTATCGAGAGTGCCCACTACTTGTCAAAGTCTCCCATGAATATAGATATGAGAAGGCTCCCAACTAGAAGCCACGCAGCCAATAGGAAGAACTTAAAAATTACACAGCCAAAATCTTCCCTCTTCCAAAATAGTTTCCTATACAAAGGCATGTGTGCCTGGAACACCCTCCCCACAATGATACAAACCATTGAAACGCAAAAACAGTTTCGGTCAGAAATAGAAAAACACTACTCTTAAATAATTAACTTAAAAACTTAAATATCTCGAAACAACCTGAGACGACATGTAGTGGATCCCCGACATATGTACTCCATAAAATCGGAGCGCCCTATAATCTCTGTATTTACCTGTACTTGTATTTATATTATATGTATATGTTTAACCCCGATCTATTCATAATATTGTAACCGTGTTGGAGTAGTTGTCTTTTCTAGATGTTTAAAAGGTACCAAATTACCTACCTGAAACCTCGTAGTACAGCGAAGAATTTTTTTTACAAAAATCAGAGTACCATATAATCTCTGCATTTACCTGTATTTCTATTTGTACTTGTATTTAACCCTGATCTATTCATAATCTTGCAAATATGTTGGAGTAATTTATCCTTCTCTAAATGTTTAACGGTACCCAGTTACCTACCTAAAACCTCGCAGTACAGCAAAAATCCAAGAATAAGTCTCCTGTACAAACAGAGACCCCCCTACGAGTCTATGTAAGGCACTATGAAAGTATATTCAATGCCATATTTTAACAATAATATATTGTCATAGTTATAGGATCCTTCTGATATATATAGCTTACACTTTATAATTCATATTTTATATCTTATATTTTATATCTTGTATTCTATCTTTCTTCTTGTTCATTTCTTTCGGTCCAGTCCAGGTCGAACATATTCAAAATCAAGGGTAACTGTCGGTAGAAATGGAATGCCTCTTTCATATAGACATGTAGACCCGTTTGTCTCCTTCCTTCCTAATGTAATATCGAGCCATTGACAAATAAAAGATTTTCTTATCTTATCTTATCTTATAATTCCATGCGAATCAACATCCAAAATGGCGGCTATGCAAATCCCCAATTTATTCAAATCAGCAAAGCATAACTGTGTCGAACCCCTCACCACCAAATCCCAGGACATCTAACCCCTCCCCCTCCCTCCCCCTCCCTCCCCCTCCCTCTTCCCTCCAAATCCCCCTCCCTCCCTCTCCCTCTTCCCACCAAATCCCCCTCCCCCCTCCCTCCCCCTTCCCTCCAAATCCCCCTCCCCCTCCCCCTCCCTCTTCCCTCCAAATCCCCCTCCCTCCCCCTCCCTCTTCCCACCAAATCCCCCTCCCTCCCCCTCCCCCTTCCCACCAAATCCCCCTCCCCTTTCCCACCAAATCCCACTCCCCTCATCCCACCAAATGCCCTCCCCCTTCACTCCAAATCCCCCTCCCCCTCCCTCCAAATCCCCCTCCCTCCCCCTCCCCCTTCCCACCAAATCCCCCTCCCCTTTCCCACCAAATCCCACTCCCCTCATCCCACCAAATGCCCTCCCCCTTCACTCCAAATCCCCCTCCCCCTCCCTCCAAATCCCCCTCCCTAACCCTCCCCCTTCCCACCAAATCCCCCTCCCCCTTCCCACCAAATCCCACTCCCCTCATCCCACCAAATGCCCTCCCCCTCCCTCCAAATCCCCTCCCCTTCCCTCCAAATCCCCTCCCCTTCCAACCAAATGCCCCTCCCCCTTCCCACCAAATCCCCCTCCCCTTCCCACCAAATCCCCATCCCCTTCCCCTCCAAATCCCCTCCCCTTCCAACCAAATGCCCCTCCCCCTTCCCTCCAAATCCCCCTCCCCTTCCCACCAAATCCCCCTCCCCTTTCCACCAAATCCCCCTCCAAATCCCCATCTTCTTCCCTCCAAACCCCCCTCCCCTTCCGACCAAATCCCCCTCCCCACCAAATCCCCCTCCCCTTCCCAGCAAATCCCCCTCCAAATCCCATCCTCTTCCCACCAAATCCCCCTCCCCTTCCCACCAAATCCCCCTCCCCTTCCCTCCCTTTCCCTATCCCCCTTCCCACCAAATCCCCCTCCATTCCCTCCAAACCCCCTCCCCTTCCCACCAAATCCCCCTCCAAATCCCCATCCTCTTCCCTCCAAACCCCCCTCCCCCCTTCCTTCCAAATCCCCCTCCCCTTCCCACCAAATCCCCCCCCCCTTCCCACCAAATTCCCTCCTCCTTCCCACCAAATGCCCCTCCCCCTTCCCTCTAAATCCCCCACTCCATATATTGATATCTACTCAGTAGGACATGTCTGTTGCTCTATGTCTACTTACACCAGATACAGGGAGCGGGAGCAGGAGCGAGCTGCTCTATAGGAATCCTATATATCCTCCACTCAGCCTCTACTGCTTCTTCTCCCTATGGGTCACATTTTCAGAAAATGTACAATCTACAGTTCTACACATCTCTCAAATTCTGCTAAATTAGAGTGAAAAATGATAAATACTGAGTATATCTGAGTGTATTCTGTATTGTATTCATTCAAACAATCTGTCTGGTTATGTTAAACTGCATGTTGAAGCTGATTTTTCCCTTAAATGTGGGTTATTTGAGAGGATTGGTGAAGGCGAATTGTACATTTTCTGACAATCTGACCCACATCCTGCTCCCACATCCCCCCACTCTGCGCTGTCCCAATCACTGACACTGAGAGTATGGATTTAGCTTCCTGGGTGAACTCGCCAGAAAATGTACAATTTATCTTCACCAATTCTCTCATATAAACCACATTTCAGACATAAATGGGGTTGAAAATTCAGTTTAATATAACCAAACAGATTGTTTGAATCAGGGCAATGTCAAATATACTCAAATATACCTAGTATTTAACATTTTCCAGTCTAATTTAGCAGAAGTTAACAAATTGGTGGAGCTGATGATTGTACATTTTCTGAAGATCTGACCCGTCTGTATGTTGTGAGAGATTTTTGTCAGACAATATCTGAGGTGGAGTGTACATATGGGCCGGGTGTAAGGGAGAGTGAGTCAGGGAAGGGAGGGAAGGAGAACATGAGAAATTGAAAGTAGGTGAAATACAGGGAAGCAAGAAGGAAACTAGAAATCGGGATCTGTTTGAGGAAAATGAGTCGCAAGTCCCAAAATTGGGGTAGACAAAGAAAGAGAACAGAGAGAAAGAGAGAGGGAGAGAGGAGAGAGAGAGGAGTGGGGGGGAGGGGCAGGGAGACAGAGAGAAAGGATGAAGATACATAGAGCAGGAGAGAGACAGAGGGGGATAGCAAGACACGGAGAGAGAGAAGAGAGATAACATTTTATCTGTATGTTGGTAGAGACTTTTGTCACACAATATCTTAGGTGGAGTGTAAATATCATTTACTCAAATAATCGCTGCCATGGACTACTTACACGCCCTATTGGAATCCTATATATTCAAGTTGACTAGTCCTATAGTTCACACCCTCCCAACCTCCCTCTCAACATTGGTCCTATGACTGACACAGTGAGCATTGATTTGGCTTTGTGCGTGCTTTGATTGTTTAGTGCATAAAGAAAGAGTTCTTCCTATCACTGCCTTGGAAGCCATTGTAAATATTGACTTGGAATTGAGGGAGAGTGACATGGGGGAGATGGAGGGAGAGTGACATGGGGGAGATGGAGGGAGAGTGACATGGGGGAGATGGAGGGAGAGTGACATGGGGAAGATGGAGGGAGAGTGACATGGGGAAGAGGGAGGGAGAGTGACATGGGGGAGATGGAGGGAGAGTGACATGGGGGAGAGGGAGGGAGAGTGACATGGGGGAGAGGGAGGGAGAGTGACATGGGGGAGAGGGAGGGAGAGTGACATGGGGGAGATGGAGGGAGAGTGACATGGGGAAGAGGGAGGGAGAGTGACATGGGGGAGATGGAGGGAGAGTGACATGGGGGAGATGGAGGGAGAGTGACATGGGGGAGATGGAGGGAGAGTGACATGGGGGAGATGGAGAGAGAGTCACATGGGGGGGATGGAGGGAGAGTGACATGGGGGAGATGGAGAGAGAGTCACATGGGGGAGATGGAGGGAGAGTGACATGGGGAAGAGGGAGGGAGAGTGACATGGGGGAGAGGGAGGGAGAGTGACATGGGGGAGATGGAGGGAGAGTGACATGGGGGAGATGGAGGGAGAGTGACATGGGGAGGAGGGAGGGAGAGTGACATGGGGGAGATGGAGGGAGAGTGACATGGGGGAGAGGGAGGGAGAGTGACATGGGGGAGATGGAGGGAGAGTGACATGGGGAAGAGGGAGGGAGAGTGACATGGGGGGGATGGAGAGAGAGTCACATGTGGGGGATGGAGGGAGAGTGACATGGAGGAGATGGAGGGAGAGTGACATGGGGGGGATGGAGGGAGAGTGACATGGGGGAGATGGAGGGAGAGTGACATGGGGAGGAGGGAGGGAGAGTGACATGGGGGGGATGGAGGGAGAGTGACATGGGGGAGATGGAGGGAGAGTCACATGGGGGAGATGGAGGGAGAGTCACATGGGGGAGATGGAGGGAGAGTCACATGGGGGGGGGGATGGAGGGAAAGTGACATGGGGGAGATGGAGGGAGAGTCACATGGGGAAGAGGGAGGGAGAGTGACATGGGGGAGAGGGAGGGAGAGTGACATGGGGGAGATGGAGGGAGAGTGACATGGGGGGGATGGAGGGAGAGTGACATGGGGGAAATGGAGGGAGAGTGACATGGGGGAGAGGGAGGGAGAGTGACATGGGGAAGAGGGAGGGAGAGTGACATGGGGGAGAGGGAGGGAGAGTGACATGGGGGAGATGGAGGGAGAGTGACATGGGGGGGGGGATGGAGGGAGAGTGACAGGGGGGGATGGAGGGAGAGTGACATGGGGAAGATGGAGGGAGAGTGACATGGGGGAGATGGAGGGAGAGTGACATGGGGGGGATGGAGGGAGAGTGACATGGGGGAGATGGAGGGAGAGTGACATGGGGGGGATGGAGGGAGAGTGACATGGGGGAGATGGAGGGAGAGTGACATGGGGGGGATGGAGAGAGAGTCACATGTGGGGGATGGAGGGAGAGTGACATGGGGGAGATGGAGGGAGAGTGACATGGGGGAGATGGAGGGAGAGTGACATGGGGGGGATGGAGGGAGAGTGACATGGGGGAGATGGAGGGAGAGTGACATGGGGGAGATGGAGGGAGAGTCGCATGTGGGGGATGGAGGGAGAGTGACATGGGGGAGAGGGAGGGAGAGTGACATGGGGGAGATGGAGGGAGAGTGACATGGGGGGGATGGAGGGAGAGTGACATGGGGGAGATGGAGGGAGAGTGACATGGGGGAGAGGGAGGGAGAGTGACATGGGGAAGAGGGAGGGAGAGTGACATGGGGGAGAGGGAGGGAGAGTGACATGGGGGAGATGGAGGGAGAGTGACATGGGGGGGGGGGGGATGGAGGGAGAGTGACAGGGGGGGATGGAGGGAGAGTGACATGGGGAAGATGGAGGGAGAGTGACATGGGGGAGATGGAGGGAGAGTGACATGGGGGGGATGGAGGGAGAGTGACATGGGGGAGATGGAGGGAGAGTGACATGGGGGGGATGGAGGGAGAGTGACATGGGGGAGATGGAGGGAGAGTGACATGGGGGGGATGGAGAGAGAGTCACATGTGGGGGATGGAGGGAGAGTGACATGGGGGAGATGGAGGGAGAGTGACATGGGGGAGATGGAGGGAGAGTGACATGGGGGGGATGGAGGGAGAGTGACATGGGGGAGATGGAGGGAGAGTGACATGGGGGAGATGGAGGGAGAGTCGCATGTGGGGGATGGAGGGAGAGTGACATGGGGGAGATGGAGGGAGAGTGACATGGGGAAGATGGAGAGAGAGTCACATGTGGGGGATGGAGGGAGAGTGACATTGGGGAGATGGAGGGAGAGTCACATGGGGAAGAGGGAGGGAGAGTGACATGGGGGAGAGGGAGGGAGAATGACATGGGGGAGATGGAGGGAGAGTGACATGGGGGGGATGGAGGGAGAGTGACATGGGGGAGATGGAGGGAGAGTGACATGGGGGAGAGGGAGGGAGAGTGACATGGGGAAGAGGGAGGGAGAGTGACATGGGGGAGAGGGTGGGGAGAGTGACATGGGGGAGATGGAGGGAGAGTGACATGGGGAAGAGGGAGGGAGAGTGACATGAGGGAGAGGGAGGGAGAGTGACATGGGGAAGAGGGAGGGAGAGTGACATGGGGGAGATGGAGGGAGAGTGACATGGGGGAGATGGAGGGAGAGTGACATGGGGGGGGATGGAGGGAGAGTGACAGGGGGGGATGGAGGGAGAGTGACATGGGGAAGATGGAGGGAGAGTGACATGGGGGAGATGGAGGGAGAGTGACATGGGGGGGATGGAGGGAGAGTGACATGGGGGAGATGGAGGGAGAGTGACATGGGGGAGATGGAGGGACAGTGACATGGGGGGGATGGAGGGAGAGTGACATGGGGGAGATGGAGAGAATCGATGAGGAGGAAGAGGGTAGAAGAGGAAGAGAGAGCGTGGGTGAAAAGGCATGCAAGGGAGTCTTAAGGTGTTCTTATGAGACATTACCAAACATTGCATAACCTCATTATATCTATATTAATTATTAATCATCACCCTTTTATCATTATTATCATGCTTCTAAAATCGTTAATTATGCTTAACTACCCAGTACTTCTAACTGCAAGCACCCCAAACTTTGGAGGCCTATGGAATTGTTGATGTGCTTTGCGGACACCCGAAGGGCTTGTTTAAGTTGTTGATTTAATGGAGGTAATGTTAGATCTATTTTTAGACAACTACATTTTTATCGTAGGCTACATGAACGATTTTTATTGCATCCCACTTATTGCACTTTTCAAAAGGAATGCATGTATAATGATGATCTATATCTCCCGAATAGAGTGTTATTTTAAGATATTTGCTTTCTATTTAACCAAAATAATATTAAAGGCTGTATCAGGAATCCTAACTTCTCAGTTAATATCTCATTATATCTCATTATATGGCCACAGTAGCGTCAGCTGCAGCAAGTAAATGTATCTCACCACTTAAGAATAGTCTCATCACCTTGCCTTTACTTATATCTCTATTACACTGCAATATATTGTAGTGAATCGGCTGAATTCAGCTAATTCATTAACCGGAAGATAACTGGAAAGTAACCGGAATATCCGGCTAGACATTTGTGTGATTATCGGCCACAAGGTGGCATTGTGTATTGGTATTTGAGTTGTACTATTTGACCACTTGGGTCACTGTTTTGTATCACATACTGTATTCTATATCTTTACTCTCTTACAGTATCATAAAGATACTCTGTCTAAGCAGACACATATATTTTATTATATTTTATATTATATTTTATCTTATTATAGACTTAGTAGAATGCAGGTCAGTTAAGGGATTGAATATCCTGCATATTCATCCGGGCTTAGGCATGAAACAGATTGAGACTTGGTGTGTGAATAAACTGGATTGATTTATGCTGGCAAGGACCGTTAGAGCTGGGTTTTTGTGTTTCTCTTATTGTTGACTTACTTACTCCAACCGAACAAGGCCGAACGATTAGAGAAATCACAACAATATGTCTCACCTTTGTCTCACCTTTGTCTCACCTTTGTCTCACCTTTGTCTCACCTTTGTCTCACCTTTGTCTCACCTTTGTCTCACCTTTGTCTCACCTTTGTCTCACCTTTGTCTTACCTTTGTCATACCTTTGTCTCACCTTTGTCTCACCTTTGTCTTACCTTTGTCTCACCTTTGTCTCACCTTTGTCTCACCTTTGTCTTACCTTTGTCTCATCTTTGTCTCACCTTTGTCTCACCTTTGTCTTACCTTTGTCTCACCTTTGTCTCACCTTTGTCTCACCTTTGTCTCACCTTTGTCTCATCTTTGTCTCACCTTTGTCTCACCTTTGTCTCACCTTTGTCTCACCTTTGTCTCACCTTTGTCTCATCTTTGTCTCACCTTTGTCTCACCTTTGTCTCACCTTTGTCTCACCTTTGTCTCATCTTTGTCTCACCTTTGTCTCACCTTTGTCTCACCTTTGTCTCACCTTTGTCTTACCTTTGTCTCACCTTTGTCTCACCTTTGTCTTACCTTTGACGTGTTACAGGAAAATGAGTCACAAGTCACAAAAATAGGTTTTGAAATGTCATCATATATGAAAAGATGCAATCAAGCCGATTTTAATGATTGTAAACATTAGGACAGCTATATTTTAATTTTGATATTTCTATTTTTGAAAAAAATGTTTGCAGTCTGTTGGGGTGGACAACTAGTAAAGTAGCTAGATATAGTCTATAGGATGACCTAAGAAATACATAGGTATATTTAACACACATGTCCTCATGCAACAAGCATGCCAAGAGAGAACATACCATCAAAGATGTCTATGAATAAAACACTTTGAAAGATATCCATTTTGCGACTTGTGACTTTCTTTAACACATCACATATTAGATATGGTAAAAAGGTGAGAAGTGGCTTGCCATCTCCATCTTGGTCACTCCTGTCAATCTCTCTCCACTCTATATCTGACGTAGAAACTTCTTCCATGCTTTGATTTCTAAATGTGTTGGTAAATATTTTTCAGCATCCTGGATTCAATGTAAATATTGACATGGGTGCAGGAGAGAAAGAGCATGGAGGCTTAAGCCTTCCTTCCCATGCTCCCCCCTCAGGGCTACAACATCAACAACTTCACTGCTATCTTCTGGGCTCTTAGCCACTGAGCTACCAGAAGTCTCCGCACTATACTTTGACTTTGACTTTGACTTTGACTTTGACTGTGACTTTGTCACTCTGCCATATGTGAGGTGTTACAGGAATATTAATCACTAGTCGCAAAAATTGGATTTTGAGATCTCATCATTTTTTAAAAGATGAGATCAAGCAGATTCTAATGATGGTAAGCATTAAGGACATCTAATAAATGTGTCTATATTTTATGTTTGATATATTAATGTTTGAAAAGAACTTTGCATTATTTCTGGGTGGGCAATTACCAGTAAAGTAGCTGCATGTACCCGATAGTATGACCTTCAAAACACAAGGATATGTTTAATGCACTGTCTCAAGATTTGGGACATAAATTAACATGACTTCAAGCGCTAAACCATCCAAAGATTAGAAAATTCCAATGAAGAGATCCTATGAATAAATCCCTTTGAAAAATATAAATTTTGTGACTTATTTCACTGCAATAAATCCCACATGTTCATCACAGGGCTAATATACTCCCCCTTTACCTTATCCTCCTTCTCCCTTCATTCCCCAGTTATTCCTGCCTCAACATTGACTTTACGGCTCACACTGCTGCAGTATGGATTCTCCCTCCACGTGCTTGTATTGTTTAGTACGTTGCCAATGATTCCTTCAACCAGGGTCTTGGCAAATATTGGCATAAGATTGGGAGCGAGAGAGAGAAAGATAGGAGAGAGAAGGCGGCCAGAGTCACTGGAGAAGGAATAGGGAAAAAGGGAGCAAGAACAGTGAGAGAGGAAGAAAAGGAGAGAGAGGGAGGAAAGGAGAGAGAGGGAGGAGAGAGGAGAGAGGAGAGAGGAGAGAGGAAAGGAGAGAGAGGAGACAGAGAGGAGAGAGAGAGGGAGGAAAGGAGAGAGGTAGAGAGAGAGGGAAAGAGAGAGGGAGGAAAGGAGAGAGAGGAGGGAGAGGGAGAAAGAGAGGGAGGAAAGGAGAGAGAGGTGAGAGAGGGAGAGAGAGGGAGGAAAGGAGAGAGAGAGGGGGAGAGGGAGAGAGAGGTGAGAGAGGGAGAGAGAGGGAGGAAAGGAGAGAGAGAGGGGGGAGGAAGAAAGAGAGGGAGGAGAGAGAGAAGGGGGAGAGGGAAAGAGAGAGGGAGGAAAGGAGAGAGAGGGGGGAGGAAGAAAGAGAGGGAGGAAAGGAGGGAGAGAGAAAGGGGAGAGGGAGAGAGAGAGGGAGGAAAGGAGAGAGAGGTGAGAGAGGGAGAGAGAGAGGGAGGAAAGGAGAGAGAGGTGAGAGAGGGAGAGAGAGAGGGAGGAAAGGAGAGAGAGAGGTGAGAGAGGGAGAGAGAGAGGGAGGAAAGGAGAGAGAGGGGGGAGAGAGAGAGAGAGAAAGATAGGAGAGAGAAGGCAGTCAGAGACACTGGAGAGATAGAGGAACAGGGGAAAAGGGAGCAAGAACAGTGAGGGAGGGAGGGAGGAGAGGAGAGGGAGAGAGAGGGGAGAGAGGGGAGGGAGAGGAGAGAGAGGAGAGAGAGAGAGTGAGAGGAGAGGCAGGAGACAGAGGAGAGAGAGGGAGAGAGAGGGAGAGAGAGGAGAAAGGAGAGCGAGGGAGAGAGAATGTATGGGATATAGACGGGAGAAAAGAGTAAGATGAGTGAAACAGGTGGAGAATCATACAGAAAGAGAACGAAAGAGAAAGGAATAATAGTTAGAATCGGGAAGCTTACAATACATCTAATATTGAAATCCCATAATATGAACCGAGTCAACGGCTCCACTTTCTTGGTCCATAGCCCGCATGGTTTTATGGATCTAACTTTGTGCAGGGATTGATTGCTGCAGAATCTCAACCTGTTCAAGAACATGGCAATGAGGCAGGAAGACATGTAGAGGAAGGGGGGAAGGCACAGGAGAGAAGAGGGACGGAGGGGAAGGAGAGAGGGAGGAAAATAAGGGCGAGGGAAGAAGAGAGGGAGAGATGGAGAAGGAGGGAGGTCAGGGAAGAGCAGAAAAAGGGAGGAGAAAGAGCGAGGGAGAGTAGAAGAAGGAGAGACAGTGAGAGTAGAAGAAGGAGAGAGAGAGTAGAAGAAGGAGAGAGAGAGTAGAAGAAGGAGAGAGGGAGAGTAGCAGAAGGGGAGAGAGGGAGAGTAGAAGGAGAGAGAGAGAGAGGCGGAGGAGAGACAGGAGAAACACAAGAATTAGATGGAGAGAGGTGAGAGGAGAAAGAAAGAAGAACTGCGAGGTGAGCTACAAATATAGTAGACATAGGGAGGGGAGGCAAGAAAGAGTGGAGGGAAAGTAAAGAGATGAATAATAATTCCTCCTATATTGTACTTCCCTCAGTCCCCCTGTTCCACGCCTGGTGACCCAGTATGTACATCAGATTTTCAGAAAATGTACAATTGGCAGCTGTACACATTTAGTAAATTCTGCTAAATTAGGCTGCAATTTGGTCAATACTAGGTAAATTCGAGTATATTTGGCATTGCATTGATTCTAGCAATCTGTTTGGTTAGGTTGAACTGTATTTTGAACTTTATTTTCGTCTGAAATTTGGGTTATTTGAGAGGATTGGTGAAGGTGAATTGTACATTTTCTGAAATCTGACCCATGTATGGATCCTGCTCGTATTCCCTGCTGCGCTGCCAGGGCAAGTACAGTTCATCCATAAATGGGTCAAGTCGCCAGGAAATGTACAATTCACCTTCACCAATCCTCTCAAATAAACCACATTTAAGACGGAAATCTGGTTCAAAATACAGTTCAACATAAACAGACAGATTTATTGAATGAATACAATACAGAATACACTCAGACATGAGTAACTATCAGCAGAATTTAGCAGAATTTCATAAATAAAGCTGCTAATTGTACATTTTCAGGCGATTTGACCGAAATGCTTTGGTAATGATATAAAGCTGCACTCTCAGTTAACGTTGGTCAAAATCTAAATATTTTCTACTTTTTGTTCTATTATTTTCCAACCCACCTAAACGTCATTTGATCAAAAGTTTGGAGTATTTTGTCCAGTTGTTTTTGCTACAGGATTGGTAGAACGTCCTTATTTGTATGTGGAGGACCCGCCCGAATCCTTTCGTACGGTGACTTCACTTATTATCACTCACCGGCGGCAGTTTTCTTTCTGCGATTAAACTTCAAATTCTTGTATAAACATAGAACAACAGCAGAATATGGATAAATTCAATGCTACAAGTCATAATTTGAGTAAATTCGGTAAGATTTGTTTTGTCGTAATATCTGATAATGCAGCTTTAAGACAAGGTCATACTTCAATACATCAACCCGTCCAACAGGTATCTTATAGCAAATTCACACAAAAGCTGTTCCAAGTCGTTATTCTTCAGACTCAAACAGAACAATGGTCATAAAGGTATATTTAGACATATTCACCTCGTCCCCATGTACATATTCAAGTTAGATATCAAACTATTCCTATCATATCACATTATATGTATGTGTATATCTCTACCTTCAAAGACTTATCCACCAAAGGGAATCAATGCATCAATGCTGTACCACACAGATGTGACATAGACCGCTTTTTCTCCTTGTCTTTGTTCTCATATCATCAGAGGACGTCAGAGCTCAGATGGGTCAGATTTTCTGTAAGTGTACAGATCTACACATTTAGTAAATTCTGCTAAATTTGGCTGAAAAATGATGAATACTGAGTATATCTGAGTATATTTGGTATTGCATTGATTTAAAGTGTCAGTTCTGTTATGTTAAACTGCATTTTGAAGCTCATTTTTGTCTTAAATGTGGGTTATTTGAGAGGGTTGGTGAAGGTGAATTGTACATTTTCTGAAAATCTGATCCAGATGTAGTTCCACACAGACAACAATATACATCTGAGGAAATCCGCTCCTAGTGAAACGAGTACCTATGTGATCAGGCCAGTTTCACACAGAAAGGTCCTTGATACACTTCTTTGATCCTGGCCCGACCTTACCCTGTACCATACGATCCCACACCATACCATACATACCACATTCCCTGATGTCCTCCCATCACGACGTCCCCTACACTGTTAACACAACCGCTCTATTTGGGATGTTTCCGGAAAATGAGTCGCAAGTCGCAAAAAAATGGATTTTGAGATATTATTATATTTGAAAAGATGAGATCAAGCTGATTCTAATGATAGTAAACAGTTGGGCTAAGAAGTATTTCTATATTCTAAATTTGATGTATAAGGGTCAGATTTTCAGAAAATGTACAATTCACCTTCACCAATTCTCTGAAATAACCCGAATTTCAGACGAAAATAATGTTCAAAATATAGATCAAACTTACCAAACAGATTGCTAGAATCACTGCAATGCCAAATATACTCTGATTTACCTAGTATTGACCAAATTGCAGCCGAAATTAACAGAATTTACTAAAAGTGTACAGCTGCCAATTGTACAGTTTCTGAAAATCTGTCCCATAAAGTTATATGTATTACATGTATATAATAGGGACATTTAGCACTGAAATGCAACAGTACAACGCTAACGCAATTTGCTCCCGATAGGGTGGGTCGTACATAGTGGCCGGAGAAAATTAGTTTTAGGTGGAGAGGTGTTTCCAAATGGCTAAAAAAGCACACAGTTTCATGAAGGAGAATAGTATTATAATCATCTTAATAAAGTGGTTGTCTTGTCTCAATGGTGTACAACTACTTTACTCATCGCCTTATAATTATTGTTATTTGCCGGTTATCAAGGAATTGTCTACTTAGTAAATGGCTTAATCAACTAAGTGATGGTCAGGTATTGTCGCTCAGGTAGAACAATGTAACAACCATAGTACAATACAATTACCTCTTTCGTCTTGTACATTCATCTGATATAAATAGAGAGAATGGAACGAGCCGGCAATAATCAAAAAATTATTGGATTAGATTTGTCTGCATAAGCACGATACTGTAGGCAGAGTGCCAATGTGGACGAATCAAGATTATTGCAGGCGAGTTCCATTCTATATTGTTTATATGGGCATAAAACTTGCTGTGAAATCACAAATGTATCATGTGTAAATCTGAAAAAAAGTAGCCAACTTGGTGACAAATTAGTTCATATAGTACGCATACTATATGAATATTTATATAGCACCCGACTTATTGCACCTCTCATATGGAATGTGCATATAATAAATAGCAGTAACATCACAGTAAGATGAATCGTCATAGTGAATCACTATATTGATAATAATAGATATATGTGATGTGTTACAGGAAAATGAGTCACAAGTGAGTTAGGGTTTGGGACCTGGCACACCCTGCCGCTACATTAGGAAACAAAGACTAAATTCAGCAGAACAAACATATGTGATGTGTTTCAGGAAAATGAGTCACAAGTCACTAAAAATAGATTTTGAGATACCATTAGATTTGAAAAGATGAGATCAAGCTGATTCCAATGTTAGTAAACAGTCTAATAATCTTATAAGTATTTCTAGATTTTAAGTTTGATATTTTCGTTTTTGAAAAAAAGTTTCCAATATTTTTGGGGGTCAATAAACAGTGAAGTAATTAAATGTAGTCCATATCAGGACCTTTAAAAGTAAAGGATATATTACATAGACTGTCCTGAAATTTGGTACACCGACTGATATAGCTATAAGTGACAAACCCCCCAAGAATTAGAACATTCCAATAATGAGAACTTGTGATAAAAACACTTTGGAAAATATCAATTTTGCGACTTATGACTCATTTTGCGGAAACACATCACATATAGAATTTCCAAACCAAACAACTCTTCACAAGGAGGTGATTTAGAAGCCAAAGCTATTACTCTATCTGTATTGAAATAATTATCAACATTCAATCCCACAATCCTTCAGACATGCGCACAGGCTGCTTCCTGCCAAAAACAAGGACGACCTCTGGTGGCAAAATGAGGAAGCCAGGAGAGAGAGGTAAAAAGATAATGAGATCATGCAAAGAAGAACCAACAATGTAGAAAAAGAGGGCCGCATCATAATTTCATTGCCTTTCCCAACCCGCTGCTGGAAGCGAGCGGTAAAAACCCGCTTGTGATCAATTTAATGTAAATAGTCTGGTTCATCGACACCGATGGACTGGCAGAGGATGGGAGGACAATGGAGCATAAAGAGTTAAAGCAGGTGAAAAATGGGGGAATGAGTTATACGGAGTGAGTTAGTGTAGGGTTAGGGTTAGGGTTAGTGTAGGAGTTTGAATTAGTGAGTGAGTGAGTGAATGGGTGAGTGAGTGAGTGAATGGGTGAGTGAATGGGTGAGTGAGTGAGTGAGTGAGAGAGTCAATGAGTGAGTGAGGGAGTCAATGCGTGAGTGAATGGGTGAGTGAGTGAGAGAGTGAGAGAGTCAATGAGTGAGTGAGGGAGTCAATGAGTGAGTGAATGGGTGAGTGAGTGAGTGAGAGAGTCAATGAGTGAGTGAGGGAGTCAATGAGTGAGTGAATGGGTGAGTGAGTGAGTGAGGGAGTCAATGAGTGAGTGAGGGAGTCAATGAGTGAGTGAATGGGTGAGTGAGTGAGTGAGAGAGTCAATGAGTGAGTGAGGGAGTCAATGAGTGAGTGAATGGGTGAGTGAGTGAGTGAGAGAGTCAATGAGTGAGTGAGGGAGTCAATGAGTGAGTGAATGGGTGAGTGAGTGAGTGAGGGAGTCAATGAGTGAGTGAGGGAGTCAATGAGTGAGTGAATGGGTGAGTGAGTGAGTGAGAGAGTCAATGAGTGAGTGAGGGAGTCAATGAGTGAGTGAATGGGTGAGTGAGTGAGTGAGGGAGTCAATGAGTGAGTGAGGGAGTCAATGAGTGAGTGAATGGGTGAGTGAGTGAGAGAGTCAATGAGTGAGTGAATGGGTGAGTGAGTGAGGGAGTCAATGAGTGAGTGAATGGGTGAGTGAGTGAGTGAGGGAGTCAATGAGTGAGTGAGGGAGTCAATGAGTGAGTGAATGGGTGAGTGAATGAGTGAGAGAGTCAATGAGTGAGTGAGGGAGTCAATGAGTGAGTGAATGGGTGAGTGAGTGAGTGAGAGAGTCAATGAGTGAGTGAGGGAGTCAATGAGTGAGTGAATGGGTGAGTGAGCGAGGGAGTCAATGAGTGAGTGAGGGAGTCAATGAGTGAGTGAATGGGTGAGTGAGTGAGTGAGAGAGTCAATGAGTGAGTGAGGGAGTCAATGAGTGAGTGAATGGGTGTGTGAGTGAGAGAGTGAATGAGTGGGTGAGTGAGTGAGGGAGTCAATGAGTGAGTGAGAGATAAAAAGACTCACTTGTGATCAATATAATGCAAATAGTCCATTGACCCCAGCCATGTATTCTCATATGTGCTGTTGGAAGAGGGGTAAATAATGGTAGGCAGAATAAGTACAGGAAAGAAGGGAAAGGAAGCTTTTGTGGCTTTTGTGAGTGAGGCAGTGAGGCAGTGAGTGAGTGAGTGAGTGAGGCAGTGTGGCAGTGAGTGAGTGAGTAGTTAAAAACCTGCTTATCATCAATTTAATGTCAATATTCAGGTTCATTGACACCCGTTCTTATATTATGGACTCGTGGAAAAAGGGAAGACAATTGAGAATAAAGCATTAAAGGGTGGAATATTAGTGACAGATTCAGTGAGTGAGTGTATGAGTGAGGGGCGAGAGCGTGAAAAAGGCGAATACCGACAGACCCATTATTATGGATTTATTTTCTTTGTACTTTTCCTATAGGGGACAAAAGGTGTTCACCTTTGTAGAACTGAGAGTGAATTAGTGTAAAAACCAAACCAACTATTGCGATGTCAGGAAAATAATTCATCAGAATTATGACCGATTATTAGAGCTTGGAATCTTGTACATGTGTTCATGCTGCTAGCAGCACTACGTACCCCTAAAGCGGGAATAACCCAACAAACATATCCTATGAATAAATCTGCTAGAAACAGTTCAATTCTGCACTACATCACATCTATTCACTTCTCCCCCACCAATACCCAAATTGTGATTTAGCAGGCCCCAGAGAGTAAATCAGCGCAAGCGAAGGAGAGGTGAAAAAGTCAGGCGACAAAATCAGACCCAGGAACAAACGTCTTTATTTATTAGCACAGCAATACATTAAACCGTGGGAAAAACATCCCGCGCGCTTAGCGCAAGGGCTGGGGGAGATGGGGACAGGAGACAGAGAGAGCTTAGCGCTAGGGCTCGGGGAGATGGAGACAGGACACACAGAGAGAGATATGCGCTTAGCGCAAGGGCTGGGGGAGATGGGGACAGGACACACAGAGAGAGATATGCCAAATCCAATGATAGTAAACAGACTTCTAATAAGTATTTCTATATTTTAAGTTGAATTATTTGGAGGCAACTCAACTGAAACAATTTATTTGGCCACCACAAATGAGTCACAAGTTGCCAGAAATGGATTTTGAGATATCACCATATTTGAAAAGATGAGATCAAGCCAATTCTAATGATAGTAAACATTAAGGACATCTAATAAGCATTTCTATATTTAACGTTTGATATTTTTATTTTTGAAAAAAAGTTTCCAATATTTCTAGTCGAATATTGACTAGTAAAGTAGCTAAATATACTCTATATGATGACCTTAGAAATGCATGGATATATTTAATACACCATCTTGAAATTAAGAAATGTATTTATGCTAGAAACAGTGTTAAGCAACCCAAAAATGAAAACATTCGACAAAGATATCTTGTGAATAAAACACTTCGAAAAATATCAATCTTTCTACTTGAGACTCATTTTCCTGTAACACATCACATATGAAGGATGACATATGGGTCAGATTTTCAGAAAATGTACAATTGGCAGCTCTACACATTTAGTAAATTCTGCTAATTTAGGCTGAAACTTGGTCAATACTAGGTAAATTCGAGTATATTCGGCATTGCATTAATTCTAGCTTCGTGTTTGGTTAGGTTGAACTGTATTTTGAACTTTATTTTCGTCTGAAATTTGGTTTATTTGAGTAGATTGGTGAAGGTGAATTGTACATTTTCCGAAAATCTGACCCATATATTCCCAAACCCCATATATTGTGTTGTTTTTGGAAGCCCATTTTAAAGGAATCTGTTATTAAAGAACCCCGAGGAATGCTGGTTTTTATAAGGGTGCTCTGTCATACTCATATGTGATGTGTTTTAGGGAAATAAGTCATAAGTCGCTAAAAATGCATTTTGAGATATCATTATATTTGAAAAGATGAGATCAAGCCGATTCCAATGATAGTAAACATAAGGACATCTTATAAATATTTCTATATTTTTATATTAGATATTTTTATTTTTGAAAAGAAAAGTTTGCAATATTGTTGGGTGCACAATTACTCATTAAGTAGCTAAATATACTCTATAAGATGACCTTAAAAATGCAAGGGTATATTTAATACACTGTCTTGAAATTTGGTAAATGTATTCATGCTGCAAGCAGGGTTAAGCACCCTAAAAATGAAAACATTCCCACAAAGACATCCTGTGAATATATCACTTTGTAAAATATAAAATTTGTGACTTGTGACTCATGTTCCTGGAACACATCACATATGAAGGATGACAGATATTCCCAAACCATATTCTGGAACCCCATAATATTATATGTTGTTGTTTTTGGAAGCCCATTTTAAAGGAATCTGTTATTAAAGAACCCCGAGGAATGCTGGTTTTTATAAGGGTGCTCTGTCATACTCTATGTGATGTGTTTTAGGAAAATGAGTCATAAGTCGCAAAAATTGGATTTTGTGATATTATCGTATTTAAAAAGGTGAGACCAAGGGGATTCCAATGAATATAAACATCAAGGGCATCTAATAAGTATTTCTATATTTTAAGTTTGATATTCCTATTTCAAGAAAAAGTTTTCAATATTTTTGGTTGGACAATTACTATTAAAGCAGCTAAATATACTCCATGGGATGACCCTATAAATGAATGAAAATATTTTATTCACTGTCTTGCAATTTGGTACATGTATTCATACTACATCAAGCGTTAGTCACACCAAAAATAAGAACATTCCTACAAAGAGATCCAGGGAATATATCACTTTGAAAAATATCAATTTTGCGACTTATGACTTATTTTCCTGAAACACATCACATTATAAAGGAATCTGTTATAAAACAACCCCGAGGAATGCTGGTTTTTATAAGGGTGCTCAGTCATACTCATATGGCAGGTAATTTGTCCCTTGTCGCCACAGAGTGGACCCCTTACAAAGCCTCATGACTACAAGAAGGATGAACCCTGCCTACATCACGTGATGTCTGTCATGTGACCTGTCACATGATCAGGCAGGCAAGGGTGGAATAGTCCAATAAAGGTATAGGGGTGGAGGCAGGGGTGCAGAGGGCATGTTATTATGGGGGAGTTGGTGGTATTACATTAGAGTCAGACAATATTGTGGTGGTATTAATTTTGACTAGCAATAGGGGATTTGCATGTGCCACTGCGCATGTCTGTTACAGTGCATCCTGGGAGGGATTCTGATGAAATCTGATATAAGAATATTTGGCAAGATTTTTATTGAAAATCTTTCTCAAAATGTTTTCATTTTTGGGGTGCTTAATGCTGTCTGATACATTTATCAAATTTCAAGACAGTGGTTTAAATATATCCGTGCATCTCTAAGGTAATCTTATAGAGTATATTTAGCTACTTTACTAGTAATTGTCGACCCAGAAATATTGCTTTAATTGTTATAGAGTTGAATAGGGGCGTTTTGTCCTTCTGACGATTCGTCACTTACCTTTAACAAGTTGTATATACTTAGCTGTTGCAGCACCAGCATGTATAGAGCTATTCTAGGTATTGCTAGATGTACATGTTATATAAAGGAGTGTGGGCAGCCTAATGTATTGTTCACACACATATGTCGATCAGAAGATGCTCTAGAGTTAGTTGTTACCCTGAAAGCCACCGGTGTAGTGTGGTTACCTCTGTAAGTAGTGTATGGAAACTGGCTCGTTGCCCAGGCTATCAGGATAGTGGCTTATGCAGATAGGATGTATAGGTGGATTTAACTACCTGAGGAGCACTTTAACGGGAACATTAGGATCAGATCGTCAGAAAATGCACAATTGGCAGCTTTACACATTTATAGATTCTGCAAACTTAGGCTGAGAAATGATGAATACCGGGTATATCTGAGTATATTTGGTATCGCATTGATTCAAAGTATTAGTTCTGTTACGTTAAACTGTATTTTGAAGCTTATTTTTGTCTCAAATGTGAGTTATTTGACAGGATTGGTGAAGGCCAATTGTACATTTTCTGAAAATCTGACCCGCATGTGGATTTACCTACCTGAGGTTATGGTATAGGAGCAAGTTAACGGGAACATTACCCAACCATTACCATGGCTCAGCCTTTATTACACACCGTCAATCTACTCACATAAAGCTGGAGGGGGCAAAATACCTGCGTGTCTCCGAAGTGGGCCAGAACTAGAGCCAGTTCTAAGACTGATCCAGAAACAGGACAATCAGGGAAGAGGGGCAGGCGTTCCTTAGGACAGATGTTACGTTTTATAAATGAGTCGCAAAATTGATATTTTTCAAAGTGTTTTATTCACTAGATCTCTTTGTTGAGGTGTTTACAGTTTGGGGTGCCTAACATCGTTTGTAGCCTGAATACATGTACTGAATTCCAAGACCATCCATACATATCTAAGGTCATTGTATAGAGTATGTTAAGACTACAGTAGAATTGATTTTGACTCAACTCCGACACCTTCCCTAAATTCACACATCTTTCATGTTGTCTTCTGTCACAGAATTAACACTATCGGCAAGTAGCGGCGAATAGAGCAGCGAATAGAGCGGCGAATAGAGCGGCGAATAGAGCGGCGAATAGAGCGGCGAATAGAGCGGCGAATAGAGCGGCGAATAGAGCAGCGAATAGAGCGGCGAATAGAGCGGCGAATAGAGCGGCGAATAGAGCGGCGAATAGAGCGGCGAATAGAGCGGCGAATAGAGCGGCGAATAGAGCGGCGAATAGAGCGGCGAATAGAGCAGCGAATAGAGCGGCGAATAGAGCGGCGAATAGAGCGGCGAATAGAGCGGCGAATAGAGCGGCGAATAGAGCGGCGAATAGAGCGGCGAATAGAGCGGCGAATAGAGCGGCGAATAGAGCGGCGAATAGAGCGGCGAATAGAGCGGCGAATAGAGCGGCGAATAGAGCGGCGAATAGAGCGGCGAATAGAGCGGCGAATAGAGCAGCGAATAGAGCGGCGAATAGAGCGGCGAATAGAGCGGCGAATAGATTGTTAACAAATGAACGGCAAGTAGTGGTGAATAGATAATCTATTGGTAACACAATTGGTAATGAGCTGTTCCACTGTGGCAAGTAGCGGCCAATAGTGATGAATGAACGGCCAATGGCAATCTATTTGCCAAAGAAATCAAAATGTTTTGATTCTTCGGCAAATGACGGCAAGTTGCGGCCAATGACTTGCCACTCATTTGCACCACCTCCTCCACTATGGCAAGTAGTGTTACCAATAGAGCGGCCAATAATTGGCCGCTCTATTGGTAACGCTATTGGTAACGCTACTTGCCGATAGTGGAGGCCGCCTATAAAACTTGTGTATTGTTCCAATGTTAGTATTTGTTGTTATCTAATGTGTTTCTCTGTTGTTTCAGGTGGGTTCTGTTATTGCCGTGGACTACCATATCGCTCTGTGGATCAGGTAATGGATTATTAATGACTGATATTGAGGGGCTGCTGGTGCATACTCCCAAGGTGAAGTCAATTTATTATGCGCAGTGCACCAGCAGTTCTGAAATGGAGGACATTAATCCTTTTAGTCTCTGCCTAAGGTGGTTATATGAAGTACTTATGGTAGCATTGAATACAGCAATGCAAAAATACATCGGGATAAGCGTATTTTGATAAACCTGTTTTAAATTGTCTGGCTATTTAAATGAAATAAAAAAATATATATCCCCGAAACCATTCCAGGCATTGTCTAAGGTCTGTTACAAATACTGCCTAAATGGTTCCAAGATATCAGATTCAGAAACTCTATCTAACTTATGGGTATAACATCATAGATCATAGACACAGCGTCTAAGTAATCATGGCAGCCATGATGGATTTGCGTTTCCATAGCAACCAATAACACCCCATGAGACACTGCCGGAGCGCCATCTATCTACCCACCATGCATCACTCCTCACTCAAACAGATTCTCCGTATTGACACCTAACTCTCAAGGTCATCTGTCTCTTGTCAAAGGTCATCCTTCATAGTGTTTTTGCTGCCCCCTAGCGGACCATCGCTGAGTCCCTCTCCCCCTGGTGGGGGCTTCCGTTATTGTCATGGCAACGGAACTGGTCCCGGCTAAAATTATGATTGGTTTCCATGGCAACGGCGCATATATATGGTTTAATACATGACCTTTTGATGTGTTGCTATTGGCTGAGGGTGTTTGATGGATGTATTGTGTATGCTGGCTACTACATCTCTACATGTATACACACGGGTTAGGGCTAGAGCCGGGAATAAGGTCTCACCACGCTAACTATACAGTCTCCTAGATAGATAACTGGGACGGTGTTGCTAAAATTAATGGACTCTAATTCTGACTGCTTCATACACTTTTCTTATTGGAGGGGAATAAATGAAACAAAACATTTTGCCTTAAGTATAGAAAATGATGAATAAATCGTAGAAAACCATGATTAACATGACAGTAACTGAAGGTTTGTGTATTCGAGCCGAATTCTCAGCTATTACGACACAATCATATCAAATCTTACCAAATTTACTCATATCATAACTTATACCCGAGTAACACGGCAACTGCCGTCGGATGCGGGAAAACTACAAAAATATTACGGTCTGCTGCCCAGATGTACGGGCATCGCACAAGGACGCCAGTCTTCAGCTTGACCAACGGACCGCTGGTCTAGTGTGCCCGGCGGCTGTGCTTTTTTTTGGTACAGCCGTCCTACATGTTTTCGCGCGAGGGGGCTGTAATTGGGAACTCTAATATAATATATGTACATTTTTGGTGGGTAAACATCTACTTGTCACCGACCAAACCCTAGCTTATAGTGGCCCTAAAAATATGGAAATTAAATACATAGGAACGTTGTATGTTGATATTTCCTGTGTTCTTATGTCATTTTCTACTAACTCTACCCTTCAAACATCTAACTTGAGGAAATTAACTGGTTCCGTCATGCACAGAATAGGTATGAAGGTTAATGGGAAGAACCAGAACAATGACATGACATGAATATGGATGAAAAATGTTATGATAATTTTAACGAGGTTGTAATAATGTCTTAGAGGCTAAAAGGATAGACAGTTATATAATTATGTTATGCCTGTATGATAGAGTAGATACCGAAGATATTATTAGAACTTACTAACCACTGTCTGGGGTTCGCATTTAACTTTCAAAGGGTATCAAACTGAGCCCACACACTCATTGTATGTATGAGCTAATTTAGGTGTGAAAGTGTCACACATATGTGTGTGCGACATTGGGGCTGTGCTGGCTTCCTGAAGTCAGAGAGATTATAGGCACAGAGAACAATTATGAACTTATAACCAAATTTGCCCTGACCATTATCAAAATGTGTATAAAACCTGTGTATAAAACGTCCTAAGTCAGATATAAATTCCCGCAGACCTCTCGTCTTTTTAGATTCATTTAGGCCATATCTAAAAGTTTTAATGATACTTTAACTTGACTCTGAGAAGGTTATTTCTACCCGAAATAATTAAAAACATCTCTTATTGAAATGCTGAAAATAACTGGTTGAGTATGTACATTAATAAACTACACTAATTGCGCGGCCGTATTTATGCGGCGCAGCCCCTGTGCAGCTCTGGAATGCAGGCAGCCATGATGGAGATTGTGAATAACTCCCGATATATAATATGTAGAGCTTAGATAACATTAAACCAGTTCAAGAGGGCTTAATACTCGTTCGTTTCATATATACCTTTTGTCTCTGCCATTTATAGCCGCTGAGATATGATACTTCAAAATCTAAGATTTGTTTCGAATTTTGTTCTAAACAAATTAAACTGGCTATTCCTAATAGATAACAAACAGTACTAGCTTAGCACATGTCAAATTGTTTGTAGGAAAAAATGTAAGCTGTAAAGTACAATATAAAACATGCTTCAGCTAAAAGAATTCAATTTTCTACAATTTTTTCCCAATTAAAAAGTATTTGAATTATTTTTTATTTTATCGCAATGCTTCATACATTAAAAAAAACGTGTCTATGTACTGGATTTATCAATGATATATATCTTTTCAGACAACATGACGATACATCCTGGCATAATTACTTTACTCATCACAAAAGTTATGATAATTTATGATTATACATAGTATTAGTAGCACAGACACATAACTATCCCATGAAAATATGCGTAACGATTACGCGCGGCGGTGACGCATGCCTGCTAGGAGTGAGATCAGAATGATGCATGTGGTTGAATTCCTTATTTCCTAAGCTTTCGGTAGATATAAAGTGTGTGTATTTAAAAGAATATTTAACATGATAGAGTATTTACCAAAGATAATCATTTATTTCTTTTGCTGGAGAATAATAAGGAATAGCATGGTCGATCATGCTCCTGGCGAGGTGGTACTATATGGTACAATACATGGTACTTCTTTCATAGGCTCCTTATTGTGCGACTTGTTCTCACCAGGTGGCTGCACCAGGTCACTGCATTGCATTTATAATTTCTTTAACAATAAGACTACCATTAATACAATAATGTGGCATTTATACACTATTGATATTGTCCAACAAATACTTATGAATATTATAAGTGATACTCTTCTAGAGTTTATATGTATGACGTATATGTATGATGTTGGGAATCAACCTGATCAAACCACCCATTTAACTGTACATATGATTGTTCCTAGTCAGCTGGGAGTGTCCAAACTCATCAACCATCAAAACGATTCATTCACAGGTCTGTGAACATGCAGTGCCAGTGCTGATGATAAGTGATGAATAAAAGGAAGCAAACTATGCTGTTGTACCTTTAAAAGCTATCAGGGCTTTAGATGTTCAATCTAAAGTTGCCTTCAGTTACTCTGACTGAATATATCTGGCAAACAGTACTTCATGGGAATGGTAGAGGAGTAAATTTATACTAACAAATTTTCATAATAACAATTAGCAAATATTTAAGTTGATCACAAGTAATCTGAGCCCCCACCCACAATACCCTACCTGTCCTAGGCATACTAAAATGTGCAACCAAAGTGCAACCAAAGTGCAGCCGAGCTAAAGTGCAGCCAAAGTGCAGCCGGATGTGCAAGGCTGGCTTACACTGGCTGCACTTTTCCCTGAATCCGGATGTAGTCCGTGGCCGTGCAAGGGCTGCGCATCCTAAGTGCATCCGCGCAACCTGGGTAGGGCTGAATTGATCAATATTCTACTTTTGGTTAAGTTAATACAAGAATTTAAAGTCAGATCTATCGAGAGAACTCTGACCGGTGAGCGATAATAAGTGAAGTCATCATAGGAAAGGATTTGAGCGGGTCCTCCAAATACAAATACAAAATTTAGAAGCCCTGTAGAATAAAACAACTGCACAAAAACCTCCAAAACATTGATAATCAGATTTTAGATGGGTTAGAAAAGGACAGAACAAAGATTAAAAAATCGTTGTAATTGACAGACGAGAGCTGCTTAAATAAACTTTGATGAATTTGGTCTAACACGTATAAAAGAAATTCCATAACCTTCTATTAAAGACATGCAGAACTTATGTCTGACACTCTCCTTCCCGCCCTCACCCACACCTGCCACACCTGCATAATCCTCAGCCTTAGATAGGTGTGGGAACGCCAGGTGTGACGTCACATGTCATGTGAGAGTATGTGTCACATGACAAAGCTGGGTAGATAAGCGGCTAGACACGTTACCACCTCTAGATTACATCTCTATCTCCCTGGTCTACCACCTGGCTTATCTTCTTACACTTGTGGTCTGGGGAAGAACAGAGATAGAGGAGTAGGATTAGAGAGAAGTGAGAGAAGGGAGAAATATGTGATGTGTTACAGGAAAATAAGTCCCAAATCGCAAAAAAATAAATTTTGAAATATCATCATATTTGGCAAGATGGGATCAGGTAGATTCTGATGATGGTAAACATGAAGGACATCTGATAAGTCTTTTATATTTTATGTTTGATGTATTTATGCTTGAAAAAAGTTTGCAATATTTCTGGGTGGGCAATTACAAGTAAGGGAATTGAATATACTTCATTGGATGACCTTTGAATTGCAAGGATATATTTATTACATCGAGTTTGCGGACATCGGTCTTGAACTGAGCATGACGGTGGATCGAAGCCATCATGCGGAAGACATGAGACCGTTCACAAACAATGTCAACAAACTCTAAGCTACTAGTGAATGCATGGCCGTGCCGGTAAACGTTCAAATTTCCGATTAAATGCTTGATTCTGACGAATTATATTCTTTGCGACTTTGGATAATACGAAATCTCGCACATCGTCGGGGTCAAAGCAGACGATTTTTCTAGGCTTCTCATTGGTCAGTTTGCGCCATGTGACCCGCGAAAGCCGAATCACATACGTATGCTATTTGACATTTCGAATAGCACCCCCGAATAGCACCCGTGAAATCGCACACGTATGTAATAAAAGACTGAAAAGACTTATAAAACACAGTTTAACATAGCAAAATAGATACTATAAATCAACGCGATACCGATATATTCAGATATACCCAGTATTCATCATTTTTCAGCTTTATGTAGCAGAAATTCCTAAATGTGTAGAGCTGCCAATTGTACATTTTCTGAAAATCTGACCCACATGAAGATGAGATCTAGTGACATTGGCGTGGTTAATGTGTTATTGTAGACCAGTTACTTTGATGAAGATCTGTTCGTCCCACTTTCTAACCTCTATAGCCTTGAGGTGTGCTTGTTTACAAAGAGGACAATGGATGTGCATTATGGCGACAAACGCAACAATGGCTTTCCACAGGCTTTTATTTAAAACTTATTATTTTTCTATAGCAAATCTTCTGTATAACGACACTCAGGAGTATAAACAAACATGCACTATGTATGATGAAGTTACAATAATCAATTGAAGATATTCACATAGAGATATGGGCTCACGGGTGACGATTCAGTTCCGAATAGCCATGGTCTTCCGCCCACTGCTGTGTCTATAGTCTGTCTGAAAAGCAGTTGACATGAGATTCCTTCAGTCCTTGAAGATGAGAGAAAAGTTGGGGACTTTTAACTTCAAGTCTTTGCCCCCTAAGTCACAGTTTGTGATCAACCATGGCCAAATATACAGCTGTATTGTATTGCACTGCCTCTGTTGCATGTGCAGCAGTTGTTTTCCTTAGATGGAAGGAAGAGCTGGCTCTACTGGCCCTGTTTCTCACTGTTTGATTGCAAACAGCGGCTTGCTGGGCAAAGGGTTGACAGGTCCTTGTCATAAATATAAGTTTTTTAAAGGGATGATCTACCCCTCTCTCTCTCCTCCTCCTCTTCACCTACCCTTCTTGTCTTACCTTGTTCACTTTCTCTACATCCTCCTGTTCCTCTTAGTTCCCCTCCTTCACCCCCACTTCAATGGCGTTCTCTTTTCCTTTCTTCTCACTCTTCTTCCTTCCATTCTCTTCCATATCCAAGCTCTGTAGTCCCATATGTAGTAGCCCCTCCCATCCCTTCTCCCCCTGTAACTTTTCCCTTCTACTTGCTCTTCTTCCTCCCAATCTACCTCCTGCTCCTACCTCTTCCCCCTCTACCCCTCCCTTCTACTCTATCACTACCTCCTTTCTCTTTACCTCCTCCCCCTCTGCCTCTTCGCTTTCTATCTCCTCCCCTTCTACCACCTCCCCCTCTATTCTTCCTCCTCCTCTACCTCTTTCCTCTACTGTATCGCTACCTCCTTCCTACCTCCCTCCTCCCTCTCTGCCTCTTCCCTCTCCAACTGCTCCCCTTCTACCATCTCCCCCAGCTCCCTCCCCTACCACCTCAATACATCATCCTCCCCCTCTTCCTCTTCCCTCTCCAACTCCTCCTCTTCTATTCCCGCCCCCAAATCCCTCCTCTACCACCTCCTTCCTCTACCTCCTTCTCCCCCTCTATACATCCTCCTTCTCCCCCTTTCCTCCTCCATGTCTCTCTATATCCATCCTCTATAATCCCACTTGTAGCCTGCCCCCTCCCACCTTCTCCAATGCCTGGGGAGCAAGCCCTTGAAGAGCCCCGCAGCCCTCGGGGGGAATGGCCATGAGCGGGCAGCCGAGGCGGTGGAGGAGAGAGGTTGAGCGGATTGTGATTGTAATACGCTTGGTATTACCCTACCAATCCATTACCTCCCCCCTCGGGGTCATCATGCACAGCCCCCAGTGCGCCCTACAGGCCAGTCTGGGAACTACTACACTAGGGAGGAGATGGCTGAACCAATAGAGTGAGGCGTATGTCTCAGCCAATAGAGTGGGGCGTATGTCTGGTCCACGGACGGCGCTAATGAATTGACCTGGCGGCGAGTGAAGGATGGAGTCGTGTTGGGTACACGACATCCTCTCACCCTCTCTATGCCCTCTCTCCTATATTAGCCCTCACAGCCAGCCCTATAGGGGGTTTACCTTTAACACAGCATATCTCCTATATTAGCCCTCACAGCCAGGCCTATAGGGGGTTTACCTTTAACACAGCATATTTCCTATATTACCCCTCACAGCCAGCCCTATAGGGGGTTTACCTTTAACACAGCATATCTCCTATATTAGCCCTCACAGCCAGGCCTATAGGGGGTTTACCTTTAACACAGCATATCTCCTATATTAGCCCTCACTGCCAGACCTAGGGCGTGGTGATATATGGTGATATCTCAAAATCCATATTTTGCGACTCATGACTCATTTTCCTAAAACGGATCATAAATATTGAATGGCTTACAAATGCATGATGGGGAAGATAATAATTGCGTGCATGAAATGACAATTTACATTCAACTACTTATCAGTATTAAAGATTACAATTAAGATAACTTTAGATTATAGCTCTTGTTAGCATAAATCAGGAGCAAGGGTCCCCCAACCAACTTGTAATCGATCAATAGGGGAGTTACATGTCTCACTGCGCATGTCTACTGCAGTGCATGCTGGGATGGATTTTGTTGAAATCTGACATGCAAATGCAAATATTTGGCAATATTTTATCGAAAATTGCAAGAATGTTTTCACCAATATCATAGCTTGTATAAATCATCTATGAAAACCAAATGCATGATGGGAAGGATGGGGACTTGTGTCATGGAAACATGTATAACACATGTATATTGACATTAGGGCATTGATAAATATTCCATGCTGAACATAACATGTTTTCTATAGATTTTATACTGTACCATTAGTCCCATAATTCCATACAGATCATGATTCAAAATGGCGGCTATTGTCATGTGTTACAGGGGAATTAGCCACAAGTCACAAAAAATAGATTTTGAGATATTATTATATTTGAAAAGATGACATCAAGCCGATTCTAATCATAGTTTACAGTGGGACATAATGATACTTATTTCTATATTTTAACTTTTATATTTTTATCTTTGAAAAAAACTTATTTAGGTGGACAATAACTACAAGTACCTAAATAAATAGTAGTACAGTAGCTTAGTATAATCTAAAAGATGACCGTGAAAATGCAATAATATATTTGATATACAGTCTTGAAATTTGGTACATGTATTCATATATCCTCAAGCACTAGATACTCCAAGAATGAAAACATTCCAACAAAGAAATCTTATGAATAAATCACTTTTGATTATATCAATTTTGCTATTTGTGACTCATAACAACTCCCATTTGTCTGCAGAGGATAACAAGAGAAATCCTGATAATGGTGGCCCCAGAATTAGTGACCCATCATCAGGGGGGACAATATCACACCCCACACCGCCACATTCAGGTATCACTATGCCTAATCACAATGGGCCAGACGTAGATTACTGGCGGGAAGCATGTCAGGCACTAATTCCACTCTGTGACCGGTAATTTATGTCACTCTGTGTGGTGAGACCTGGAGCGTGGTGGCAGGTACAATGTAGGTGTGGTTATTGTAGCCAATGGTGTAATGGAGGTCGGTAATCCATCGTTACACATGACATTTGTGTCATTATGTCAAGATTGATTAGGCCAAACAAATAGTAGATGCGTTTCCGGTTTTCCCTGACCAATTTTGTTGTTGCCCAATAATTTGTTGCAACAAATATCCATACAGAAACAAAAGTTCCCAGAGAATGTGGCAACACATCTGACACTCCTCCATTTGCGTTTTCATTGCAAACATGAAATGAACTGTTGTTAGCGGGCAACAAAAAATTTGTCGCCGACGTTTTTTCCTCCAGTGGAGTCGCCCCATTAGAAAGAGTTGTTTTCCTGCTTTAATTAGATTTCTTTGTCAAAACATCAATAAAAAAACTTTTTAGGTGGGGTAAGTTTTTTTAGGTAAGGGACGGGGGTTAAAGCAGAAATATACCTATTCTTGTTTTTGGCCGTATCATACAAAATAGCACAATGGAGGTCAGTAGGGCCTAATCGATCCAGACCCATTTCTCGATCTTTCCACCGTTTTTCGTCCTACCCTGAACTTTTGTCTGAATACTATAATTACATATTTAAATGGACCACATCCCTCTCTTATTATACTAATCTGTAGAAGCACAGATTCACCCTCATATTTAATTGATCAAGTAATATCTAAATGTATTGTAAAATGTGGGATCCGAAACCCAAACAGATTTCATTCATACAATTAAAGAAGTAAATGATTTTATTTCACCCTTGATATGCTCAGCCCGTAGAGATAACATAGGCTCTGTATATTGTTTAGCTGGTCAGTAACTGATATACTCAGCACATAGATATAACATAGGCTCTGTATATGGTTTAGCTGGTCAGTAACTGAAGCCATAGAGATAACGTAGGCTCTGTGTATTGTTTAGCTGGTCAGTAACTGATATGCTCAGCCCATAGAGATAACATAGGCTCTGTATATTGTTTAGCTGGTCAGTAACTGAAGCCATAGAGATAACATAGGCTCTGTGTATTGTTTAGCTGGTCAGTAACTGAAGCCAAATTGCTTGCAGGCAATACACGGCCGACCTAGTTTTTGGTACACTGTGCGCATGCTTGCTTCTTATCTTCCACAGTTCCGGCTCTTGTTTAGGGCTATATTTTCGGAACAAATCAAGCTAAAGAAATAATTATTTAACTATTCATTCCTCAAAATCGCTGTAGATCATGTTAATCTAGCATCAGTTATGTGTGCTGGGTGAAATAAACACAGAACAACCCTTGGATTCTCAGTGTTGTGAATATTTGGTGTCGGTTGTGGGAATATTCACTCACGCCTCAAATCCCGAGTAGTTCTGTGTATATGGGTGAAATCGCCAGAAAATGTACAATTCACCTTCACCAATCCTCTCGAATAACCTCAATTTAAGACAAAAACGACTTTCAAAATGCAGTTTAACATTATCAAACAGATGGTTCGAATCAAGGCAATGTCAAATATACTCAGATACACCGAGTATTGACCATTGTTCAGCCTAATTTAGGAGAATTTACTAAATTTGTAAAGCTGCCAATTGTACATTTTCTGAAGATCTCACCCATATATTGTATAATTTTGAACTTCTACTTCAAGCTCATAGGAAAACATAAGACAATCTGAACAAGCATAGACTCCAACAGACGGCCTAATATACTGCATAAACCAGAAATATATGTTACTGAATAAAAGTTTGTAAAACTAATAAAAAAAAAGTGTCAGCTTATGAATGTGCACATGCCTATAAATAGACATATACACAGATATTGGTGATGAATAATGTACCAATTTGTCTTGCACTGAACATTGCACCAGCAGCCCCTCAATGTCTCAGTTCAAACATTGCACCAGCAGCCCCTCAATATCGCTGCTATTAATCCTTTAACGGGACTAATGGACCCAAGCTGTACAAGCCACCATTGAACTGAGTGTTGTGAGTAAGTAGTAACAACTGAGGGTAAATGGTTCATGTATAATGGAGCCTAAACCCATTGTGGTTGATCCATTAGTGGATCCACCCGACACACATAAAGTCCCATTGTTTTACACCCTGGAACATATATATAGTTAATGTGTCATCTCCACCTAATCTCATTCATCCACTAGTATTGTGGGACATGGGTCTAATTACTACTACACACAATCATCATACATTCATGATGGTCTATTTGGGTCAGATTGTCAGAAAATGTACAGTTGGCAGCTTCATACATTTAGTTAATTCTGATAAATTAGGCTGATAAATGATGAATACCGAGTATATCTGGGTATATTTAGTTTTGTCTTGGTTCAGTATATCTGTTCTGCTATGTTAAACTGTATTTTGAACCTTATTTTTGTATTAAATGTGGGTTATTTCAGAGAATTGCTGAAGGTGAATTGTACATTTTCTGAAAGTCTGACCCATATAAGGTGTACAACGCTACAGGGGTATGTGATGTGTTACAGACAAATGAGTCACAAGTGGCAAAATGGTTATTTTTTAAAGTGTTTTACTTACAAGAGGTTTGGGGGATTTTTTTTTCATTTTTGATGTGATTAAAGCAGTCTGCATGGCTACTGTCGACAAAACGGTGTCGATGCAAAGAAGATGCAAAGACAATGTAATTGCAGGTGATGAGGAGGGCTATCTGTGACTGCATTGTCTTTGCATCGACGAGGGGAAAAGTTTGGTAACTATAAAACCAATTTTCATGCTTTTGGGTGAGATTTTCAGAAAATGTACAATTCAGCTTCAGCAATTCTCTTAAATAAACCGAATTTCAGACGAAAATAAAGTTCAAATACAGTTCAACCTAACCAAACAGATTGCCAGAATCAATGCAATGCCGAATATACTCGAATTTACCTAGTGTTGACCAAATTGCAGCCTAATTTAGCAGAATTTACTAAATGTGTGGAGCTACCAATTGTACATTTTCTGAAAATCTGACCCTTTTCCATATACAATCTCATAAACTAGACATCGCCAACGCATCGCCTCGGCCCTTACCTCCATGGACAATGCACTGATGCAAAATCTCATCGCCGGGAAATATCAAACATGTTTGATGTTCATCGCTACCCTTACTGATGCAATTTTCACATCGCCCACTCATCGCCCACTCATTACTGGCTATTGCCAAAGGCATAGCGATGGATAGGTGATGCAAAGACGATGCATTAAATTTCACAAAATTCTTATTGACTAGCTCATCACCAACGCATTGCCAACAATTTTGTTGACAGTGGTCGGAGCGCTAAAGGCTTATCGTAGCATAAATGTAAATTTCAGGACAGTGTAATAATTATATCCATGCATGTCTTATAGAGTACATCTAGCTACTTTACTAGTCAATGTCCACCCAGTTTGTTTCAAAACTAAATACATCAAACATACAATGTTGATGTCCTTCATGTTTACTATCATTAGAAACTGCTTGATCTCATATTTTGAAATGTGATGTTATAATCAAAATCATTTTTTTTAAGCGTAGGGTACCAGATTTAATGTTTGTCTTCGATCTATTGCTTTTATTTATTCTTTTATAATATGACGGAATGGTGCAATCTTTAGAATCTCCAACCAATTCCAAACCCCCAAAGTACAAATCACTGAGGCATTACCCTATGGCTGTTGAAAGGCCTACTTAAGCTAATAGCTACCTTTCTATGCAGCTAATGTAACATGTTTATCTAGGCTTACTTTTACATTTACAATACCATATGGGTCAGATTTTCAGAAAATGTACAATTGGCAGCTCCACACATTTAGTTAGTTCTGCTAAATAAGGCTGCAATTTGGTCAATACTAGGGTAAATTCGAGTATATTCGGCATTGCATTGATTCTAGCAATCTGTTTGGTTAGGTTGAACTGTATTTGAACTTTATTTTCGTCTGAAATTCGGTTTATTTAAGAGAATTGCTGAAGCTGAATTGTACATTTTCTGAAAATCTGACCCTTAGACGACTTAGAGCATTACATAACCCAAAACTGAGAACATTCGTACAAAGAGATCTTGTGAATAAAATACTTTGAAAAATTTCGCGACTTATGACCCATCACATTTCACAACCTTTACAGTGTGAAAATTACCATAAAGTATGTTCAGACGTCCCATAAACAACAATGAAGGTTCCCCAAAGTTCCAATGATTAATAACTGCTCCCTTATCATTGTACCTAGTCACTTTAACAGTTTGTAAACAGTGGTCCAAATACTTCCCCAAGTACTTTGTTTTAGACAAATCACTGACTTAATTCCGTCAGTTTCGCGATATGGAAATCTCCATAAAAGGTGTCCGAAACACCCAACAAAAATCAATGAATTCTCCCTTAATGTATGAATGATAAATGCCCGCTCCCGTGGCCACCTTGTTCACTCGGCATATCAGTGAATACCTGATGGACCGCCATTGTTAGTGTTAGTTGCTGCCACTAGGGGTCACCCCGTTCGCTGTCACACTGGTGCATGACAATGGGACGCTGTTGCCATGGTAATGATGCATGACGTAGCCGGAAGTGACGTGTGGCTGGAGCGGAGTGATTATCACAAATGGCTATTGTTTTTATACACGGTGTATACAAGCTGGGGCCATTAATCATTGGGTGGGAGTGAGGGGTGGGGTTGGAGGGGGTTGGAGGGGATTGGAGCGGTTGGGGGGCGATTGTGGGAGGTGAAGGAATAGGGGACTTGCATGTGCCACTGCGCATGCCTGTTACAGTGCATTCTGGGAAGTATTCTGTTAAAATCTGACATACAAATATTTAGCAACATTTGTATTGGGGCTGAGGGGGCTGACGAGGGCTGAGGGAGGCTGAGGGGGGCTGAGGGGGGCTGAGGGGACTTAAGAAATTAAGGGGACTGAAACCTCCCTCTCACTGTCTTTATAAATGCATTAATGGCAACAATTCCATACACAGTCTATTTGTTGAACTCACAGTAATATCATATTACTCAATGTCACAACAACTCATGGTGAGTGCCCCCCCGCCCCGCCACAGGGAGGGAGTAACTCTTGCATACATCACATTGTGTTGCTCAGTTCACAGGAGGCAGTGAGGCGATAACTCACGGTGTGAAGTATTGCTACTGTTTACTATTGTTATTGCACCCATCCAGGCAGATCATACACAACAACCCCCTCCACAACTCAGTTGTTCTCAGTACTTGGAAGCTTTCTAGCTTGTGGCTTGTGGCATGAAAGCAATTGTGCAAAGGAAAGGATTATGCGTATTTATGTATTCTAACTATATTGGTATGTATGAGTCCAGGCAGATCATCTTGTTAAAGGATACATGAGATAATGTAAAGAATAAAATAGGTTTACATTTTATCATACCTGCAACCCTGTGTTGCACCTATAATTATGCTCTGCCAGCATTATATGAGACATCATAATATATGATGTGTTTGAAAGTTGAACAATTGGTAATTTCTAAAGTGTTTTATTCACAAGATCTCGCTATTGGAATGTTCTTATTTTGGGGGGTTTAGCTCGTTCAGATGTATGAATCTGTGTATCAAATTTCAGGACATTGTATTGAATATATCCTTGCGTTTTAAAGGTCTTTATTTCAAAAATTAAAAATGTCAAACTTAAAATATAGAAATATTTATTAGATATCTTAATGTTTACTATCATTGGAATCACCTTGATGTCATCTTTTCAAATATGATGATATCTCAAAATCCAGTTTTTGCGACTTGTGACTCATTTTCCTGTAACACACATGATGCACCATAATATGACAAAGGCTTTAAGGGTTAGATCACCAGAAAATGTACAATCGTCAGCTCTACAAATTTAGTAAACATTTGGTAAATTAGGTTGGAAAATAACAAATACTTGGCATATCGGAGTATATTTTTAGTATTGTTTGACTCAAAGGATGTGTTTGATTATGTTGAATTGAATTTTGAGCCTCATTTTTATTTTAAATTTGGGTTATTTGAGAGGGTTTGAGAAGGTAAATCATATCATTATTATTATAAGATTTGATTTCCATTTCATACATACAATCATTGTCATACATATTAAGTGCATATAAGAGATAAAGAATGGAAAATGAATATTGTCTGTGACTGTTATAGCTCTTCCGAACACACATACATTTTGTATTACTTACTGATGGAAAAGAACGGTAGAATAGGGGATTGTCACTGCTCATCTCTGTCTTAAATGTGGGTTATTTGAGAGGATTGGTGAAGGCGAATTGTACATTTTCTGACGATCTGACCCATCTCCCTGTCACTTGCGTCCCTGCAGTATTTTGATGCGTTTTGTTTGTAGTTGTGCCCAGCGGGGGAGTCTTTGTGTTCCCGTGCCGCATGTCGTACGTTCCCTCCATATATGGGTCAGCTCAGCAGAAACTGTACAAATCACAGCTCTACACATTTACTAAATTCTACAAAATCGAACTGAAAAATAATAAATACTAACTATATCTGAGTATATTTGGTATCAAGTTTACTCAAAGGATGTGTTTGGTTATGTTGAACTGTGTTTTGAATCTTATTTTTGTATTAAAATCGGATTATTTGGCAAGGTTTCTGAAAGTGAATCGTACATTTCCTGGAAATTTCACCCATAGAGTGCCCTAAGCCAGGCTATTGAAATCAGAGCCGCGGGAGAGATAAAAAAGCAGAGTTAAAAGCGTTGGGTGGAGGCGGTTGTAAGTTGGCCGTGTTGTGAGGGGTCCTAATCCCTAATACTTAGAGTCGGCCATATTGCCACATAGCTGCTGCTGTTCTCATGGGAACAGCCCAGGGGGGTGCTATTGAAGTGCCAGAGGCTGTTATTACTAACTCCCTCCTCCTCCCCGGCCTCCTGCGCTTTATCGCTTTTTCTTGTATTTATGATGTGTTTCAGGAAAATGAGTCACAAGTCGCAAAAATGATATTTTTTAAAGTGATTTTTAAAATGTTTTTATTGGAATGTTTTGATTTTTGAGGAGTTTAGCACTGTTATTCATATGCACCAAATTGCAGAACATTGTATTAAAATATCCTTGTGTTTTGAAGGTCATCCTATGGAGCATATTTAGTTACTTTACTGACAATTGCCCATCCAGAAATATTGCTGTATATATAACTTTTTTTCCAAAAATTAAAATATCAAACTTAAAATATTGAAATACGATGGTACCTCAAAATCCACTTTTTGCGATTTGTGACTGAGTTTCATAAAACACATCACATTTGTGCACTGCTTTGCCCTAGTAATAATATAAAGCTTTGTGTAGTTTTACTGATGTTTCCATGATTTGGCCTGAGCGGACAATATAATTGATATACTTGCCGCTCACTAGGTGTACAATATAAACAACCATTCGAGACTATCGGTGAGTTCCGCGGACAACTCAGTTCAATTAAATAAATTAAAATAAGCTAAGAATAAGGTAACAATCATGAAATAAAGGCAAGAATATCACAGTATTGCGTTTTTGGTGGCCTATGTTCACCTTGTATGGCCTCGTTGTTTTTCGGCCATACAGTAAGTATAAACTACATGTATTTGAATAGGATATATTATGGATATGATTATATATCATTCATAAAAGCAGGTTAGCGGAAATAATTCAGCCTTTTTCTTATGAGAATCTCTACCCCACCATATAACTGACATAGGCAGTGAGATATAAGCCACACTGCTGCTATACAGTATTCATACTTAGGTTTCCCGCCACTCATTACACGACCAGACAGTCTGCCATCCACTCCGCACCATAGGAAGCCGTACCAGGCCCCCGCGCCAGAAATGAAATGTAAGAAAGTGGTGCTAGAGAAGCAGGAGAAATTGGAAGGTGTTTCTATTGGCATAGCGGAGAATAAGGCGACTATTGGTGAGGCCTAATGACATAGAACAGACACAGAATAGCTACACAAGGCAGTGTATGCAGCGGCGTAGAATATATGTGAGGTGTTAAAGGAAAATGAGTCACAAGTCGCAAAATTGATATTTTAAAGTGTTTTATTCACAAGATCTCTTTATTGAAATGTTCTGATTCTAAGAGGGTTTAGCAAGCGTAGTCATATGAATCCATGTACCACATTTCGGGACATTGTATTAAATATATCCTTGTGTATTGAAGGCCTTTGTATGGAGTATATTTAGTTATTTTACTGGTAATTACCCATCGAGAAACAGCAAACCTTCTTTTCAAAAAATAAAAATATAAAAACTTAAAATATGGCAACACTTATTAGGTGTCCTAGTGTTTACTATCAGTGTAATCAGCTTGATCTCCTCTTTTCAAATATGTGATGTGTTACAGGGAAATGAGTCATAAGTCGCAAAATTGATATTTTTCAAATTGTTTTTTTTCACAAGATCAAATCATTGGAATGTTCTAATTTTTGGAGAGTTTATCACTTATAGTTATATCAATTGATGTCTCAAATTGCAAGACAATCTATGTAATATATCCTTTCGTTTTAAAGATCCTCATATGGACTACATTTAGTAAATTTACTGTTTATTGACCCCCAGAAATATTGGAATTTTTTTTCAAAAACGAAAATATCAAACTTAAAATCTAGAAATACTTAATGGATTATAAGACTGTTTACTATCATTGGACTCAGCTTCATCTCATCTTTTCAAATATAATGGTATCTCAAAATCTATTTTTTGCGACTTATGACTCATTTTCCTAAAACACCTCACATATGATGATGTCTCAAAATCCATATTTTGCGATTTGTGACTCATTTTCTGGTAAACACCAGGACAGATAATAAGTATTTAAGTTTGATATTTTAAATTTGATATTTTAAAAAAAAATAAGTTTGCAATGTTTCTGGATGGGTAATTACCAGTAAAGTAACTAAATATACTCCATATAAAGGCCTTTAAAACGGAAGGATATATTTAATACAATGTCCTGAAATTTGTTACATAGATTTATATGACTATAACTGCTAAACCCCCTAAAAATCAGAACATTTGAATAAAGAGATCTTGTAAATAAAACACTTAGAAAGATATCAATTTTGCGAATTGTGACTTATTTCCCTGAAACACATCACATATATGACTTTGTGGGGAGTAAGGCTTTTTTCTCTACACACAGATATACAGACATCATATTCACAGGATGGTATACGAGAAGATCTATATTATGTGCTTTTCTTTCTTGCTGTACGTTGGTTACCATGGAAACATTGTAAATAATAAATTGTCTCATTGGGTAAGAGAAATACAAGATTGATATGCATGTGCATATTATGTGGTTGCTAAGGGAACGTAAGGGGGATTATGTGGCTATTGTTTTTAGTATGGGAGAGAAAAGCAATGAGAGAGTGAATAGAGAGTGAATAGAGGGTGAATAAAGAGTGAATAGAGAGATGCTGCTTTTGCTTTCTTGTAGAGAGGAATTCTATTACCTAGCAAATACTGTTACCCCTATTTGTTATACATGCATCCCTCTTGAGAGGTGCAATAACAATATTCATATAGTATGCGTACTATATCAACTACTTCGTCACCAAGTTGGCTACTTTTTTCAGATTTACACATGATACATTTGTGATTACACATCAAGTTTTATGCCCATATAATAAATATAGAATGGAACTCACCTGCAATAATCGGAAATTCATTGGACTTGATTCATCCACATAAGCACTCTGCCTATGGCATTGTGCTTATTCGGACAAATCTCGTCCAATAAATTTTCGATTATTGCCGGCTTGTTCCATTCTCTCTATTTGTTATGGGTCTTTTGGGGGGGGGGGGGGATAATGCTGTTTGTAGCATGAATCCATGTATCAAATTTCAATTTTTATACCTAATGGCATGATAGAGGTTTGTAATTGATCGAGACGTTGGGTCAAATCGCATGACACCCCAAAGGGGTGGAGTGTGATTTGACCCAACGTCTCGATCGATTACAATCTGAACAGAGCGCTATTAGGTATTTATTACATACTAAATCAATAAGAACTTGATTTTGATAGTATTTTACCTTACTTTCCATCAATATTGTGGATATTCGGCTCAAATAGCACATAGGTGCTATTTGACTTTTTAAATAGCACCCCTGAATAGCACACCTGAAATCATATATGTATGTAATAATGTATTAAATATATCCTTGCGTTTGGAAGGGCATCCCATAGAGTAGATTTTAGTTACTTTACTAGTGAATGTCCACACAGAAATATTGCAAAGTTTTTGTCAAAAAATAAAGTTGTCATTTTTTAGATGTTTGGCACTGGTGGTACCATCAATATATGTACCAGATTTCAAGATTGTATATTGAATGTATTTATCCATATCTGGAGTTATCTTATAAGGAGTATAATTATTACTCTATACGGAGTAATATATTACTACTGATTGACCAGCAAGAAATATCACTAACTTTGTTTTCATGCTTAACAAAAGACATATTTATAAGATGTACTACCGTTTACCCTCATTAGAATCAGTTTGATCTCATCTTTTCAAATATGATCATATCTCAGAATCCAATTTTGCGACTTGTGACTCATTTCCCAGTGACACATCACAACTAGCTGCACAAACATGACAAAGCGATAATAACCCTCTATGCATGCTACCACATGTATCCCTGACTTGTGGACATAAGGTCCCAATACAACCTGAGCCCATGGTCACTAGGCCCTTGGACTCATTCTGGGGGCTACTTACACCCAGCTCCGGGCGCAATCTACCGGGCCCCAATGTGAGTGGTCCCTATTTACGGGAAGGGTACGGGAGTCCAGCCTATTAGTGGGTAATTCCACTGGAACATCCTCTGCGGTTGTTAGCGCCCAGGAGAAATAAATACCAGGAAAGTTGGCCCAGTGTTTCCTTATGGTAAAACTTACTGAAACATTGAGGTTAGGAAGGAAAAAGCACGACGCTATACCTATGTTTTTAACAACTGTTTTTATCATCAACGTGGAACAGTCTAAATGTAATGGTGCAGAACATGTCGTGGACTAGCCTAAAAAAAACATCTGAAGGTAACAGATAACTGGATGATTTGACGCTTAGATAACCTGTAATGCAGGCCTTTCATAGCAATGCTAGATGTGACTTATTGTATGTATGAACAATCGGTGGTAATATGTAACCAATCTCTTTTACCCAGCGAGAATCTATGTATTTGTTTTTAATTATGGGCCCAAAAAAAATAAAAAGAGTTATGTTAAATATAGAAGAGGTAACAGTATATTGAGTGGATAGATGCTGATGTCAATATCGTACATATAGAATAGTATAATTGTTCTGTATCAGACAAGATGTGGGTAGCATTAACAACGCGCCAATTGTATGTTAACTATATATTCTAGAGCTGTGTAATGATGTTAAAGGAACTGAATTATCAGATATCGCGTTAAACTTAAATATTGTAAATACCTTTGTAGGAGATGAGACCTACCACACTGTGGAAATCTTCCTAATAAAATTGTTTAAAAAAAAAAAAAAATCATTCACATGCTATCACTGCCTAGGTTTAACCTGCAGTACTATTGCTTACTTTTTTCTTTTTTTTTAAAGAAATTTTATTGAGCTGATTTCAATGTTTTTACATAGATAATCTCACAGACTCAAGTGGAAAAATTCATATTCGATATTATACATTGGATATTCTTACAGAATTTGTTACCTACAAGTTTTTTTTAAGTATTAAATTATTTCAATTTTATTATTTAATTTATTTACTTTGATATTATGACTGTCCGCAAAGGGAAAGCCAAAAGCTTGTCTTGAATAAAAATATTTTTCAAATCAAACTCAAAAGCACTCTGACTAAGATCTATTTTTCATAATTTAGAAAACACAGGTAAATCACGAAAATGTTCGATTTGTATCAAAGATGTAAATAAAACGTAATGTTTGTTGAAATAAAAGATTTACTATTAAAAATAAAAGTTGAGAAAAAGAAATAAAATATAGTACCAAAGTTATGATTTCAAGAATAAGCGGGAAACTGGAAATCTGTTACCTGCATATCAGGCCACGTTGACTATATTCTTAATTTATTTATTCTTTTCTCTTGTTTTTATTCATAATTAATTCATTCTTAAAGATTCAGTGGCAAACCTGATTAATCCTGTTCATGTCTTGACCAAACCCATTTTGGTATCACTATTCCTAAACCCATTGCAAGGCAACGCATGAAGACACCCGGGTAGGGTACATTTGCGTTTTTTCATATTTATTTATATTTATTTATCTTAATGTAATCTGGCCTCAAATGTAATGAAAAAAAATTGCGAAAACTAATTCATTTTTAACATTTCATTCCCAGAAATATGTGACTTTTTTGTTGAAAAATTTCAAAACGCTGAAAAAATGTAACAAGGGAATTCTGGTCAGTTCAACATTGCTGCCATTTTCAATTGGACCTAAAAAAAAGACGAGAATATTTAAAGCTTTGCTGAGAGGAAATAGATAGCGACAAAACATAGCTAGTCAATCAGGTCGTTCGTTAGAATTATATGGTCTGTTTCAGGAAATGAGTCACAAGTCGCAAAAGGTATATTTTACAAAGTAAAGTGATTTACTCACAAGATCTCTTCGTCGGAATGTTATGGTATTTAGCGGGATTTGTGCTCTACGTCATATGAATACATGTACCAAATTTCAAGTCAGTGTATTACATATATCCTGGAGTTCTGAAGATCATCCTATAGAGTAAATTAGTTACTATGTACTAGTATACTTGCCCACCCAGAAATATTGCTAACTTTCTTTCAGACACAAATATATCAAACATAAAAATAGAAACACCTCTTAGAAATCCTAAATGTTTACCATCATTAGAATCAGCTTGATCTCATCTTGTCAAACCCTCAAAATCATTTTTTTTGCGTGCGACTTGTGACTAATTTACCTGTAACACATCACTTATTTCCCCACAATCCTAAGGATCCCTTTACTTACACTATTTGCATCGATAGAAGTTTTTTTCTTTCAAAAACTATAGACCACATAAAGGAAATCCCCCTTAAGTCCCGAGCTGTGAATAATTCATGGAACTGGAAGAAAGCTGACACACAAGTCCATTGGAGAATAGATTTAATGGAGAAGCTGGATAGGAAAGGGCGGATGACCAGAGAGTCCATGCATTTTGTATGTGCGGGTATTAGGGAACAAAGTATGGAGGGGAGACGCTCAAAGCACGCGCTATCTGCTCACTACGGGGTTCGCCTTTTGCTAACAAGGGCGGACTAAGTGAGGTGAGCCGACACAAGGTCAAGGAGATGAAGATCAAGGTCATCTTTCAAAAGGGCTTATGTTGAAAGGGTCGTGGAATATGGGATTTGTTTCGGGAAAATGAGTCATAAGTCGCAAAAAATAGATTTTGAGATACCATCAGATTTGTAACGATGAGATCAAGGGGATTCCAATGATAGTAAACAGTCTAATAATCTTATGAGTATTTCTAGATTTTAAGTTTGATAGTTTCGTTTTTGAAAAAAAAAGTTTCCAATATAACTAAATGTAGTCCATATGAGGACTTTAAAACTAAAGGATATGTTACATAGATTGTCCTGAAATTTGATACACCGATTGATATAAGTCTATGTTATGGACTCCCCAAAATTCAGAAAATTCCAATGATGTGATCTTGTGAAGAAAACACTTTGAAAAATATCAATTTTGCGACTTGTGACTCATTTTCCTGAAACGGATCACAAATGTGATTTGTTTCAGGAAAATGAGTCACAAGTCGCAAAACATGGGTTTTGAGATATCATCATATTTGAAAAGATGCGATCAAAGGAAATGAGTCACAAGTAGCAAAGAATGGATTTTGAGATATCACTAAATTTGAAAAGATGAGATCAAGGTGATTCCAATGATAGTAAACATTACGGCCATCTAAGAAGTATTTCTATATTTTAAGTTTTATATTTTTATTTTTAAAAATAAAAGTTTGCAATATTTCTGGGTACACAATTACCACTAAAGTAATTAAATATACTCTATACAATTACTTGGTAATGCAAAGATAATAAATAGACTGTTTTAAAATGTGATACACATATTGATAAGGAAAGTTGGTAGATACATTTAACATCCAGATATGTTCACAGAGTTGATAATCCACTCGACTTAAAGAGCTACCTACCCCAAATATGATAACATTCCAACAAAGAGGTCTTATGAATAAATGACTCTGGAAAATATTAATTTCATGAATTGTGACTCATTTTCCTGAAACACATCATATGTGGTTTGTTTTTTTAAATATTTGTATTGGCCTTAAATTTAACATCACTGATCTTTAAGAGTTAGAAAATATGCATGACTAACAAATGTAGTTTTCTTTTGTGCATCGCCAAGAAAGCCAAATCACGATCATAATTACTATTTCAACCAAGCAGATCTCTATCGGACTCTGCTGCTACCATACATAATAAACAATAGCTTCATTCTAAACTATGTGGCCTTATGGGCCTGGCAGGCGACAAGCTTCGTTAAAACAAGTCACCAACCGATCATACATTTCAACCTACAAGTTCATGTTGTTTACAATAGATATTGAATCGACTACTACACAATAATACACATTACATAATAGGAAATCTCCCATCAAGACATTTGTTTCACCAATAGATATTGTCACCACATTTTACTATGTTAAGAACATGGCTGTTAAAAGAATTCAACGTCAGACAAATTCCCAACTTAAGCAAGATGACTCATATAGTAGAGAACTGGATTTTCAATGCATACTCAAATAGAAATCCCCAATCTCCCTTTTATGTAAGGGCAAATCATTCCATGTTTTCAGACCTGCATAATAAAAACCGTTTTTTAACCTATCAGACCTTGCTCTAGCCAAGTATAATTTTGGTTCATTACAATTTCTTAGCTCTGTGTTAGTTGTGGGTTTCTTTAGGTAATCTTCCCCTTTTGAATGGATTAGTTTTAGCATAGAAATTTTTCTTCTTATCTCTAGCGAGATATTACTACCATATGCAATCTGCAACGCCCTGTTAAGGGTATAATTGTTTTAGCAAGCCTGTGGCCGATGTTTTGAGTAATAGTAATGTTTTGAGTTTTATTATTATGCAGCATTCAGCATTTAAACAGTTTTCTTGTACAGTAGCACTGTTCTCAGTTGAACCTAGAGCGGACAAAATGGCAATGTGGAAGGCATGAGTATGAGGCACTGTTATTTAGGGAGAGACGTATATGGGGGAAATGTACAATTCGCCTTTACTAATCCTCTTAAAATAAACCAAATTTAAGACAGAAATGAGGTTTAAAATACAGTCCAACATAACCCAACAGATTGTCTGAGTCAAGGCAATACCTAATATACCCAGATATACCTAGTATTTATCATTTCTCAGCCTAATTTACTAGAATTTCATAAATGTGTAGACCTGTTGATTGTACATTTCTAGGTGATCTGACCCATATATGCCTATGTTGGGTTTCCCAAGGGATTTGATCAATAATTGTAATTCATATGCCTCCGTTATACCATTATATACCCATCGCTGCCTGTGTGTGTATCCCTCTGCTACGTCCATAAGCCTTCTATTCCCTTTACCATGTTTGGAAACAGCAAATGGGTTAAAGGTCTCCTCTCTCTCTTCTCGTTCTCCCCTCTCTCTCTCCCTCTCTCTCTCCCTCTCCCTCTTTCTCTCCCTCTCTCTCCTCTTGCTCTCCTGTTCTGCCCCTCTCCTCCCCTCCCTCGCTCTCCCTCTCTCTCATGTTGCTCTCCTTTTCTGCCCCTCCCCTCCCCCCTCTCTCTCCCTCTCTCTCCTCTTGCATTCCTTTTCTGCCCCCCCCCCTCCCCCTCTCTCTCCCTCTCTCTCCTCTTGCTCTCCTTTTCTGCCCCTCTCCTCCCCGCCCTCTCTCTCCCTCTCTCTCCCTCTCTCTCATCTTGCTCTCCTTTTCTGCCCCTTTCCTCCCCTCCCTCTCTCTCCCTCTCCTCTCTCTCCTCTTGCTCTCCTTTTCTGCCCCTCTCCTCCCCTCCCTCTCTCTCCCTCTCTCTCCTCTTGCTCTCCTTTTCTGCCCCTTTCCTCCCCTCCCTCTCTCTCCCTCTCCTCTCTCTCCTCTTGCTCTCCTTTTCTGCCCCTCTCCTCCCCTCCCTCTCTCTCCCTCTCTCCTCTTGCTCTCCTTTTCTGCCCCTTTCCTCCCCTCCCTCTCTCTCCCTCTCCTCTCTCTCCTCTTGCTCTCCTTTTCTGCCCCTCTCCTCCCCTCCCTCTCTCTCCCTCTCTCTCCTCTTGCTCTCCTTTTCTGCCCCTCCCCTCCCCCTCTCTCTCACTTCCTCCTTATCACTCTCTCTCTGCCCCCACCCACACCCACACTCTGCCCCCAAACCCCCCAAACCCAATCCTTTCTCTTTTTTCTCTCCGTCTCTCTCTCTCAGCCTCCATCCACACCTACACATTCCCTCTATTTTTATCTCGCTCTCTGTCCCCTTCCTCCCTCCCTCCCTCTCTCCTCCCCACCCCCCCCTCTCTCCTCCCCACCCTCCCTCTCTCCTCCCCACCCTCCCTCCTCCCTCCCTGCCTCCGTCTCTCCTCCCCTCGAGCGATGGATGAGATGATAGGTTTCCCAGCCTGTAATTATAGTCAGACTAATGTACAAATTACTGATGAATGCATTACATCTCATCATCACCACTCAACTATTGCCTTTGTAATAATTGTCCCTCTTTCTCTCCCTTCCAGCTTTTTACCACCAGTGGAAGTTTCCTGTCAGTGAGGAACAACTGCTAGAAAACTGCTAGAAAACTTCCCAACATCAAGTGACTTGAACGTTCGCCCGCGACGCCGCGGAGCCTCACCGACAAACGATCGCTCCATGATGAACAACCCAGATTATGTTTCAGAAATAAATCAATTTTAAAGATTAGATGGAAATAGAACTTCCCTTCCTACCAAAGAAATAAAATAGAAGCAGTTGCAGCGGTGGCGCATCAACATCAGCATCAATTGTTTGATTCTCTGACATGACAATAGCTGAACATCAATCAGGTCTCCGGGCAGTATTTAAGTGACAGAGATAGATGTGTTAATGCAGCCCCAGTTTAACCAACACACAGCGAGTTACTCGCACTGCAAGTACTGCTCCCCTCACAGCGGGTATTGTGCTAGTGCTATAGCTTTATCTATGCACATTTTAGTGCTCAAAGACTTTCAGTGTTGCTGTTCACCTTTTAGTGCATAGTTCTGAACACATTCCAGCAGTGATACATGGACTGGATATTTATATTTCAAGAACTGAAATTACCCCAGATTCCAGATATATCCAGAGTTTAGTGCTCAAATGCTAAGACTTTCAGTGCTAAATTTCTTCATCTTTTAATGCAAAGTTCTGAGCACATCCCAGTAGCATTGATACATGAACTGAATATCTGTACTATATTTTAAGAACTGAAATAACGCCAGATTCCAGATACTCCTAGCTAAAGTTCATTAGTACATGTATATGTATCAGATATCACTGCTTCAGTCCAAGTAGTACATTCTGAGTGTTAGGTTACAAATACCATTATTGCCATGGTCAGGTTATAGCACTAACTATTGACAATTCACTAGTATTGCATTCCATTATTTTCATGGTCAGTTTATTGCACTAACTATTGACACTTCACTAGTATTGCATATCACTGAGACATCAGTCTCTATGCCATGATCTAACATCAACTTCTAAATCCCTACATGACAGTTGGAACTATTCCCCGCATCTAGTGGATATTTGAGCTGGAAAAACACTAAAGTGTTAAATCCAATCAGACAAGAATAAAGCACCAAATCGCAAAGAGTGGAACATTTAGTGCTAAACACTCAAACTGGGCTCCACTCATTAGATTACTACATATAGTAGGAGCCTAACACTTGGAGATATACTAGTATTATAAGAAAGAGATTATCTCTCAATAATACCAGCCTGGGTGTCAGGATTAAGGGATTAAGACCTAAAGGATTATACATAGCGGAGATTAAGAGCCTGCAGGGGGAAGGATTAAGGACACAGGAGGAGGTGGAGTTCCAGATCTACGAGACTCAAGCCCCGCTTTACTTACTACTAGATGTATCGAGGTAGGAACCTAGTTTACCTTTTTATACTAGGGAGTTATGTCAGGAAGGGGGGATAATTGTTGTGTTCCAGTAAAATGAGTCACAAGTCGCAAATTTGATATTTTTCAAAGTGATTTATTCACAAGATCTCTTTATCAAAATGCTCTGATTTCTAGAGGGTTTAGCATTCATAGTCGTATGAATCCATGTAATAAATTTCGGGACATTGTATTAAATATATCCTTGTGTTTTGAAGGTTTTTGTATGTATACTTAGTTACTTTAATGGACATTAGCCATCCAGAAACATTGCAAACTTTTATATCAAACTTAAAATGTGAAAATACTTATTAGGTGTCCTAGTGTTTACTATCATTAGAATCACCTTGATCTTCTCTTTTCAAATATAGTTATAGTATCTCAAAATCCATATTTTGCGACATATGACGCGTTTTCCTAAAATTCAGCAAGCAAACTTATCTGAATTACGTAACCGTAATCGTATCTTTGTTGTGAGTATTTTTATGTATCTCCCTCCCCCGCTCTCCCTCCCTCTCACCCTACCTCCCTCTCCCTCTCATCCCTCTATAGTTTCATTGGAGATATATACGTGTTGGCGCAGGAATACATCATGGTACATTTGGGTGAAAAGAACTGAGAATAGCATAAGACAGTGGATATTCCAAAAAGGAACAGGATATTCTAAAAAAAGAAAAAAAAGTCTTGGATTTGGGGGATTTTTCCTATTTCACATAAATATCCTTTCAGATGTGGGACAAAACAGAACCTCTTTCTTTCTTTTCACGTATGTTTATATATCAGAGATACGGATACGTTTACTTTTCGTATAAGTTAGACTTGCTGAACCTCCCTATTGTCACTTAATCATAGTTAATTTGAATAAGATGTATAACATATACATATTTAAAGCGCATTACCACGATTATCGTGTAAAACAAACCTCAACTAGAATAGAACTAGTTGGAAAGAAGGATTTTTCCACTATTTTTTTGTATGGTTTGTGAGACCTTGATCTAGTAAGAAGATCTATTTGTACTTTTTCATTTGTAGCCATAGCCGCAACGATAGGTACAATTAGAAGACCTGCAGTTTGCACAAAAATTGTATACCTAGCTTCTAGGTACATCTACTATGAAATAAAAATGTGTAATAATAATAAAATGTAATGTGTTAGAGGAAAATGAGTCACATGACGCCAAAAAATAGATTTTGAGATACTATCAAATTTGAAAAAATGAGATCAAGCGATTACGAATGATAGTAAACATTAAAACATTTAATAAGTATTTCTATATTTTTAATTTGATACTTTTATCTATGAAAAAAAAGTTTGCAATATTTCTGGTTGGAAAATTATTAGTAAAGTAGCTAAATACACTCCATAAGCTGACCTAATGAATACATGTATTTATTTAACACACAGTCTTGAAATTTAGTACTATGATAGTACCGCACGAGTAGGTGATCTGGCGTGAAGGATCGCATGGACCCGAGATAATTTTTTTTACATGGCACACAAGCCGATAGGCGAGTGTGTTATATTGAAAAGAATCGTCGAGGTCCTTTATTTACTTACGAAGTTACGGTCATTCTCCTCGCACTGATACCGTGCATAACATACCGTAACATAACAGAACGTTAGTAACGCTAGTAAGAGTCATTGACAACGCATTTTCCCGCGTGGAAGGGAACCAATCAAATGAGTTTATTTTGCGTTTATCATTAGGCCCCGCCCATGTGGTACAAAACAATGTACCACACACTATGTACCACACGCCTCTACATACAAATGTTATGTGATACACACTTCACCGTGGAGTAAATGTATTTATACCCTATCTCTGTCAACTATTCCATGTTAAGATGATACATTTCATCTACTATGTTTGATATTTCTTGTACCATGTATTTTATATTCTACTCTGTTTTATTGTGTATTCATTCTTATATACTCTACTTATATTACAAGATGTAAAACGTAACTATGCAAAAGTCTATCCCTATTTGTCAAGGGAACGGCCGGAAGAGCTAAGTGTAAGTCCTAAAAGGTACTTAGAGGCCTGTCGACCTATTCGTCATGTATGTTCACCTTGATGAATAAAAAATTATTCTATTCTATACAACATAAAGCGTTAAACAACAGAAGCAACCCTTTATGACCCTCAAACCAATCTTTTTTCTATCACTATTTATCCCTATTTCTCCCTTCCCTCTCCGTACCCCTTTCTACCCTTTCTATTCAATGTTATTAGCTCTAACTGGTGTTTATATGTTACTATGGAGGCGAGCTAAGAGGCAGCCCTGGCAACCACCTGCTCCCACAACCCACTAGAATATGGTAAATATGCAGGACTAGGGTAGAACGGCTTCAATATATTCCCTTTAGACATGACAAGTCCCTCCAGACCTATAAATAGCCTATGTATATACAGCCTGGGCGGTCACTCCCTTGACCTGTGTGGTCACTTAGCACTCTAAGCTACCCTTGGGTCCACTCACAGCTCCCTAACCCGGAAGTGGTAGTGACCAGATGACCCTTGGCTGAGCAGCCAATGGGAGTGCGTGTACTTGTGAATGCATGGGGCAGGGCAGCCAGCCAATGGGAGTGCTTGTACTAGACAAACCATGGGGAAGGGAGTCAGAATGTGTAACTTCTGATATTTTTCAATTTTTTCAATTTTCACACTGATGACAGCTCTACATATATATGTAAATGCGGTAAATATGAATGATGTGGAAATATTTGTTAAATAGCTCACTAAATCAGAGAGTTTTGATTTACCTTTTCTAACGCCAGGGGATTCGTTTTACTCTTCTCATTTGTTGATGCTTTTCGTATATTTATATAAGCGTTTGTGTCGATAATATTACTGCCGAATATGTATTAATGTATAACAGGGAAATGCACAACACGAAAATGAGTCACGAATCACAAAATTGATATTTTTCGAAGTGCTTTATCCACAAAATCCCTTTGTTTGAATGTTCTCATCTCTCGGGTTTCTAATGCCACCAGTCGTATGAATACATGTACCAAATTTTAAGACTATGTATTAAATACTTTTATGCATTTCTATGGTCAAGTCGTCTTTTTCAAAACAAAAAATATCAAAATTAAAATATAGACACACTTATTAAATGTTTTTGGTGTTTTTGGTTTTGAACATGACATGTCATGCATAGGGCACTGTACCGGGTGTATGGTTTTAATGTCTGCAAGATTGTCTTGATTGCAAGGTTTACTACCTTTTATATTATTGATAGTTGTTAGATGGTATTAAATGTATGTGATCTCGTTTTCAAATTATTTACTTTTTCTATGATTTAAATCAGCTTGTTCTGTGAATAGTGCATTAATTGCATAATGTCTTACTGAATAAAAATCTTAAAACAAAACAAACAAATTCTGGCTGCCTAGGGAAATATATGACAAATATTCCTCAAGCCATAGCTGCTAACTATACAGACTGGCGGGAGACCTGAATGTGATATATCTGTACAGAGGCAATGGGAGGAGAGTAAGTGTATTATAATACTAGAGTGATTGGCTGATACTTCCCAACCTCTCATCATATAAAATGTTATCAAGTGACATTTCAGTAGCAAGGAACGAATTGTAGGGAGGGAATAAGGGGTAAGTCCCCCCTAGCCAACAATTATTGTTGATAAAAACTTAAACATCCCCATCTTGATATGATAATATACTTTATTTGTCACTGACCTGTTACAAAATGGGAGTGCACATCAGATCAGGATCTGCGCCACGTTTGGTAATTTACGCAGCGCGGGTTAGAGGACATTACAATCAGTCGTTACCAAATAAAGAACGACATATTTTAACATGGCGCACGGTAAGGACCAAAATTGACGTCAACTAAAGTTTTGTTACTATAATGAAGGCACGCTAAATTTATCGCTATCTGACCCACGGTTGTGCTACCATAACGAATGCGCGCTGTGTTAGATATATGAAACGCCCTACTGGACGAAGCGTGACAATCCCGCGGCCGAGGCCGTGGCCTACTTCTTAGGGTCACGTCAGTCACATCAGGCCATTCAGGTCTAGCAAGGACCATAGTACAGAACAGAGGCAATATCGACCTGTTTGCATAGAAAACACGTTGTAGGCCAAAAACCAGTGACTGATTCTCATAGATATTGATCCCCTCGACATGATTATAAAGAAAAATCTTAGCTAACTTACAAATTCTATTACCTGTAGTACATTTTCTATTTAAGACTCACTCGGCATGAGTCACCCTAGGCGTATGACTCCTAGAATGAAGCCCTACATTCCCGACCACGGCAGATAACAACGAGACAAAGTGCTCGAGTCCAGACCTGAGGGTTGGGAGTTCAAGGCTCGTCAGGAGCGCACATCTTTATTTTTTCATCCTCTACTTGTTGGGCCGTGTTTTACACGGCCGGCACGGGATGGTGGGGTGGGTTTAATGATTTATGGTGAGGGGAAAGGCAGGAGAAACAAAATATCCATATAATGCTTTAATAATAACAAAACGGCCTAAACATGTCTAAATAACATTCGCAAGGTGCCGACTAGCAGCCGCTCCTCCTGGTCTTCCTCGGCATGCTGTAACTAATTTATGGTGACTGGCTAGTTTGGGGCCTACTAGGGGTTTACCGAGGGAGACTAGAGGATGGGTGAGTGTACAGTTACAGTATTTGTGATGGCTCTTAAACGACCATACTGCTTATGAATTGAGTAATGTAATATCATATTTAAACTTGATACTTGAAGTTTATTTGGTGTCACAGGATAAATATAGGTTTTAATTAAGGTTCTTATACAGTTTCATAAGGAGGGTGACTTTATGTATATCATTTTATGCAATTCGTAACATTTTATTTTACATTAAGATAACTGCTACTCATCTAATGTAAGCTTAATTTATTTTTACAATTTCTTTTAAATCTGCCTTGTCAGCAATAATTGCTCATAACAATATTCTTTTCAAATCGTCTTCCAAATGTTGCATTCTGTATGCTGAAGATCTATAATCGACTTTAAAGCTGCACTCAGTTGACATTGTTTAAAAACTAAACATTCTCTATTTTTGTTCAGTTCTTTGCCAACCCGTCTAAAAGTCATTTGTTCAAACTGGATTATTTGTCCAGTTGTTTTTACTACAGGTCCATATTTTCATTAAGGAGATCGGCAAATTGCACCTATTATCACTCACTCCCAGCCGTTATCTCTTGGCCTATTAATGTGATTTCTCGTGGCCTATTCGACTTTTAATTCTTTAATAATGATATAACAACAGCAGAATATTGATAAGCTGAGTCCTATAATAAGTCATAATATGAGTGAATATTTCTCTGTCGTAATAACTGATAATGCAGCATTCAAAGCTTAAACATTTATTTCAAATTACAGAAGTGTACAGTCTAGGCCCAAAAATGAGAGAGTCCCTTCAAACGGGGGGACAGCCTCTCGCCTCAAACCGCCTAGTGCCCTTATAATTCCATTTAGACCGCAAAATGGATCATAGTCCTAGGCCAGGAAACAGATAAGCGAAGTAGGCGTCTAATCACGGACATAACATTCTTATCCAATCTGAGGGTTTGGGCCTAGGCTGTATAGTTTATACAAGGACATCACGTATATATAAGTAGATGGAAAGCCATTTGAGCCTCCCCCCCCTCTCACATACACACTCCAGAGAAGGGCTTGAGCCCCCCCCCCCCTCCCCCCTCACACACACACACTCCAGGACCTGACTCCACTTGAGTGGATGAGATAAATTAATGCACTCATATTACAATCAGCAAATGGAGCGTCTCAATCTAGAGATTGGAGGAAAGGCACGGATTTATACTTACAGTCGGTGAGATTTTCAGAAAATGTACAATTCGCCTTCACTAATCCTCTCAAATAACCCATATTTTAAGACGAAAATGAGCTTCAAAATGCAGTTTAACATAACAGAACTGATACTTTAAATCAATGTGATACCAAATATACTCAGATATACCCGGCATTCTTCATTTTTCAGCTTTATTTAGCAGAATTTCCTAAATGTGTAGAGCTGCCAATTGTACATTTTCTGAAAATCTGACCCTTGTATAGAATACCCAGGGTTCTCATGTTGATATCTAGTAATTGTAATCTTGCATATGATGTGGGGAATTGGGCTCGGTTGCATTAAAAATATTGAACTGCCGTATTTCCCCGATAAAGCGTCGGTTCCCGGCTAAATGGGTCAGATTTTCAGAAAATATACAATTGGCAGCTCTACACATTTAGTAATTTTTGCTAAATTAGGATGCAGTCTGGTCAATACTAGGTGAATTCGAGTACATTCGGCATTGCATTGATTCTAGCAATCTGTTTGGTTAGGTTGAACTGTATTTTGGAATCTTTTTTTCCGCTGAAATTTGGGTTATTTGAGCGGATTGGTGAAAGTGAATTGTGCATTTTCTGAAAATCTGACCCAAATATACTCGATAGCATTGGCTTGAGCATACATGGATATATTTAAAGACACTGTCTTGAAATGTGGTACATGTATTTATTATACACGCATTGCTCTGAAAACAACGTATCTAGAGTGATTTACGCATGGTGCGTATTTGATTTAAGCATGGTGCGTATTTCACTAGTGATTTACGTGGGGTTGTCAACCAATCAGGTTACCAGTAAAATTCAAATTTATGGCTCAATTTGTTTCTATTTTCATGGTTGAAAGCATGTATACTAAATCTGTAACTAACTCGTTGGTTTCAGTCGCTTAGAGTAGTGCACTCATTGCTATGCAACTCGTGCAATATTCACGCTCCTTCAACCAACTCGTTAGTTAACCTGTATAGTATATAAATATCACATGGAGCAATAGACACCCCCAAACATGAGAACATTCCTACAAAGAGATCTTGGGAATAAAACTCTTTAAAAAGTATCAACTTTGCCACTTGTGACTCATTTTCCTGGAACACATCACATATATGAAAAAGAGTCATATAATAATAATAAAACCTCTAGATCTGTTAGTAAAAAAGCAGAACATTAGCAATCTCCAGGCTATAAGTAGAATGGTGGCTCAGATGGAAATGAATGGTTTTTATAATTGCTAAAAATACCTATGAGGCCGCCCCCTGGGGGCATGTGTTTTAATTAATGACACGTGACAGCCCCAAACCTGAGGACATGACTAATGAGGTCTCCGCGAGGGGGCGCCACTGATGGATCATCACCCTGCTTCAGTCATAGCCACATTTTTGTTGTAGCATGAATATGATTCATTAGCTTTCATATGTAGGTTTTTTTAAAGAGAGAGAGAGGGAGAGAGAGAGAGAGAGGTTATGCAGTTGCATTGCAGATATAGCAAAATATGTCCATTTCCATGGTAAATCATCTTGTTTGAATGTTTACTATATATTTCAGTAGAAATTATGCCTGGATGGCGGCCATCTTGGATTTGAGGTATATGCCAAAGGAATTCGCATCCGGCAGATTTGAATTCAGCATACCCAAATTACCCTTATCCATATCTAAAAACAATTCTACCAAAAAATGCCTCAATCCTTTGCATATTCTGAAAAGAGGCCCTGACTAATATATACAGGTCATTTTTCTGACTGGGATTGAATGATTAGGACTGAAGGGGAACTCTCCTTCATCCATCCGCCAGAAATATTTAATATTATAGTGTCAAGCATTGATCTGCTGTAAGCTTCTAACTTAAGTCGCAAGTCGCAAAAAATAGATTTTGAGATCTCATCATATTTGACAAGATGAGATCACGTCGACTCTAAACATTCCCACAAATACATGATGTGAATAAAAAATACTTAAAATGTTAAAAAATATCAATTTTGCGACTTGTGACTCATTTGTGTGTAGCACGCCACATATGCTGGTTATAATTAAGGCGCAGATCCTTCACTAATTAATACATGTCAGCATTAGGCACGTCAGCTCAGTCTGATGCCTTGTTAATTGGGGGTTAAACACATGGGTGCATCTGTGGAGAGTTTGCGGAAATATTACTTCTTGTTGGTGTTTTTTAAATGATTTATTCCTGCAGGTTTTTGTCCTTTTACAACGTGACAATTATAAACATATTATAACAAAATCAATAGGGGAATTGCATAGCCGCCATCTTGAATCTTTATTTGCATGGAATTATGGGAGTAATGGTACAATCTAAAATAGAAAACATGCCATGTTCAGCATGGACTATTTATCAATGCTCTAATGTCAATATCTATGTTTTATATATGTATCCATGACACTACACCCTTCTTTCCCTTCATGCATTGGGCTAACATAGATCATTTATAAAAGCTGTGATATTGGTGAAAACATTCTGGTAATTTTCTATCAAAATGTTGCCACATATGTCCAATTTCAACAGAATCCATCCCATCATGCACTGCAGTAGACATGCGCAGTGAGAAATGCAACTCCCCTATTCATCTCAATGTATTATCTTTCTGTAAAAGAAACATTGATAATGATAACTAGCTGCCCCCGTTTATCACCGGGTACACCTCCTCCCCTGTTCCCTCCCTTATGTTTCTATGGGGCGTTTCTATACTGGGTAGATATTATAAAAAACAGTTTAAACGGGTAGAACTTCAATTGATAAAATGAACTTGTCAAGGGAGGTGCAGAACCCCTTCCCCGCTTTCCCCCTCCCCCTGTACAGTGTAGTGCAAATAAGAAACCCCTTCCCTTCCCCTTTATCCTGCCAAATATGTTATAATGCATCCTGACTGACATGTACAGAGGTGTGTGCAAATGCCCTATTAAAAGTTACACTTTCAAAGCTCAAAATATAAAATCATTGAAGGCGTCTTATGCTTGAATTGAGCATATGGGTCAGATTTTCAGAAAATGTACAATTGGCAGCTCTACACATTTAGTCAATTCTGCTAAATTAGACTGCTATGTGGTCAATACTAAGTAAATTCGAGTATATTCGGCATTGCATTGATTCTAGCAATCTGTTTGGTTAGGTTGAACTGTATTTGAACTTTATTTTCGTCTGAAATTTGGGTTATATCAGAGAATTTGTGAAAGTAAATTTTCTGAAAATCTGACCCATATTTTAATCTCTTAAAACATACTCTTTAACAAATTGATCGCTCACTTTGACCTGTTCAACTGCTGTACAGTTGTTGTAAAGGTATTTTTCTAGAACAAACAGTAAGTAAAAATATAGATCTGTTTTAACATACAAATCTTACTTCACTAGCTTTAAGCTTTCCTTAGAAGTAATTTCCATTCATCTATTGTCATCGTGAATGTAATCAATAGGAGAGTTGCATGTGCCACTGCGCATGTCTGTTACAGTGCATCCTGGGATGGATTCTGATGAAATCTTACATAACAATATTTGGCAACATTTTTATCGAAAATTTCAAGAATGTTTTCACCAATGTCATAGCTTGTATAAATGATCTATGAAAACCAAATGTATGATGGGGAAGATTGGGACTTGGTTTTCTATAGATATTACACTGTACCATTTCTTCCATAATTCCATGCAAATCAAGATTCAAAATGGCGGCTATGCAACTCCCCTATTCTGGGAGAAAAAGGAGGAGAAGCCTATAGTTACTACTCGTGTACCACATATGGGTCAGATGTTCAGAAAATGTACAATTGGCAGCTGTATACATTTAGTAAATTCTGCTAAATTAGGCTGCAATTTGGTCAATACTAGATAAATTCGAGTATATTTGGCATTGCATTGATTCTAGCAATCTGTTTGTTTAGGTTGAATTGTATTTTGAACTTTATTTTCGTCTGAAATTTGGGTTATTTGAGAGGATTGGTGAAGGTGAATGTAATGGTCTAATGGAAGAAGACTAACGAACGTCTGAATTTCATGAGAAGAACGAAGCAACTGTTTAATGGTAATCTCAGATACAGCCTCCTCCAGGAGGTTACATGCATAATAATTTTTCTGAAAATCTGACCCATATATATTATGTATACCTTAGGGATTAAAGGTGCCATCCCTGCTAAATCGACCCATTTTCTTTTTATGATATTCTCACAAATAGGGGAATTGCATAGCCACCATTTTGAATCTCGATTCGCATGGAATTATGGGACTAATGGTACCATGTAAAATTCATACAGACCATGTCATGTTCAGCATGGACTATTTATCAATGATGTAATTTCAATATCCATGTGTTATGCATGTTCCCATGACACAAGTCCCCATCTTTCCCATCATGCATTTGATTTTCATAGATCATTTATACAAATTCTGATATCTATGAAAACATTCTAGCAATTTTCTAGCAAAGCCTAGCTAAAAAATGTTGCTAAATATTTGTATGTCAGATTTCAACAGAATCCATCCCATGATACACTCTAACAAACATGTACAGTGGCACATACAAATCCCCTATAAGAGCCGTTCTACGTACATTAGGCGACTGCAAAATTTGTGATTAGAAGCAATAATTCAGTGCAAATTAAGATGAAAGATGGTGTACATATCATATAAGTATCAAGTTCTTATTCTTTAAATTTATATGTTCTGTAAACGCGATTGGGGATTGAAGATACTCCAGGAGGGTTTGGTGGTGGTGGGGGTGGGTGGAGGGGGTTGTGGAAATGGGGTGTTTGTGAGCTCGGGTACAGGTACAATAGAGGAGTGAGTGACAGGGACTGGTATATAATGGATCAATCCGCCTAGAAATGTACAATCACCAGCTCTACACATTTATGAAATTATCCTAAATTAGGCTGAGAAACGATAAATACTGTGTACATCTGAGTATATTTGGTATTGCCTTGATTCAGACAATCTGTTCGGTTATGTCTAACTGAAATTTGAACATCATTTCTTTCAAATATTTAGGTTATTTGAGAGGATTTGTGAAGGTGAATTGTACATTTTCTGGCGACTTGACCCACATAATGCAATGGCTGGGTAAACACTGATAAACTGGTGCCAATACATGCAAGGGCTTCATACCACCACCACTTCAGCTGGTCCGGGGAGATTTGAGATTTAAAAGAAATCACAATATTTATATGACTTGATACTTGGAATATGTCCAAGTAACATAGGTCATTGCGTCAGGGTATGTAGTTAAGTTTAAGATAGTTGAAAAAATACCCCAAATCAAGTAAAACATTTCAGCTAAAGCAGGAAAACAACGCTTCCTAACAAGAAAACTCTTATATATATATTGTATTTTTATTCGAACAGTTACATCAATTTTCAGAACAGGCCGCCAGCCTCTCCATGTGGAGGTCTTCCTGGGAAGATCCTATAAATGCAAAATGTACATATCTCATGGTTAAAACAATTACTGTTATAAAATAGACAGAAAATCTATATTATTTCTCAAATGGGAAAAGCTTAAGAAAACTACTGGGACTTTAAAGCTTGATTTAATTGGCCGTTTTACTAAAAAAAAAAACCCTTTGGCGGAAGGTGTAAGACATGTGTTGTATCATTTTAAACAAATTTAAATTTCGAAGACAAGATGTTCATTAATCTAAATCTGTTGTAATTTGTCTAAATCTGTACTCCGTTTGTAACCCCAAGTTGAAAAAATAAATGTTAAATCCTCCATATTGTAGGGCTGATTTCTATAAATGTTAAATCCACCATATTGTAGGGCTGATTTCTATAAATGTTAAATCCTCCATATTGTAGGGCTGATTTCTATAAATGTAATCGCATGGTATATGGGCGCCCCCTAGCCAACAGAGAGTGCACTAGATGGAGCCGATCCCTTGTGTGCGTTATCATTGGCTGACACTCCCTTCTCTCTTGTGTGACAACTGCATGCTGGGATACATCTCTAGCTCCCGGAAGTCGCTCCTGGTTGGCTGGGATATATCCTTCCGGTTGGAGAGTGGAAGAGAGGATGGGGGGGGGGGGGGAGGATAACATGGAGGAATGAGGAGGATTGAGGGGAGTGGCTGGGGGAGAAAGAGAAACATTCAGTGAATTTATATATAAGGCACTTGGCAAAATAGTTCTAGTTTTCAATTAGTTATATACAACATGATAAAATGTTATTTCAATTATACATAACACTTAAAATCTTGTTAAATAATTATATCATGTATGTGATGTAGCATCTCATTCTTAAGTATCAGTGTGTAAATCCATTTTTGGATGAAAACATTAAAACTGTTGTTTAAAACGTTTAAAGCTGGGGCCAAACTAGCTGCAATAAGCCTCGCAATAAGCTTTGCAACATGCCCTCATGGTAGGCCCGGCTATTGCAGAGACCTATCATGAAGCCTATTGCAAACGTCGCCACACCTTCACAATATACCTTCACAATTAATCCTGAAGGCGATGGTGACGTCCGCGATGCAATGCTTATCGCCAACAAATATTAAACATGTCTGATATTTCTGCAATAGATGTCACACTGCAAGTCGCACATCGCAAGTCTAATGCAGAGGCTGTCGCAAAGGGGCCACACATCTGCGATACACTGCCATCCAAGATGGAATTTTGTCATTTCTATTGCAGACGCCTATAGGGGATTTGCATAGCCGCCATTTGAGTCTTGATTCGTATGGAACTATGTGACTAATGGTACCGTGTAAAATCCATAGAAAATATGCCATGTTCAGCATGTAATATTTTTCGGTGCTCTAATGTCAATATCCATGTGTTATACATGTTTCCATGACACAAGTCACCATCTTTCCCACCATGCATTTGGCTTTCATAGATCCTTTATACAAGCTGTGATATTGGTGAAAACATTCTTGCAATTTTCGATAAAAATGTTGCCAAATATTTCTGTATTACAATTTAACAGAATCCATCCGAGGATGCACTGTAACAGACATGCACAGTTGCACATGCAACTACCCCATGTACACAGGTACATATTAATGGTATTATATTAATGATTATATGTTCTTTTTTTCATTCACAGGTGAGTGACGATTATCAGACAAATATAAGACAACTCTCTAAGTCTACTCCATGGTAAGTGGCTGGTTTAAAATGGAAAAACGGCCTGATGACTTCTTTTTTTAAACAAGGGGAAAGGAGATAATCAGGGAAATAGTAAAATGAGAGAGAATGAGAGGGCAGGAAGAGTGGAGTAGCACATGCAAATCGCGAGGCTTACCACAGCTAGTGTGTGTGGTAAGACCATAAAGTGCCTTTCTGTCTCTTTCTCTCTGTCTCTCTCTCCCTTCTTCTCTATCTCTATTTCCTGGGTAAGACCTTAAACTGCCTCCCTCTCAGCTCTCCCGCCCTTGATATAACCATATTAAATGGGTTGATAAGGGCGTAACGCAACCAATCTCACCCACTCACAACTTGTGAGTCTATTGTGAGGTTTACCACAGTTAGTGTGCTCCCGCCTTTATGTAAATAACTTATATACAAAATGGCGGGAATGCTGCAGACGACTTTTTACTTTCTGGGTAAAATGTCGTCTGATGACATCTTCGCTATAAAGTCACTTGTCAGCTTCAATTAAATCTTAGAAAGCATGAAGTAAATCTTAGGAAGCCAGAAATAATCATAGTAGTTAATTATTGGCTCCTTAGAGACGCAGAAATGACTAATTGATCTGTTGCCATGGGAACAACAAGTAGCAGACGACAATGGGACTGTAAAATAGGGAGCTAAGAAAGTGGAAATAACTTATAAAGTTCAGTGCCTGGATTAGTCTGTGATGTCTGTGGCAAAGTTTGTATTTCTTATCATACGAGGAATGCTCTCAAATACGTTGCCATGGCAACATAAATTTGTACAGCGTGACAGACGCAGAGAGAGTTTTCCCTAGGGGGATATAAAAGCTGAATGGTATAATTATTAATACTTAATGTCTTGTTTAAGTTTAACAAAGTTGTTTTTACTTCATGTCGTATAAGTTGGTCTACCACTAGCTAATAAAATACTTATTTTACTGGGATATTTAAATAATAAAAATAATGAATTCTTTTAGTTTGGCAAGTAGGTAGCTTTGGTCTAACTTTAGGATATGACTTCGTTTCAGTTGTTATAGTGAGCCCCTATTGAAATAAAATAGCAAGTTACCAACCAAATATTGTTCCCTAAATCAACAGCTTCGCATTAATGCTCTATTTGCCTATATACACCTATTTTAACTACAGCTACTGTTGGAAAAATAGACAGAATAGAGTGCGTAAGTGTCATGGCGGCGGAGCGCGAATTAATGAAAATTAGTCGCGTAGTTGTACCGATGTGTGGACTGGAAGTAAATAATCCCCATAGAGTTAGCATTGGGGTGAGTTAGAAGTCCTAAAACTATATGATCGTTGAAAGAACAGAGATTTAATATCACGGTAACGTTGGGGCTATGGGACTTTCGCGCGACATGTCCACATGACGTCATGAAACTGCTACAGTAGCGCGACTCAAAAAATTGCTGCCGTGGCCTACTTACGCGCCCTATATAGATAAATTTAGTCCTATTATTTATAACATGAGTAGATTTGGTAAGGTTTTATTTGCCTTATAGCTGAGGGTGCAGCTGTAAAAGATACAAGTGTTTTGCTATTGGCAATAGTCATTTCAACATTTCCTGCTTGAGATGAAAATAAAGAGAAAATTGCTCGTGAATTTGTGAAACCAAGATCCTCCTATTATTACCCCCCCCCCCCCCGCCCTAAACACCCAACTGCCCCGTCCCCCTGTAGCTCTTTCTCTCCCTCTTATGGGTCAGATTTTCAGAAAATGTACAATTGGCAGCTGTACACATTTAGTAAATACCGCTAAATTAGGCTGCAATTTGGTCAATACTAGGTAAATTCGGGTATATTTGGCATTGCATTGATTCTAGCAATCTGTCTGGTTAGGTTAAACTGTATTTTGAAATGTATTTCTGTCTTAAATGTGGCTTATTTGAGAGGATTGGCGAAGGTGAATTGTACATTTTCTGGTAATCTGAGCCATATAATAGAGTGTAGCGAGGGGAAGCTGTGTGAGAGGGAGATATGGAGACATGTTCCTCTGTCCATCATCTCTCTGCCTTCATATCAACCTCCATCTTCACGTCCTATAGACCAGTTGTAATGTAACCAGGTTTTTCACAAATAAAAATATCAAACTTAAAATATAGAAATACTTATTAAATGTCTTATTGTTTACTATCATTGGAATCGGCTTGATCTCATCTTTTCAAATATGGTGATATCTCAAAATCCATATTTTGCAACTTGTGACTCACTTTCGGTATTTGGTATTTCAAAATATATAAAATACCAAACTTAAAATATAGAAATAATTGTTAAATGTCATATTGTTGATCTTTTCAAATATGATGATATATCCCAAAATCCATTTTTTGTGCCTTGTGACTCATTTTCCTGAAAGACATCACAAGTCCCCTATCGTTGACAATGCTGAGTTATCTACTTGAGCAGGCTATCCCCCAGGAATACATGCACCGAATTTCAAGACAGTTTATTAAATATATCCAGACATTTCTAAGGTCATCTTATGAAGTATATTTAGTAAATACCCACCCAGAAATATTGCAAACTTTGTTTCCAAAACATAAAATATCCAACTTAAAAATAGAAATACTTACTAAATGCCATATTGTTTACTACCATTGGAATCGGCCTGATCTCCTCTTTTCAAATATGATAATATCTCGAAATCCATTTTTGTGACTCATTTCCTGAAAGACATCACAACTGGCCTATTGTCGACTGTGCTGAGTTATCTACTAGACCAGGCGATCCTCCAGGAACAATGGACAAGCGCTAGTCTCAATAAAGTAGTTTTTATTGCCTCTTTAGTTGTGTAAGCTGCTTTACAAATCTAAGATTGCCAGTTGGCAGCAGTAGCGCGGCAGGGCAGCAGCAGGTATAAAAACATCTTTATTGGATAAACAGACTACACTCAGCTACAGACACATCTGTCTACAGATCTTTCACTTAAAATATTCAGCCGGGGTGGAGGGGTGGGGGTGCACTGGGGGTGGGGGTGCACTGGGGGAGGGGGCGTTGGGGGGAGGGGTGCACTGGGGGGAGTGGGGTGCACTGGGGGAGGGGGTGCACTGGGAGAGGGGGGTAAGGGAGAGGGGAGGGGTGGGGATGGGTAAGGGACAGGGGGAATCTCTCACTCAAAATATTCAGCCAGGGGCCTGGGGGACCCGGGGGTGCACTGGGGAGGGGGTGCACTGGGGGAGGGGAGGGGTGCACTGGGGGAGGGGAGGGGTGCACTGGGGTGGGGGGAGTGCACTGGGGGAGGGGTGCACTGGGGGGAGGGGGCGTTGGGGGGAGGGGTGCACTGGGGGAGGGGGGAGTGAGTGGGTGAGATTGGTTGCTTTACGCCCTTATCAACACATTTAATATGGTTATATCAAGGGCGGGAGAGCTGAGAGGGAGGCAGTTTATGATCATACCCAGGAAATAGAGATACAGCAGAAGGGAGAGAGAGAGAGATAGAAAGACACAGAAAGGAACTTTATGGTCTTACCCAGGACCGATGGGGGAGGGGGGTGCACGGGGAGGGTGGCGGACTGGGGTGGGGGTAGGTAAGGGATGGGAGGAGGCTGGTAAGGGTGATTGCTATACACTATTTTGTCCCAAATAGGTCAGGATATCTAAATGGAATAGGAAATATCCACATTTTTTTTTTAAATATCTATTTCTTTTTCCAAGATATTTCAACACATTTTCAATGGAACTAATGGATTTGTGGAAGACACAAACTATCTTCGATTTTAGATTTCTTTTTGGCACAATATTATCTCAAATATTCCTTTATTTGGTGCCTGAGTCACTTGCTCATTTTCATACACTACTAAGTGGTGTGTGAGTAGTAGCCAGTAGACTAGCACTAAGTCCCTTAGGCTATTTTCATAAACCAGAAATCCGGGGGCTAAGCTACCTTCAACTTGTCTGCCTTCAACTTTCATGTTCCTCCAACTGACCCACCATGAAGATCATTGTTTGACAGGACATGGTGGCTAACCAATTGGTTGAGAGAATATGAATATTGCTTGAGTTCCACCATTTTATGGCATTTTATGATTCTTTCCCTGATTGTCTCCCCCAGACCCCTTATTGTGGCTCACAGCAGGACCAAACCAGCTCAGGTATAACGTTGGACATAGTTGATACTAGGGAGATTTATCAGCCACAACGCACCAACGCAACACTAGCGCATCCACTAACTATGTGTACATTGTTACCGCAGTGGAGGCGCTAGGCTGAGGGCATCTGCATTGCAGGCCTCTCAAGATATCCCCACAAGGGTAATAATATACTAAAACTTAGTGGATGCGTTAGTGTTGTGTTGGTGCATTGTGGCTGCTAAATCTCCCTATTCTCTTCATGTATACTCATTTATTAGAGGGAGCTAGACAATAGATGATTGCCTCCCATCCATTATATGTATTTAATAACTGTGTATCCACCAGACTGTGTCTTGTCTCCACCTTTCTCTCCAAATCTTCTTCTTCTCTCTTTCTCATTGTCTCTTTCCTGTCTCCCTCCCTCTTTCTATTTTAGTTTCTTGTTTATTTTCATTCTGACTGAAACTTGGGTTAATTCAAGTACCATTGTCAGTGTACTACTTATATTTAAACTTTAGGATAGTTCAGGTATAATTGTTAGTGCACTGCCTGTATTAAAACTCTAGAATACTTCAAGTATAATTGTTAGTACACTTATAGCAAAACTCTAGGATACTTGCAGTCCAATTGTCAGTTTATTACTTAATACTGAAACTCTAGAATACTTCAGGTATAATTGTCAGTAAACTCTAGGATACTTGCTGTCCAATTGTCAGTTTATTGCCCAGACCAGCCACAATATGGGAGGTTTTTATTTATAGTTCAGCTATAACTGTTAGTGCAATACTCTAGAATACTTGCAGTCCAACTGTCAGTTCATTACTTAATACTGAAACTTTAGCATACTTCAGGTATAATTGCTATTGTACTGCTTATAACAAACTCTAGAATACTTCTCGTCCAATTGTCAGTTTATTGCCCAGACCAGCCACAATATGGGAGGAACCAGCTGCTGCTGCCTCATCCAGTGTCCTGCCAACCTCTACTACTGGCGGGGTAGTGGTCAGTAGAGTGGACACTTACTGACCATAACTCACTGGTCTAATGGTCATTGTCTGGCCTACTAGTGAGGGGAGAGAACCTACTGGACAAATAGTAGCCCCTCGCATCCATCCATCCACTGGCTAGCGGGGTTAATTAATAACCAGAGCTATAGGTCTGTGTTGTGTAATAGGGGCAGAAAACATTTAATTAGTGTGGTTAATTAATAACCAGAGCTATAGGTCTGTGTTGTGTAATAGGGGCAGAAAACATTTAATTAGTGTGGTTAATTAATAACCAGAGCTATAGGTCTATGCTGTGTAATAGGGACAGAAAACATTTAATTAGTGTGGTTAATTAATAACTAGAGCTATAGGTCTCTGGTGTGTAATAGGGGCAGAAAACATTTAATTAGTGTGGTTAATTAATAACTAGAGCTATAGGTCTCTGCTGTGTAATAGGGGCAGAAAACATTTAATTTCTGTTCGTTGGGACATAGACAAACATAGAACCACCCTCAAGGTTTGTCTAAGTCTTTTAAACATTTGTTTATTGTGCAGCAGAGGGTTAATCCTGGCTACTCCTACTCATGTGTAGGCCCCGCCGAGGACTAGAGGAATGTTCCAGACCAGTAGTAGCCTCCTCCCACATCCATCAATCAAGGAGCGGGTGGGGTTAATTAATAACTAGTGCTATGAGGCCGTGCAGTATAATAGGGACAAGACCTTGACACCTTATGATGAGAGATAGGTGTCGGATAGGGAAAGTGTGTGTAGGCTATTGAAGGAGGGAGCAGGATATATTCATAACTGCCTTGAAATCTTGTGGGCTATAACAAGTTAAGGTAGAAATTGAAAGGACTAACTCCATTTCGGGCCTACTGTTGCATGGTTTGTACATGTTTACTCGGCTTTGCCTCGGGATTATACACCAAACAGTGCACCAGCAGCTCCTTAATGTTAGTCATTCATCCTATAGAGATTAGAGACTAAAAGAATAGCTGGTAATCATGGACTATTTGCACATAATCCTCGGATTATGCACCCTCAATGTCAGTTATTAATCCTGTGAATCTGTTTCCTAGTATATATATTACTAATATAGTGGCTAAATATAGTCTATAGGATGACTGTACAATTATGGAATATATTTAATACACCGTCTTGAGATTCGGTAAATTCATGCAATCATACAACTTTAAACGATGTAACACATCACTTGTAATTTATATGTGATATGTTTCATGAAAATGAGTCATAAGTCGCAAAATTGATATTTTTCAAAGGGTTCTCTTCACAAGATCGCATTATTGGAATGTTCTGATTTTTGGAGGGTTTATTACTTATAGCTATATCAATCGATGTATCAAATATCAGGACAATCTATGTAATATATCTCTTCGTTTTAAAGGTCCTCATATGGTCTGCATTTAGTTACTTTACTGTTTATTGACCCCCAGAAATATTGGAAACTTTTTTTTTTCAAAAACGAAAATATCAAACTTAAAATCTAGAAATACTTATTAGATTACTAGACTGTGTACTATCATTGGTATTGGCTTGATCTCATCTTTTCAAATATAATGGTATCTCAAAATCTATATTTTGCGACTTATGATTCATTTTCCTGAAACACATGACATATGAGAAAGTTTGGTAATATTTTATTGTTGTAATGGCTGTGAGTGCAGCTTTAAGGGTGGTCTCCACTGGCTGTGGTAAGCTCTGCGGTAAGCCTTGCGATGGTGTTGTGCTGGTTCTGTAGGTGGAGAGAAATGACGAGGTCCTGCCTACATGGTTCACTGGATAATTATGTAGACAAGACCTTGCCACTTCACACCATCACAGCATCATCGCACGGCTTAGTGCAGAGCTTACCGCAGCCAGTGGAGACCACCCTTAATGTGTCTCTTTCTGGAATGGTCAATAAAGATGGATGAGTGACATGTGTCCTGTATATATACTGGCATGTATTGTAGGGGAGTGGTAGCAACAGGAGTTACTGAGGCATTCAGTACACTATGGATATGACATGCTGCCAGCTCGATACAGTTAGAGAAAATCATACTTGTACCTCATCTTCTCCGCATAACATGGGGTTAGATTTTCAGAAAATGTACAATTGGCAGATCAACATATTTTGTAAATTCTGCTAAATTGGACTGAACGATCATCAACACTAGGTATATAGGGGTGTATTTGGTATTGCCTTGCTTCAAACAGTCTGTCTGGTTATGTTGAACAATATTTTGACCCTGATTTTTCTCTTAAATTTGTGTTATTTGAGAGAATTGGTGAAGGTCAATTGTACATTTTCTGAAAATCTGACCCATGGAGAGAGAATTGTGGGGCATGGATGTACAAAGGGTAATGGCAGAGACAGAAGTTACTGAGGCGTACAGTGCATCAAGTATTGATATGACATATGTGATGTGTTCCAGGAAAATGAGTCATAAGTCGCAAAATGGATATTTTTCAAAGCTATTTATCTATAAGATTTCTTTGTTGGAATATTCTAATCTTTGGAGTACCTAATACTTCCATTAATATTAATACATGTACGAAATTTTAAGGCAATATATTAAATATATCCATGCATTTCGAAGTTCATCTTATGGAGTATATTTAAAAACTTTATTAGTAATTATCCTCCCCAAAATATTAACTTTTTTTTCAAAAATAAAGATATCAAACTTAAAATATAGAAACAGTACTTAAATGTCCTATAGTGTTTACTACCATTGGAATCGGCTTGATCTCATCTTTTCAAATATCGTGATATCTCAAAGTCCATTTTTTGCGACTTATGACTCATTTTCCTGTAACAGATCACATATAGAGGGTATACACAAGGAGGAACAGTCTTTAATGTAAAAGATGGCGTTCTTCTGCAAGTAACATACTAAAATTCATAAATTGATGGGTCTGATTTTAAGCAAATGTACAATTCGCCTTCAACAATCCTCTCAAATAACCCACATTTAAAACAGAAATGAGCTTCAAAATGCAGTTTAACATAGGAAAACATATACTTTAAATCAACACAATACCAAATATACTCGGATGTATCCGGTATTCATCATTTTTCAGCCTAATTTAGCAGAATTCTATAAATGTGTAGAGCTGCAAATTGTACATTTTCTGACGATCTGACCCTGGTACTGCATTAGTACAAATGGCTCCAGGTTGTTTGTGTTCAAATGTGTCTCTTTCTTCTCTCTGTCTCTCTGTCTCTCTCTCTTTCTCTTTCTCTTTCTCTTTTCTTTCCTCTTTCTCTTTCTTGTTCCTCTGCCAGAATGCTCTATCTATCAAGCAGTGTATTGTGATATTTCTGTGTTCAGTTCAATTCACCAGGAATGACAAAAGTTTCGGATTTGCCAGCTATTTTCAACCCGTGTATCTTCTGAAGGTTTAGACGCCCATACAACATCAAGTCATATGAAGAAATAGAGCGAGATGGCGTTTGATAAAATTTAGTTATTGAAGTAAGATAAGGCAAAGAATAAAGAATGAATATATTCTTGTGTTTCGAAGGTCATCCTATGGAATAGATTTAATTACTTTACTGTTAATTTTCCACCCAGAAATATTGCAAACCATTCTCTACCCTATAAAGCTACTAGTGATATGTGTGTTGCGCCAGGGAAGCTGTGTGATTGGGGAGACAGGAGTCAGTGAGGCATGTGGAGTGATATAGGGAGGTCAGAATAAGGCTATCAGCTATAGTAGCCATGGTAACACCACTCTACCTTACAAAGCTTCCATCCCGCCACAAGTATATCAGTACTACTAGAAGCAGCTGATAACAGTGTCTATGATATGTGATGTGTTACAGGGAATGAGTCACAAGTATATCAGTACTACTATAACCAGCTGATAACAGTGGCTATGATATGTGATGTGTTACAGGGAATGAGCCACAAGTATATCAGTACTAGTATAAGCAGCTGATAACAGTGTCTATGATATGTGATGTGTTACAGGGAGATGAGTCACAAGTATATCAGTACTAGTATAACCAGCTGATAACAGTGTCTATGATATGTGATGTGTTACAGGGAGATGAGTCACAAGTCGCAAAAAATGGATTTTGAGATATCACCATATTTGAAAAGATGAGATCAAGCTCATGAGATCAAAAATGCTGTTTGCAATATTTTTTTGGGGAAAAATAACTAGTAAAGTAGTTAATTATTCTCTATATGATAACCTAGGGAATTCAAGAATATATTTGGTACACAGTCTTGAAATTTGGTACATGTATTCATACATCCTCAAGCACTATATACTCCTAGAAGGAGAATATTGCAATAAAGACATTTTGTGAATAAATCGCTTTGAGAAATATTAATTCTGCGACTTCTGACTCATTTTCCTGAAACACATCACATATACATTTATATATTTGTATTATATGCGCATGCTATATGAGAGGTGCTATAAGTGGGGTGCTATAAAAATATTCATATAGGACGCGTCCTATAAAAATGTAGTTGTCTAAAAATAGCTCTGTTGTTATGCTTTGCGGAGCTTTGGCTCTCCACGAAGCATGTAAACAAATCCCCGCAATCGGTAATCCACCCGTGATTCTGGTACTATGATTATAGAAATACATAATAAAAACCATATCAATAAATAGAGCATTACATTCTCTATCCAATGATATAAGTTTTATTAATGTAGCTCAAGAAATGGCCACAATATGAACGTTTTAATTCAACAATATGATAAAATGTATATCACCTGTTATTATGTGTGATGTGTTCTTGGAGCTGCTAGTAGCATGAATACAGCTATCAATTTCAAGAATGTGTATCAAAGTTATCCGTGCATTTCTCAGGTCATCCTGTAGAGTAAGTTTAGCATTATTGTAAATCTCCACCCGGAGATTTTTTTTCAAAAATGAGAATTTCAAACTTTGGAATAATAATTAGATAATACTAATTAGATAAATCAAAATATCAAACTTAAAATGTAAAAGCCCTTTTTAGATGTCCATAGTTGCGACTTGTGACTCATTTTCCTTAAACACATTTTTTAATATGAGTTTTTTTCATCTTTTTAAATATAGAGAATCCACAAGAGAACAAAGAAAACCTAGGCAAATGTATTATTTAATCTTGGTCAGTATCGGACTACCACAAGATAGAAAATTTCATTTTTTACGGAAACAAGCTGGGTATGCAGTTTTAACATCGACATTTCTTGTATTCAACTTCCTACATTGATCCATACAAGTTATTAAAAGCGGTTTTCATTTCAATCCATAAGCTCCGCTTTGAATGTCATAAAATACTTTTGTAAGGTGATAGCTGACATTTTATAACATTTTATCCCTCCATTTCATCTCGCATATGGAGTCTTGTTCCCCCTTTTTCTCTCATTTTCCCTCCATATTCTTTTTTTGTGATCTAAGAGCGCATATTTGTGATAACATTTCTGTCTGTTTTATGGCTCATGAATCGTATCATCGCATGAATCTAATTCTCTGAAAAGGCTTTTACAGCTTCTGTATTTTTTTAGTATTTTTTTTCAAAAAGTGGGAAACTATGGCTTCGCTGGGAAGCCATTACATTACATAAAACTCTATTTGGGTCAAATTTTTAGAAAATGTACAATTGGTCTTGACCAATCCTCTCAAATAACCCATATTTAAGACGAAAATCATGTTAAAAATAAAGTTTAACATAACCAGACATATTTATTGAATAAATACAATACAGCATACACTCAGATACACCTAGTATTTATCATTTTTCACTCTAATTTAGCAGAATTTGAGAGATGTGTAAAACTGTAGATTGTACATTTTCTGAAAATCAGACCCATATTGTATTCACTTTGCCACAAAAGATGAAGTTTGTCGCTAAATGTAATGACTAAAGTTTCACGGCTCTGGTTAAAGAGACATCTCACAAAGACATCGCATTTTCACCATTTTCACCTGTCCGGCATCAAATCTTAAATTAATGAGAAGAGCCCATTCTGACAGCTAATCAAATCTCTCGCAGCCACTAACGCTCACTAGTGCCTAACGCCCACTAGCCCCTAACGCCCACTAGCCCCTAACGCCCACTAGCCCCTAACGCCCACTAGCCCCTAACGCCCACTAGTGCCTAACGCCCACTAGCCCCTAACGCCCACTAGTGCCTAACGCCCACTAGCCCCAGCTGCACTTACATGTATTCATGTTTATGGTGAAAATATGACCCTTTTAAGAAAATTAGTCATAAGTCGCAAAATTGATATTTTCCAAAGTGTTTTATTCACAAGATGTATTTGTGGGAATGTCTCCAATTTTGTGTTGCTTAACGTTTGTTGTAGCCTGAATACATGTGATAAATTTTAGGACAGTCTAATAAATATATCTTTGTATTTCTGAGGTCATCTTAATCAGTATATTTAGCTTCTTTACTAGTAAATGTCCGCCCAGAAATATTGCAAATGTAATGTCTGCTTATTTACTTGCACGGCGATTCGGGTAAATAACAACAAGAATAGAACAACACAGATCTCCGAGTCCTTGCTAGCACTTTAGTCTTTATTGCCGACTAAAAACCCTTCAACCACAGTGAAAAAGGTTCTCCCTCCGCTTCACAGAAGAGAGGGATTAGAACAAAAAAGTTATAGTAAAGAAAGGGTAGTTTAAGACAAGAATTGACATCAGACATAGGCTAACAGTAAAATATTAAAATAAGAGAGACAAAACCCCCACACGACATCTGGTGGCAAAACATCCCTGCAACAGATAGAACAGCCAGCCCGAATCCAGTCCGGCCGGCCGCACCCGGATAACCGGGCGACTAGACCGGGAGCTCGGGACACTGGCTAGCAGCGCCGGGCCAGAGCGGGGATAACCGCTCCGACCCGGCACCACCACACTCAGCACCACAATACCCCCCTCCCCCCCTTTTTCTGGAGGGAGGACCGACTAGACACGAACTGGCTAGAACTAAACAGGTCCTAAGTAAGACGTATAATACATTAAATCGTAAAGACACATACAGTGGAAATGGAACATAAGGACATAGAAGAACGACATGTGAAAAAGTAAAGTGAAGGAATATTAAAAAGCCTACACACGCGCGGTGTAAGTAAAAACAATATATTCCTATAACAACACAATACAATATGAAACATACCTTTAACTTGGGAGAATAATAATGAAGAAAAACTCTAACCCGAGGTATGATCACAATCACTGGTAGGATAAATCCGGTAAATAAAATCACAGAGGTCCATATGCTTTAAATAATGTCCATGTAAATAGAGTAGATGTCCACGTAGTGTCTGTTGCAGGGAATCAGGGGGTTGTTGTCTCGGAGAGGACTGGAAATATCCGCGAACGACTGCATCCGGCCCGGTTGACTTCGGCGTAGCCAGATGCCAATGATACTGGCGCTCCCACGCCGCCGTCCATCCGGAAAACAACAAATAAACACACAATCATCATCACACTACAAAAAAACAGTGGAAGAGCACTAATACTCATCCATCACTGTGCCCTTCTCACCCCGAAGCAACCGATTCTCCTCCTCAACAGATATCTCCATCTCAGGACTTTCCTCAGCTGCATCCGAGTCCACAACTTCACCCTCACCCATATCCTGGGTCAAGTTTTCTTCCAGCCTCTTCATCTCCAACGCCAGTCTTGCGGGACTATCCAAAGCCCTATCGGGAACTAGCACAGCGGTTCTCTCCGGGCTAGCAACCGGAGTGGAAGTAACCCTCGCAGCGCTAGGCCTAGGAGTCAACGTCACCATAGTGCGGGGTTTCGGCAACAGAGCGGGTTTTCCCCCCCGAACCATCCCCGGCTTGGCAGCATGTGGCACCGAACCACCGGATGGTGGTGGGTTTTCCCCGAAACCAACTCCACCAGCCACCGCAGTACTATAGAGAGGCACTTGCGGTGATTGCCGAACTCTAGACACAGCAGGAGGACTAAACAAAGGTGGAGCCATGCGCATAGCCATCTGCGCATTCGGGTCCGCGAAAGCACTCATATTAGGATCCGCAGCAGTATATTGAGGCAAATTCTGTCCAAAAGACTGGAAAAAGGCATCCCAGGAGGGAAAGGCCGGCATAGTCATAGCAACAGGTGGTGGAGCCGGCAATTGTTGAGCAGCAGGCTGAGGCAAGTGTTCCTCAAACATTTCCTTGAAGAGACCCGACATCACTTCCCGCATATCTGAAATGCTAACTGTACCACCAACAGCTCCGGTTTTCTCCGACTTTTCCTCCTCCATAACCTGATCCTCCGGCTTACCCTGCACTTCAGTTTCCACCTTATCTTTCTCCGTCTTCTTCCGCTTAGAATCCGGACCACCTTGCTGTTCATAGCGGGACAACTTTCGACGCAACTCCATATTTACTTCACGCGAACGGTTATCCTCCTCTTTATAAAACCTCAACTGATCCTGCAAGTCCAGATTCTCCTGTTCTAAATTCGGAATCAGTTTCACCTGTTCCCGCAACTCCTGGATCCCTTCCAACGGATCAAAAGCTTCACCAATTAGGTTGCGAATATCCGCCATGACAGCCGAAGCAGTCGACTGAATGGCCGAAACTCCGGCGTCCATACATGCAGTTATTCTTTCCAAAGACTTAGAAACATGGTCATAGGTGGCATCAACATTCGGGATCCGACTTCCCATTGGCCGAACACGTTCCGAACGCTCCGAACGCTCTGCACCAGACAGCATAGAACTCTGGTCTACCACCGATGACTCAATGGAGGAGTTCATGTGATCAGCGCTCCCATAACTGCTACTTGGAGGCTTCTTCCAAACACTCGCAGGGGCCGGGCCTGAACCATGAGAGGACGGGTGCTTGGGGATCACAAACCGCCTAGAACCACCAGTCCTCCCGAGAACAGACACGGTCTCCCAATCCCCTCTGGTCATTCTCGCAAACTTCTGACACCCGTAATTTGGGAACTCCTTTTGAAACACCCGAAAACTTATGCACATATCAAGTGCAGTGTCCCGCTTCTCATGGTGCTGCGTCATACAGTGCCTCACTAATTCTGATCGGCGATCCAATCTCACCAAACAAGACGAAGCATGTGGGCAGGTCAGCTGGTAACTAGCCGGACAATGCTCCTCCACCAGATGCCGGTAAAACCTTTCCCTCGTTCTGTAAGAACGAACCCCATCCGGATTGATGGCCGGGTCCAAATGCCGGCAATACACAAAAGGACACCTCTGCCCCGGGCTCCACAAACGCTCCACACTATTCAGCTTCACAAGCACCGTCGGGTTAATCACCACCTCCCGGGTTGATTCCGGCTGCCGACCAGTACGACTCTTCAAGAAATGAAATTCCATCTCGTACTTAGACATCAAAGTCCCGTTTGAGTATTCGGCCATGGCCTCATCCTCATCCTCGGACTCAGGACAGACAGGGAAGGTATCCTCCACACTTGGTACCACAGGGGCAATCTCCTCCTCCAGCACTACAAAAGTGTCAAGCTTTTTCTGTAAAGCATTCCACCGGGTCAGATTTCTCACAGCAAAGTCGGGGTCCTCACGTTTCTTGATAAACTTCCCCGACCTGTAACGAGAAATCCCGTGTTGCCGTTCAATCGCTTGGACCTCCTTCTCCGAACCAACTTTCGCAGAACTAGGTTTAGCCTTCTTCTTTTTAGACTTCACCTCCACAAAACCAGCATTATCCTCAGGTTTTTCGGTTACGACATCAACAACAGGAGTGGTATCCATTTCCTCCGCCTCCTGTGTTTTTTCAACACCTTCAGCGGTAAGCTGAGCAGTGTCCGGGGTGACACCTTCCGTGCCCGGGTCTCCAACAGCAGCCGTAGCATCATCCTCCACTATCTCTCCCTCTTCGGCTCGGGGAGCCGGGGTAGACTCGGGACTGTCCACAACCACCACGTCAGAGGCCGCGGGAGAAGGAGCTCTCTCCGTCTGCCCCGCTGCAGCAAGCTGAGCTTCGGGAAGCTGAGTATCAGCCGCCACCACTCCGGGATTAGCCCTCCGGGGACTGGTCCTTTCCACCACCTTAGTAGCCGGCTTCTCAGTTAACTTCTTCCCGGGTTTCTTCACCTTAGTAGCTTTCACCACAGCTGATTTCTTCAACAGCGACTGCTTAGCCACAGTTGCCTTCTTCATTGCAGCAAGCCGGGACTGCTCCCGAGCTTTCCGCTCAGCCTTCCTCTGTTCACTCAACTTTTTCTTCACAGCAAGTTCAGGGTTCGGGGCAGGAACTTTCGCCATCTCAGGGAAATCAGCAGCATAACCCTGTGAGCCGCCCGGTTTCTCCTCGTCGGCCATAACACGGCCACTGACAGGATCACAACCTGATCCTATCCAACACGAACACTTTCAAAACCGGGTCACACTTTCTGCACAGTTACGACAAATGAAACTTCAATGAAATGCAAAGGAATATTCGACAATTCGACTATTTTATTCCACGTGGGGCAATAGCATACAGTGGGACACGACCGACCAAGTCGACCGAATGCAACTGACTGACTGGTTCACACCAGCCACCTCTCGTTCCTTCACGCGAGAACGAGGTCACCGGGTCTAAAAATAGCAACACCAGTCAAGTAACCAGCCGCAGACGACTCATGACACGGCCTCAATTGGTCATACCCCCAAATGAGCAATGCCCCAACCCCTACCTGTAGACACAACAACTGATAATGCCCCCGAGCCAGACATACATACAACAAAAACACGACTGTATCAATGATTTAAGCCAAAAAGGTTATAGACTGGTACTCCCCACTTTATTTCCCAATGGGTCCGGCAACCCGAGGAGGTCAACTGGCCAGTTAAACCGATCGGAGCAAAAATTAACACAGCCAACCAATATAGTGATATCTTCCAAGGTCGAACCGGAGCTCTACACACAAGCTTCCGCGCCCGGCCCGACTCTACTGCAGTACTTCTCGTTGTGTAATTTGTTTTCTACTTCGCACCATTACATCTAAACACATTAACTAATCCCCATCCCATATCTATCCGGAGGTCTAACATTTCGGCGGGGCCTCTCGGACAGATACTCGGACTGCAACAAATTATCCATTGTTTCAGCCAAGGGTAACTCATCTTCCTCCAATACTGCAACTGCTTCATCCTCTTCACCCGACTCGACAGAATTCGCACCCGAGTCCCCCGAAACCTCTGACTGTGGCAAGACAGTAGTTTTAGGAGGAGCACGCGGCGGTCTGCCTCTTTTCCTAACATGATGCACAATTTTCTTAGCTGGCTTAGGAACCGGTGCCTCTGACCCGGGCAATACCTTGCCAACAGGAGAGACCCGAAGAATGTCCCGGCCCTTAGCCACCTGCTTCTGGTATTCAGGGGCCCGATGAAGATTAGTAGCTTGAACCGGTTGTCCATCAGCATCAAAAGCCAGCTTCAACAAATTGCCATTCCACCTCAAGAGGCCATCCGCAGTTTGCAGTTCATAGGTAGAACCCTGCACCCTCCGAACCACCAGAAAGGGTCCATCCCATTTAGGCCCATACTTCTTCTGAGCCATGGGAGTGGCATATCTCCACACTAGGTCCCCTTCCTTGAATTCCTTAGGACGAGCTCTCCTATCAAAATACCTCTTTTGAAATACAGCCGAATGGCCCAATTGCTCTCTCACAAATTGATGTCCCTTCCTCAATAAAGAACGAATCTCCTCCACAAATACAGTTGGGCAAGGAAAATCCACATCACCACTTAGAGTTCCATAAATAATGTCAGCTGGTACCGTCACCTCAGAACCAAATACCACCATGTTTGGTGTACAATGTGTACTCTTATGAACAGCACCCCGATAAGCATGAGCAATGCAAGGAACTAATAAATCCCAATTTACATCCTCATACTCCGTCAGACAAGACAATTGCTCGACCAAAACCCTATTAAAACGTTCTACCTGTCCATTAGATTCGGGTCTATAGGGCAAGGTCATTAGCTTTTCAATGTCTAACATTCCCAGCAAATTCTTCATCAAACTTGACCGGAACTCCGGAGCCCCGTCGGTCTGCAAAGAGACTGGCGGGCCATAGCGTAATATCCACTCAGTGAATAACACCATCGCACACGTTGCAGCAGTATGGTCGGGCAAGGGGTAAGCCTCAGCCCATTTACTGAAATAATCCGTCACCACCATAACACATACATTCCCCCTAGGTGTTTTCCGAAAAGGACCAATAATATCTAGAGCCACCCGACTCCATCTCACTCCCTGCAACTCCTTTTTCAAAGGAGAGACACCCCGGCCTCCCCGGCTCTTGCACGAAGCACAAATTTCACACCCACGTACCCAGTCGGCTATATCAGAGCGCATCCGGGGCCAAATAAATTTATGTAATGCCGCTTGATAAGTCTTAAATTCGCCAAAATGGGCCGCCAATTTGTTTCCATGCAAAGTATGGAACAGCTCCTTACGTAAACCAGATGGTACAGCCGCACGATAATAGATTACACCATTATCACTCTCCCATTCCAAACACAACAAATTATCCTTCATAACTAAAGTTGACAGTAACCGGGCATAGAAACAATATTCATCACCTTCCGGCAACATGACAGCCTTAGTGAGAGTTTTGACTCCCTCCTCTACCAAAGTGATTATGCGAGAAAGCACATCATCCTCATGCTGGGACGATGACAACCGATCACCCGCCAAAGATGAAAATAGCTGGTAATCTATTGTCATAACAGCAACCACAGCCTCATGTGCCCCACAGTCCGGACAGTCCTCCCGGGGACACTTCCGAATGGGAAGTCGCGAGAGCGCATCCACATTCAGATGATGCTTCCCCGGCCGGTGAACTATCTGATTCTCCGAAACCCCGTAATGCTGAAGGGTGGTCAGCCACCTCGCCAACATATTGGTCGGGTCTTTGAAATTCATAAGCCACCGCAAAGACGCGTGGTCTGTTCTCAGCATAAAATCACTCCTACCAATGACATAATGTTGAAACTTACTGAGATAGGTCAAAACCGCCAACAGTTCACGTTTGGTGGTACAATAATTACGCTGTGCCTTAGACAGGGAATTGCTAGCATAGCTCAACACCACTTCCTTATCTTTCTGAATCTGGGATAAAATCCCAGCCATACCAAATCCGGAAGCATCCGTATCTAAAATGATGGTACCCAGGGGTTGCGGATAACCTAACACTGGGGCCGAAGTAAGCAAATGCTTGAGTTTCTCAAACGCCAACATGCAGCTTTCATCGAACACAACTTTTCTACTTTTCTTTTGGTCTCCACCCACCACCAAGGCCTGAATCGGACCAGCAACCTCGGAAAAATAAGGCATAAAATCCCTATAATATGATGCAAACCCGAGGAATTGCCTCACCTCTTTAACGGTGGATGGTATCGGCCAGGTCTTCACCCGATCCAACTTGCTTGGATCCGGGCGAATTCCTTTCTGCGACACCACCCGTCCGAGATACAACACCTCCAAGTGGAAGAAGGAGCACTTCTTTGGCTTAAGTTTTAACCCGTAACTCCGCAATCGTTGCAACACCAATTCCATATTTCGTAAAGTTTCTTCAAAATTAGCTCCGAATATAATTATGTCATCCAAATACACCAGGCAACACTTCCAGCGCAACCCTACCAACATCTGCTCCATCATGCGCTCAAAGGTAGCCGGAGCATTGCATAACCCGAAACTCATCACTTTAAATTGGTATAGCCCACTGGACGAGACAAAGGCTGTTTTCTCCTTACTGGCCTCATCCATCGCTATTTGCCAATAACCACTTTCCAAATCCAGAGTGATAAACCACTTCATGCCTCCAAGGGCTTCAATACACTCATCAATTCGGGGAAGCGGGAAAGAGTCTTTCTTAGTCACCAAATTAAGGGGCCTATAGTCAGCACAAAACCGACTAGTTCCATCCTTTTTGCCGACCATGACTATCCCCGCCCCCCACGGGCCATTGCTGGGTTCAATGACACCTTTTTTAAGCATATCCTGGATCTGCAGTTCCGCCGCATCACGTTTCGCCGGGGGCAATCGCCGACATGCACATTTAATCGGGCGAGCATCCCCAGTGTCGATCACATGCGTAACTTTATCCGTGTGGCCGAGAATCTCTCCCGGTAGTCGGAAGCAATCTTTATACTCCCACAGAATAGTCAGCAATCTACGTCTGTCAGCCACTGTTTCCAGATGAGACTCCCGAACTAACTTCTCCAATGGACACCCATCCCCGGAGAGCATCATAGGCACCTCCGGTTCCAATAAATCCATATCAACCATGGGGCTCTCGCCTTCCTCAGCAAGATCCCTCAGTCCAGGTGATGATAAACTGAACATCAAAGGGGAGCTGGCAGGATTATGCAACGATATTGTCGTACATTGCCGGTCGCCTGCGACCAGCCGACTCACAACTACACAATGCCCCAACTCGGCTTGTCCCGATTCAAAGAATACATCTTCACCCGCCGGTTCAAAGTCCACACAACTACAAATGGTAGAAAAAGCATCTAAAAAGATTCCCTCATACCCATTTCGGCTGAGTGTACCGCTTTGCAAGCCCCGGCACATCACGGACTGTTCACCTGCCTCAAGGGTGAATTCACCGGACCAATCCGAATTGCATCTGTGCGTTAGGATAAAATCCATGCCCAGAATACCAGCTTCTCTTCCCACTAAACCACTTATTACCATACAAGTAAGAGCGAACCACGCTCCTCCTATCCCGAGGGCTACTCGTACACAACCATGTGTGACAAGATCATGTCCTGTGCCGGCATAGCACGTTACCTGGCACGGTATCAGGTAAGGCTTTACCGACAACTCATCGTACATTTCCTTCTTTATTAATGTACATTGAGCACCCCAATCAATAAGAAACTGGCCAGTCACATTCACTATCGTCACATCCGCATACATTCGGTCAGCAATCCACGGTATACTTCTGTCCGAAATAGTTATATCAAAATTACGAAGATCACATGCCATAATCTTGCTCACCAGGGAGCCATACCCTCCCCATTCAACCTTTAAAATTTGCCCCGGCAAGCAAGCATGTTCGGGCACACCCTGATGCACCACTTCCACCATACATGAAAGCATATCCGATTTCACCTCCGAATCTCCGCATACACTCCCCACCGAGTTAATACCACGGGCGTCCCCTAACCCGGCTGAGGGCGGCCGAACCGAAACCTCCATCGGTGTTTTCCCCGAGTTCTGACATACTGCGGCATGTGTATTACCCTCTGCCCCCACTCCACCGCCTAGGAGGGGCTGGCAGAGTTTCCCGGATTCCCGGATTCCTTCAATGCTGCTTCGCGCTCCGCTTGTCTCTTCATACTCGCAAAATGCAAAGCTTGCTGGTCACACTCAGTTATCAGATGGCCTTCTTCCCTGCAATAATAGCAGATAGGTTTTTTAAACGTGCCTTTCCGGAACGGCTTACGCTCAGCTTCTGGCTGAGTCTTCTCAGCACTCTGCATCTTCGGAGTAGACTTGGACTTCGTAGCATCCCAAGCTTTGAAAGCATAAAATTCACCAAGCAAACCCGGACTTATAGGCAGGCTGCTAACACCCTCCACCTTAGCAACTGCCGCAACATTTTCACCTCTCGATCTCTCGCTGCCTTCCGACCCCCCTGACACAGTCATCAAACTAGCAGCTAATCGAGGGTTATTTCTAATCACATCCCCATAGCGCGTGGCAATAGCTCCGGCAGCCGCAATATTCTTCGGCTCCTGCAGCGCTACATGCATAGCCATCCCTGGATCCACCAAACCGTCCAGAAACACCTTCATAGCCAAAGTATGTAACGTACTATCCCATTTCCCGAACGCATGCAAAGCCTTCTTAGAAACAGTATCTGCAAAGTTAGCCGGAGTTTGACCCGGAGTCTGCCTCAGAGCCATAAAAGCATCCTTTCGCGTCTGAGAAGACATAGCCGAGCTATGTACCGCTTCCATCATATGTAACAATTCCCGAACTGTATATTTATTCGGCTTAATGGAAGTAGCATGGGGCATATTGTCTTCAACTGCAGCAATCAACTGCACCTTATACGTGTGATCGCTCCAATTCATTGCTCGAGCAACCACAACCGTCTTCCGCTGATATTCTCTCCAATCCTGCTTACCATCCCATTTCGGGAAAGTAAGAGGTTTCGGCCGATGTTCAGGCATACTAGGGTCCATTTCATGGATTTCAAACGCCTCCGGTTCATCCTCCGGATCATAATCAGCAGCAGGATCGATGGATTTTCGCTTTCCCGCATCAATAATTGCAACAATACCACCGTCCCCTGACACATCATAAACCGGACTTTGAAAAGCAACCTTCCTTTTCGGGGTTTCCGGAGCTCTCTGACTCTTATCTTCCCAACCACCATGGGGAGTACCCACAGCCCTTCCCTGATCCATATCCCGTGACTGAATAGGATCTACTTTCTTTCCTTCATTCGCAAAACGTGTTGATTGCGGAAAATCAGGTAATTCACCCATCAATCTGGCATAAGAAGCCTCCGTTACCCCAGGTGGCCGAATCGGAGTGCTAGCAGCTAGACCCCAATCTTGTTCGGGCGGTAGTATCCTAGACTGCCGCCTGACATTTTCTAATTTAGCTTCGGTGGCTGCCGCTTTCCGGGCCAACTCCTCAGCAATCGACAATTCTGCCAACCTGTCAGCTTTTGAAGCCCTAAGCTCCTGTTGCAAGGTGAACATCCTCTGTTCCTGCTGCTCAATCACCAAATGCAAATTTCGTTCATTCTTCCTAGCATTTTCCAATTCCCGGGCTGACTCGGCAGCTACTTGCGACCCACGAGTAGTTGTCATGTGCAACGAGTCAGTCAGTTCATTAATGCGCTTCATTTGGACCCCCAATAGTGTATCCATTCGATCAAACGTCAAATGTTGCCTACGCACTGTATACTGTTCATCAGTATTCTGCAGGTGTTCGGACATTTCATCTTCATTTCTCATCCTACGTTCCGGAAAACGCAACCTAACTGGCGCTTGAGCACCTCCAGGGACAGGACTAATAGGCTGCTGTCTTCCCCTCCTTACACCTACATTCCTATCAGGTGTACGGACTTCATCCCAAAGCCCGCTTCCTGCCAAAGAACCATTATCTGATCCTAAAGACTGGATCTCCACCTGATTTTCCAGTGCGTCTACAAACAATTCATTTTCGGCACGACGAACGGGTCTACGTTCCATCAACCTACGGTATTCCGGTGGAGGTATATGGACCTCCGCGGGAGCAGGCAACCTTAACTCGGCCGGAGCCGGAGCCGGGAGCTGCATCGGAGCCCGCCTCACCGGAGCCGCAAGCACAGGCGGAACGTCCACTACTATCTCCCCTGCAGGAGGATTGACTACTACAGCGGGCTGGATCGGAACAGGTAATAAATTAGCTGCCTCCGCTCCGACTTCAAGTTCCACATTGTCTAAATCTTCAATGATTTCTACACCATCCTGTTGATTCAGATCGACCTCCTCCTCAACAGGTTCTACATTCAAACCCGGGGCCGCCAGTTCCGGGTTCTCCTGAACCTCTTCCTCCTCGGGAAGAAGAACAAGAGCTTCCTCCGGCACATCATCCCTCCCAGCCATAAGGCCGGAGTTCAAAGACTAAAATACAAAACAAAGTACAAAGAAACCCGAATTGGTCACGGCACCAAATTGTAATGTCTGCTTATTTACTTGCACGGCGATTCGGGTAAATAACAACAAGAATAGAACAACACAGATCTCCGAGTCCTTGCTAGCACTTTAGTCTTTATTGCCGACTAAAAACCCTTCAACCACAGTGAAAAAGGTTCTCCCTCCGCTTCACAGAAGAGAGGGATTAGAACAAAAAAGTTATAGTAAAGAAAGGGTAGTTTAAGACAAGAATTGACATCAGACATAGGCTAACAGTAAAATATTAAAATAAGAGAGACAAAACCCCCACACGACATCTGGTGGCAAAACATCCCTGCAACAGATAGAACAGCCAGCCCGAATCCAGTCCGGCCGGCCGCACCCGGATAACCGGGCGACTAGACCGGGAGCTCGGGACACTGGCTAGCAGCGCCGGGCCAGAGCGGGGATAACCGCTCCGACCCGGCACCACCACACTCAGCACCACAGCAAACTTTTTTTCATAAATAAAAATATCAAACTTAAACTATAGAAATACTTATTTAGATATCCTACTATTTATTTTCATTGGAATCGGCTTGATCTCATCTTTTCAATATGATAATATCTCAAAATCCATTTTTTGCGACTTGTGACTCATTTTCCTGGAAGAAATCACATAATACCCTCCTTTTCGGATGGTTAAAGGCTATTCCTCTTCTTATTTCTACTTATTCCTAGATATATTAGATCAGGTGGACGAGTCACATATTGTAAATTATAAACGCATTGCTCAGAGAACAACGTATCTAGAGTGAGTTATGCATAGTGCGTACTTCACTAGTGAGTTATGTGTGGTAGTCTAATTTAGCACCAAGATTCAACTTTATGACAAAGAAATGTTTTCTATTTATATTATTAAAGCATATGTGTGATGTGTTTTACAAAAATGACAAGTCGCAAAATTGATATTTTTCAGCTACTTTACTAGTAAATGTTGGCCCAGAAATATTGCAAACATTCTTCTTAAAAATAGTAATATCAAAACTAAAATATAGAAATACTTGTTACATGTCTTATTGTTTACTTTGATTAGAATCGTCTTGATCTCATCTTTTGAAATATGGTGGTATTTCTAAATCCATTGCGTCGGTTGCAGTCGCATATTGGTCAAATATTTAGAAAATGTACAATTGGTCGTCACCAATCCTCTCAAATAACCCAAATTTAAGACGAAAATCATGTTAAAAATAAAGTTTAACATAACCAGACAGATTTATTGAATGAATACAATACAGCATACACTCAGATATACCTAGTATTTATCATTTTTCACTCTAATTTAGCAGTATTTGAGAGATGTGTAGAAATGTAGATTGTACATTTTCTGAAAATCTAACCCATGTAGAATAGTGCAGCAATTTGAGAGCTAACATGTATATAAATAGAACACCCATGTGGGTCAGATCTCCAGAAAATGTATAATTGCCAACTCTACACATTTAGTCAATGCTGCTAAATTAGGCTGGGAAATGGCCAATACTTGGTATATATGTGCATATTCGATATTGCCTTGATTCAGACAATCAGTTGGACTATGTAGAACTGATTTTGAACCTCATTTTTGTCTTAAATTTGGATTATTTGAGAGAATTGCTTCAGGCGAATTGTACATTTTCTGACGATATCACCCATATCGGTGTGAATGCGAGACTGTGGGATCACCTTTAAGAGGTGAGAATATTCTCATAGCGGAAGTATGGTCCACGCATGCTCAGTAATGTGTGTGGACGCGATGACATGCGAGAAATCACGAGAAATAGATGGCGAGAAGAATGCGGCTGTATGAATGGTGGCGAAAGTGGTCTGACAACTGATGTAAAGATAAAAGGGAGGATTGTGTAGATGAGAGAAAGGAGGCAGAGGAGACGGAGGAGGACAGGGAGGAGGACAGGGAAGAGGACAGGGAGGAGGGGGAGCAGAAGTGGGAGGAGAAGGAGGAGGAGGAGCAGAGGGAGGAGAAGGAAGAGCAGGAGGAGGAGGAGGAGCAGAAGGAGGAGGAGGGGGAGGTGGAGGAGCAGAAGGAGGAGGAGGGGGAGGTGGAGGAGCAGAAGGAGGAGGAAGAGTAGAAGGAGGAGGAGGAGTAGAATAGGGAGAAGGAGGAGCAGAAGGAGGAGCAGAAGAAAGAGGGGCAGGAGAGGAAGAAGGTGAAGGAGAAGGAGGTAGAAGCCAGAGAAGAAAGAATAGAGAGAGAGAAAGAAAGAGAATAGGAGAAGAGACGAGTGTGACAAAAGCGGAGGAGGAGGAGAGTATAAAAGGACATAATGAGGGACAATAGGCAACTTTCGGAATAGTCTGTTTAGCTTGAGATAGCAACAGCTGGCACTCATTTTATACAGGGAATAATGGAATGTTCACGAAATTCATTAGACGAGACCTCGCAACTGAATTCAAATTTAAAGTTTTATAACCATACTCTGATGTAGAAGACTATAGTTTGTCCTTGGGTTAGTGCACGTTTCTCTCCAACTTCAGCAAACCTTTTCCAAAGAAAACATTTCTGTACCAGCATCACGATCATCTCATCAACACCCCCTGCTCCATTCTCTCTTCCACACCCGCTTAATGGGTTTAAACCTCCAATTACACTCGCAGATCCTTCCTAAACCTTACAAATTCTTAAATGTGAACACAAAAAGACTCCAATTTCTCGTTCTCCCTTTCCTATTCCTTGACATAAGAAAACCTCAGTTCACACAGTTTCTATTCTCCATCTCTCTCTAGTCCCGTCCAAACCCCAACCAGTACAATCTCCCGGTGGCATAATCTGATTGGCAGATAGCATGATGTCACGTGACAGAACCGTCGACCAATCAGCAGGCAGTCTGTTATTTTGGCTGCGTGCGCACCTGCTCACCCCCACTAGCATGGTAACTTTGCTATAATTCACTTTTTCTCCAATATTTTTGTTGGTTTTTATTCCCAGCGTTCATTGGGTGCGCCATGAATGAGTAACGATCACGTGGTCTTTGTGCGCATGCTTCTTTGAACTCTGAGGGGTGTATTGTCGGTTCTGATCTTAGCGTTGGGGTCGTTACAAAAGGTGGAATTATATATAGCCTATATATAGCCTATAGGTTAGGCTTCAGAGATATGGGCCACTGGCAGGGGGCGCTCTATTGAATCTATTATTCGCAAAGCATTGTGGGAATGGCCTTTGAGTGACTTACTTTGAGTACTTCAAAGGTGTGTCCTTATAGAATAAGGCCACGTGGGTCAAGGAGTTCATAAACCATAAATCTTAGGCGACAATTTTAAATTTGCTTTAATACGTTTTCTTCATAAGATGTAAACAAAATGTATGATCATCTGCTTTTTCTGTTATGTAAGAGCTAATTATGATTAAATATTCCCAATTTTGAGGATTCCATCTTTTGTGCATATCATCTTTGGACTCACACAGTGCACACAACAACACAGTGCACACGAATACAAAACTGTACCTTCTTATGAACTTTTCACTGCACAAAGGTGCCCGGGGGTTATGCTGATTGTGCCTAACCAATAGAGATTATTCACTGCACAAAGTTATACAGGGGGTTATGCTGATTGTGCCTAACCAATAGAGATTATTCACTGCACAAAGTTATACAGGGGGTTATGCTGATTGTGCCTAACCAATAGAGATTATTCACTGCACAAAGTTATACAGGTGGTTATGCTGATTGTGCCTAACCAATAGAGATTATTCACTGCACAAAGTTATACAGGTGGTTATGCTGATTGTGCCTAACCAATAGAGATTATTCACTGCACAAAGTTACACAGGTGGTTATGCTGATTGTGCCTAACCAATAGAGATTATTCACTGCACAAAGTTACACAGGTGGTTATGCTGATTGTGCCTAACCAATAGAGATTATTCACTGCACAAAGTTATACAGGTGGTTATGCTGATTGTGCCTAACCAATAGAGATTATTCACTGCACAAAGTTACACAGGTGGTTATGCTGATTGTGCCTAACCAATAGACAGTATTCACTGCACAAAGTTATACAGGTGGTTATGCTGATTGTGCCTAACCTATACAGATTATTCACTGCACAAAGTTACACAGGTGGTTATGCTGATTGTGCCTGAGCTATACAGATTATTCACTGCACAAAGTTACACAGGTGGTTATGCTGATTGTCCCTAACCAATAGAGATTATTCACTGCACAAAGTTACACAGGGGGTTATGCTGATTGTGCCTAACCTATACAGATTATTCACTGCACAAAGTTATACAGGTGGTTATGCTGATTGTGCCTAACCTATACAGATTATTCACTGCACAAAGTTATACAGGTGGTTAAGCTGATTGTGCCTAAACTATAGAGAATATTCACTGCACAAAGTTACACAGGTGGTTATGCTGATTGTGCCTAACCAATAGAGATTATTCACTGCACAAAGTTACACAGGTGGTTATGCTGATTGTGCCTAACCAATAGACAGTATTCACTGCACAAAGTTATACAGGTGGTTATGCTGATTGTGCCTGAGCTATACATATCATTCACTGCACAAAGTTATACAGGTGGTTATGCTGATTGTGCCTAACCTATACAGATTATTCACTGCACAAAGTTACACAGGTGGTTATGCTGATTGTGCCTAACCAATAGAGATTATTCACTGCACAAAGTTATACAGGTGGTTATGCTGATTGTGCCTAACCTATACAGATTATTCACTGCACAAAGTTACACAGGTGGTTATGCTGATTGTGCCTAACCAATAGTGATTATTCACTGCACAAAGTTATACAGGTGGTTATGCTGATTGTGCCTAACCAATAGACAGTATTCACTGCACAAAGTTATACAGGTGGTTATGCTGATTGTGCCTAACCTATACAGATTATTCACTGCACAAAGTTACACAGGTGGTTATGCTGATTGTGCCTAACCAATAGACAGTATTCACTGCACAAAGTTACACAGGTGGTTATGCTGATTGTGCCTGAGCTATACAGATTATTCAGTGCACAAAGTTATACAGGGGGTTATGCTGATTGTGCCTAACCAATAGAGATTATTCACTGCACAAAGTTATACAGGTGGTTATGCTGATTGTACCTAACCAATAGAGATTATTCACTGCACAAAGTTATACAGGTGGTTATGCTGATTGTGCCTAACCAATAGAGATTATTCACTGCACAAAGTTATACAGGTGGTTATGCTGATTGTACCTAACCAATAGAGAGTATTCACTGCACAAAGTTACACAGGTGGTTATGCTGATTGTGCCTGAGCTATACAGATTATTCACTGCACAAAGTTATACAGGTGGTTATGCTGATTGTGCCTGAGCTATACAGATTATTCAGTGCACAAAGTTATACAGGTGGTTATGCTGATTGTGCCTAACCAATAGAGATTATTCACTGCACAAAGTTATACAGGTGGTTATGCTGATTGTACCTAACCAATAGAGAGTATTCACTGCACAAAGTTACACAGGTGGTTATGCTGATTGTGCCTGAGCTATACAGATTATTCACTGCACAAAGTTATACAGGTGGTTATGCTGATTGTGCCTAACCAATAGAGATTATTCACTGCACAAAGTTACACAGGTGGTTATGCTGATTGTGCCTGAGCTATACAGATTATTCACTGCACAAAGTTACACAGGGGGTTATGCTGATTGTGCCTAACCAATAGAGATTATTCACTGCACAAAGTTATACAGGTGGTTATGCTGATTGTGCCTAACCAATAGACAGTATTCACTGCACAAAGTTATACAGGTGGTTATGCTGATTGTGCCTAACTAATAGACAGTATTCACTGCACAAAGTTACACAGGGGGTTATGCTGATTGTGCCTAACCAATAGACAGTATTCACTGCACAAAGTTATACAGGTGGTTATGCTGAATGTGCCTAACCTATACAGATTATTCACTGCACAAAGTTACACAGGTGGTTATGCTGATTGTGCCTGAGCTATACAGATTATTCACTGCACAAAGTTATACAGGTGGTTATGCTGATTGTCCCTAACCAATAGAGATTATTCACTGCACAAAGTTACACAGGTGGTTATGCTGATTGTACCTAACCAATAGAGAGAATTCACTGCACAAAGTTACACAGGTGGTTATGCTGATTGTGCCTAACTAATAGACAGTATTCACTGCACAAAGTTACACAGGTGGTTATGCTGATTGTGCCTAACCAATAGAGATTATTCACTGCACAAAGTTACACAGGTGGTTATGCTGATTGTGCCTAACCAATAGACAGTATTCACTGCACAAAGTTACACAGGGGGTTATGCTGATTGTGCCTAACCAATAGACAGTATTCACTGCACAAAGTTACACAGGGGGTTATGCTGATTGTGCCTAACCAATAGAGATTATTCACTGCACAAAGTTACACAGGGGGTTATGCTGATTGTGCCTAACCAATAGAGAGTATTCACTGCACAAAGTTACACAGGGGGTTATGCTGATTGTGCCTAACCAATAGAGATTATTCACTGCACAAAGTTACACAGGTGGTTATGCTGATTGTGCCTAACCAATAGTGATTATTCACTGCACAAAGTTACACAGGGGGTTATGCTGATTGTCCCTAACCAATAGTGATTATTCACTGCACAAAGTTACACAGGGGGTTATGCTGATTGTGCCTAACCAATAGAGATTATTCACTGCACAAAATCATTCACTGCACAAAGTTATACAGGTGGTTATGCTGATTGTGCCTAACCTATACAGATTATTCACTGCACAAAGTTACACAGGTGGTTATGCTGATTGTGCCTAACCAATAGAGATTATTCACTGCACAAAGTTATACAGGTGGTTATGCTGATTGTGCCTAACCTATACAGATTATTCACTGCACAAAGTTACACAGGTGGTTATGCTGATTGTGCCTAACCAATAGTGATTATTCACTGCACAAAGTTATACAGGTGGTTATGCTGATTGTGCCTAACCAATAGACAGTATTCACTGCACAAAGTTATACAGGTGGTTATGCTGATTGTGCCTGAGCTATACAGATTATTCAGTGCACAAAGTTATACAGGTGGTTATGCTGATTGTGCCTAACCAATAGAGATTATTCACTGCACAAAGTTATACAGGTGGTTATGCTGATTGTGCCTAACCAATAGAGATTATTCACTGCACAAAGTTTTACAGGTGGTTATGCTGATTGTGCCTAACCAATACAGATTATTCACTGCACAAAGTTATACAGGTGGTTATGCTGATTGTGCCTAACCAATAGAGATTATTCACTGCACAAAGTTACACAGGTGGTTATGCTGATTGTGCCTAACCAATAGACAGTATTCACTGCACAAAGTTATACAGGTGGTTATGCTGATTGTGCCTAACCTATACAGATTATTCAGTGCACAAAGTTATACAGGTGGTTATGCTGATTGTGCCTGAGCTATACAGATTATTCACTGCACAAAGTTACACAGGGGGTTATGCTGATTGTGCCTAACCAATAGAGATTATTCACTGCACAAAGTTATACAGGTGGTTATGCTGATTGTGCCTAACCAATAGACAGTATTCACTGCACAAAGTTATACAGGTGGTTATGCTGATTGTGCCTAACTAATAGACAGTATTCACTGCACAAAGTTACACAGGGGGTTATGCTGATTGTGCCTAACCAATAGACAGTATTCACTGCACAAAGTTATACAGGTGGTTATGCTGATTGTGCCTAACCTATACAGATTATTCACTGCACAAAGTTACACAGGTGGTTATGCTGATTGTGCCTGAGCTATACAGATTATTCACTGCACAAAGTTATACAGGTGGTTATGCTGATTGTCCCTAACCAATAGAGATTATTCACTGCACAAAGTTACACAGGTGGTTATGCTGATTGTACCTAACCAATAGAGAGAATTCACTGCACAAAGTTACACAGGGGGTTATGCTGATTGTGCCTAACCAATAGAGATTATTCACTGCACAAAGTTACACAGGGGGTTATGCTGATTGTGCCTAACCAATAGAGATTATTCACTGCACAAAGTTACACAGGTGGTTATGCTGATTGTGCCTAACCAATAGACAGTATTCACTGCATAAAGTTACACAGGTGGTTATGCTGATTGTGCCTAACCAATAGAGAGTATTCACTGCACAAAGTTACACAGGGGGTTATGCTGATTGTGCCTAACCAATAGACAGTATTCACTGCACAAAGTTACACAGGTGGTTATGCTGATTGTGCCTAACCAATAGAGATTATTCACTGCACAAAGTTACACAGGTGGTTATGCTGATTGTACCTAACCAATAGAGAGTATTCACTGCACAAAGTTACACAGGTGGTTATGCTGATTGTACCTAACCAATAGAGATTATTCACTGCACAAAGTTACACAGGGGGTTATGCTGATTGTGCCTGAACTATAGAGATTATTCACTGCACAAAGTTACACAGGTGGTTATGCTGATTGTGCCTAACCAATAGAGATTATTCACTGCACAAAGTTACACAGGTGGTTATGCTGATTGTCCCTAACCAATACAGATTATTCACTGCACAAAGTTACACAGGTGGTTATGCTGATTGTGCCTAACCAATAGAGATTATTCACTGCACAAAGTTACACAGGGGGTTATGCTGATTGTGCCTAACCAATAGACAGTATTCACTGCACAAAGTTACACAGGTGGTTATGCTGATTGTGCCTAACCAATAGAGATTATTCACTGCACAAAGTTACACAGGTGGTTATGCTGATTGTACCTAACCAATAGAGAGTATTCACTGCACAAAGTTACACAGGTGGTTATGCTGATTGTACCTAACCAATAGAGATTATTCACTGCACAAAGTTACACAGGGGGTTATGCTGATTGTGCCTAACCAATAGACAGTATTCACTGCACAAAGTTATACAGGTGGTTATGCTGATTGTACCTAACCAATAGAGATTATTCACTGCACAAAGTTACACAGGTGGTTATGCTGATTGTACCTAACCAATAGAGAGTATTCACTGCACAAAGTTACACAGGTGGTTATGCTGATTGTACCTAACCAATAGAGATTATTCACTGCACAAAGTTACACAGGGGGTTATGCTGATTGTGCCTGAACTATAGAGATTATTCACTGCACAAAGTTACACAGGTGGTTATGCTGATTGTGCCTAACCAATAGAGATTATTCACTGCACAAAGTTATACAGGTGGTTATGCTGATTGTGCCTAACCTATACAGATTATTCACTGCACAAAGTTACACAGGTGGTTATGCTGATTGTGCCTGAGCTATACATATCATTCACTGCACAAAGTTACACAGGGGGTTATGCTGATTGTACCTAACCTATACAGATTATTCACTGCACAAAGTTACACAGGTGGTTATGCTGATTGTGCCTGAGCTATACATATCATTCACTGCACAAAGTTACACAGGGGGTTATGCTGATTGTACCTAACCTATACATATCATTCACTGCACAAAGTTACACAGGGGGTTATGCTGATTGTACCTAACCTATACAGATTATTCACTGCACAAAGTTACACAGGTGGTTATGCTGATTGTGCCTGAGCTATACATATCATTCACTGCACAAAGTTACACAGGGGGTTATGCTGATTGTACCTAACCTATACAGATTATTCACTGCACAAAGTTATACAGGGGGTTATGCTGATTGTGCCTAACCAATAGAGATTATTCACTGCACAAAGTTACACAGGGGGTTATGCTGATTGTGCCTAACCAATAGACAGTATTCACTGCACAAAGTTACACAGGGGGTTATGCTGATTGTGCCTAACCAATAGAGATTATTCACTGCACAAAGTTACACAGGTGGTTATGCTGATTGTGCCTAACCAATAGTGATTATTCACTGCACAAAGTTACACAGGGGGTTATGCTGATTGTCCCTAACCAATAGTGATTATTCACTGCACAAAGTTACACAGGTGGTTATGCTGATTGTGCCAAACCAATAGTGATTATTCACTGCACAAAGTTACACAGGGGGTTATGCTGATTGTCCCTAACCAATAGAGATTATTCACTGCACAAAGTTACACAGGTGGTTATGCTGATTGTGCCTGAACTATAGTGATTATTCACTGCACAAAGTTACACAGGTGGTTATGCTGATTGTACCTAACCAATAGACAGTATTCACTGCACAAAGTTACACAGGGGGTTATGCTGATTGTGCCTAACCAATAGACAGTATTCACTGCACAAAGTTACACAGGGGGTTATGCTGATTGTGCCTCAACTATACATATCATTCACTGCACAAAGTTCCACAGTTTGATTAGTATTGTTTGATCTAATCACATATACTGAGGCTTGGAATCTGTTCAAACTCTGAATTTGTCAACTGGTCGTCTGTTCTCTATAACTTAAATGCCAGAGACCTTTCCTGCCGCCTCCATTATTCGTACTTCTAGTAGTACTTGCTTTTTGGCTCACGCTCTGTCTCTCCTCTCCTTCTCCCTCTAACACTGCTACATCTCCTCTTCACTCTCATTCATATTCTGCATTTCTCCTCCCCCCTCTTCTGCTCCTGCTCCTTCCCCTCTTCCTCCCCCCTCTTCTCCTCCTGCTCCTTCTCCTCCTCCTCCTCCTCCTCCCTCCCCTTATATATATATATATCTTAAACATGTTTCTTCTAAACCTACTCACCCTATTATATCAGACGTGTGTGTCCAAGACAGATGTTCCCCACACCTATGTACAACTGTTGTCATTACCAACTCTTTGTGACGTTCCCATAAGATTCACCTCAATCCAATAAGGTTTGTGCATGTTGGTCAGATTTTAGGAAAATGTACAATTAGCCTTCCCGAATCCTCTCAAATAACCCACATTTAAGACAAAGATTAGCTTCAAAATGCAGTTTAACATAACAGAACTGATACTTTAAATCAATGTGATACCAAATATAATCAGATATACCCGGTATTCATCCTTTTTTAGCCAAATTTAGCAGAATTTTCTAAATGTGTAGAGCTGCCAATTGTACATTTTCTGAAAATCTGACCCATGTACAGGTGTTAAGGTCGTGTATTGTTTAAGTAAGGAAGAAATGAGGAACTCAGAGACACGACTGATCGGTCCCAGAACTTCTATCCAACTAACTTTATTACAATATTTTAGTACAGACTCCCACTAGGATGAGAGTTAATGAGAAGGGGGCGTATGCCCATTACCTCATATCCTGGACTGGCTTGAATAAGTAGACTTGCACAGTACTGATACTTAACGATTTCATTGCCATAATAAAGAGTTGATAATTAATCATTAATATAAATATAATGATGTTATGCAATGTTATGTAATGTGTCATAACACAAGGCCTATAGTCCACTAAGCTGATTCTTATGCAATTCTCACAGAATTTAGTGGAAAGGGTCATCTGCGGCGCAAAATTGCATGAGAATCAGCTTAGTGGACTAGGCCCTTGACAGTTAAGGAAACCCATTCAAATAAATTCTATATAAAAAGTACAATGATGCAATTTAAGCCCTGAAGCCTGTGTACATAATGGGAGTGATACGTTCACTCGGCCCCGTAAGGTCTCTAAATAAAACCTGCTTCCTTCCCTGGGTGAACTATTGCAATATCCCAGCTTACATTGCCTTCTATAGCACCTTTGCATCACCTCAGTGATGTGTTCCACTATTTGTATCGCTATTCCTAAACCCATTGTGAAAGATAATTTATCTTTAATATTTCATTCCCAGAAATATGTTACTTTTCTTAACAAAAATGTCAAAACCTTCAAAGTGTAACAACGGAATTCTGGTAATTCCGGTAATCTTAGCAAAAAAAACCAGATTGGTTGCCATGACAACCCCAGAGCAATGCATATATAATAATAATATACATGTAATTTGGAAATTTGAACTTTTAATCAAACGAAAAATCGTCTAGGTAAAGTCCATAATATTTTGCTTCAGGTATACGCACTCAGTACTCCCCTATAATGCATAACTTACTTTTTCTCCCACCCACCCACTCCAATATTTCCTCAGGTTTTTCTCCCTCTCCCCGCCAGCCCGCATATTTATGAGGCAATATAGTAGTCTTTTTACGGTTCATATTTACCACTATTGTGTGCCCTAACTGCAGTTATTAGGATTCCTCATATCTCTAAGGGCTGATTTGTGTTGGAGGGAAGGCGGAGGATTCTTTGGATTGGATCCCTTGGGGGAGGAGCATGAGGCTCAGATTTTCAGAAAATGTACAATTCACCTTCTCCAATCCTCTTAAATAACTCACATTTAAGTCAAGAATAAGGTTCAAAATACAATTCAACCTAGGAAAACAGATTGCTAGAATCAATGCAATGTCGGATATACTCGAATTTATCTAGTATTGGCCAAATAGCAGCAGAATTTACTAAATGTGTACAGCTGCCGATTGTACTGAAAATCTGACCCATAAGGAGGAGGTAGGCGAAGAGGAGGAGGTAGAAGAGGAAGAGGGATCGGGAGGGGGGGAAGGGCATTTTGCTGGATCTTTGTAAAGGGAGTTAAGGTACTTCCCCCAACTATAGAAATTCCCAGGTCTATTGAAAGCATACAATCAATCTGTTAACTTGTTCAATATTCACGCTCCTTCAACCAACTCGTTAGTTACCCTGAGTATCTACGGGGATCATAAAAATGATTTGCCGCAAACCTGGATCAAAAGATGGCAAAATTTTGTTATTTTCTGTTCAACAATCTGATAGGTATTACCACATTACCACATGGCCATACCATGGATGCAGAGAACATTCATGATAATTTACGTTTGATTCATACAGTTTTCGCTATACTCTTGAGATACTTTACATCATTCACCTGTATAACTTATGTACCTGTGGTTGAAATACCTGTTGTGATTATAGCTTATAATCTATTGTTATTCTTATATTGCAGGTGAGTAACTTGTGCACTGGAAGGGAACCTTGTTCACAGGTAACTGGTCTGACACTCTTAAGTCCCAGGTGGTGCTGTTTCTGGGTTGGTTTCTCAAGCTATAACCACCTATAAGCCCCATAGGTGACTATAGTGTTACCCTCGAAATGAAGTAATAGGAAAACACTACAAGAGGTATTCAGGAAGGTAAACACAATATAGTAGTCAACAAATCCTGCCAATTCAGTCAACGAATGAAGTCAGGAAGTGAAACAGTAACAACAGAGACTTAAAGCATTGTGTTGGAAATGTGAAAAGTGTGGTTTGGTGTTGTTTAGGGTGTCCATGAACGTCTATGATGAAGGAAGGAAAGAGCAGAGATGTGCCTGTAGGGACCGTTCATTTTTAACCACTGGGGGGGGGGGGAGGAGAATTTTCATGGTGGGGACCATCGTTTTTTGCACAGACTCTGAAGGTGGGGTGGCCACCTTTTCTTTCCACAGACACTAAAAGTGTGTGAGGGGCATCTTTTTTGTACAGACTTCATGAGATTTTGCACAAACATTCAAGGTGTGGGGGAGCCAAGAAACTTTGTACAAGACTTTAAGGGGGTCATACTATTTTGCACAAGAATCTTTCACAAATTCTCCCCCCCCCCCGTGGTTAATTATGAACAGTCCCATAGTGGTTGGCAGGGGAGGTGACAGGTGGCGCTGTAATCACGCATACAACTGTCATGTGACCGTCACGTGATTGTTGCTCCAATGTCTCAGGGGAAGCCCCAACTACTACTTGTCCTCCAGGTGACGGGCCGACATAAACATCCAGCTGGGTATTTGTGAAGTCTCACAAGAAAATGAGACACAAGTCGCAAAATTGAATTTTTCAAAGTATTTATTTTACAAGATCACTTCATTGGAATGTTCTGGTTTTCAGAGAGCTTATCACTTATAGTTATACCGATCGATGTGTCAAATTTCAGGACAATCTATGTAATATATTCTTTCGTTTTAAAGGTCCTCATATGGAGTATATTTAGTTACTATACTGTTTATTGCCCCCGAGAAATATTGGATTTTTTTTTTTCAAAAATGAAAATATCAAACCTAAAATCTAGAAATACTTATTAGGTTATTAGATTCTTTAGCCTACTACCACTGGAATCCGCTTTCAAATATGATGATATCTCAAAATTCATTTTTTGCGACTTGTGACTAATTTTCCTTGAACACATCACATTTGTGAAGTGTTCCAAGAAAATGGTTATTTTAGCATTTTACCAACTCATGCAGAAGGAGCCAAAGAAAAGTGTTTTTGACATTTCTGTGCATGTGCGACATGAAGCTTTCTGGCATATCCAACATGGCGACTCGTCTCTATCCAACATGGCGACTCGTCTCTATCCAACATGGCGACTCTTACGTACGTCCACACGTCCTCTCTCGCTTAATATCTTCCCACTCACATCGGGAAAAATGTTGATCCCGCCCACCTTCCTAATTAACATCAACTAAAAGGAACATTCTTCAACCGTGGACATTGAATAGAATATCCAGAAATATGACTTTACACCGATACTGAAATCATATACTTTCTAATGAAAATTATTCCCCACTACGAAATAAAACATATAATTAAAATTTCAGTTTCCGTCTTATATTGACTATAATTATCATTCTTACGAATGGTGTTCTCATGTGGTTTTGTGATGCTGCTTGTAGTTGCAGCCTGGGGCCCGTTGCTTCGTTTTCCCGCTAACTATTTGTCCATTGGAAGTGTATGGGGAAATAGTTAGCCAGAAAATGGAGCATCAAATGTGAAATGAGTCACAAGTCACAAAATTGTTATTTTTCAAAGTGATTTATTTAGAAGATCTCTTTGTTGGAAAGTTCGACTTTCTGGCGGGTTAGCGCTTAAAGGCATATAAATACATCTGTCCCTAATCACAGACAGTGTATTAAATAATAGTCCAGCAAAGGAATCTTGTGAAGAATTAGACAGAACTGTTTGTTTTAAGATTTTTGTTTCTCTGCTATTTATAGCAGAGAAACAAGTGTGTTACTATGAAATACGCCAATCACTGATAGTGGATCACATCTGATAATATTCTTTAGCTGTCTGTGAGGTGTTTAAGCATGCCTTATCTAATCCTTTCGATCAGGTCCTATATTTCACACTCCGTCGTTATTGTTACACTGATAGCTACTGATTGACAGCTTTTCTATAGCCAAGTGAGCTCAGCCAAGGGAGCTGATTGGCTCTTAGCTGATTGGCTGTTAGTAAGGCTTAGTAAGCCCATCTGCTCCACACTCCCCGAGTCAAGTAGTAAAGGTTGTTGGTCTCTGGTTGTGTTTGTATACCAGCACTTGCTGAAGGACATTCAATAATTTGTTTCCCTCCTTATTTTAACATTTTATCAATAGAAACTAGAAGGGAACATGTCTGACATTGAATTCAAGATCAAACAAATTGATGTTGCCAGGAAAATAACGATACTTAAAATTAAGAACTCAGCATCTGCTGAACTCACATGTAGTTCCAAACACAACCAATAGTTTTTGGAAGCACACACACACACCAGTCAGCGTGAGCGTGAGTGACAGTGGTGGAGCAAGCCATCAAGTGGGGTTTGTTTACATCCACACACACTCTCCACTGTAAGTAAATGTGGCAGATCTACACATTCACTTAATTCTGCTAAATTAGGCTGGAAAATGATGAAGAATGGGTATATCTGAGTATATTTGGTATCAGATTGGTTTAAAGTATCAGTTCTGTTACGTTAAACTGCATTTTGAAGCTCATTTCTGTCTTAAATGGGGGTTATTTGAGAGGATTGGTGAAGGCGAATTGTACATTTTCTGAAAATCTGACCCATATGCACCCCTCACACAACCATAGTCTCCCGCCAACAGATCGACTGGGGATCGGCGGGAGTGGGCTTTCAATCAGTCATAGATTTCACACCTAGATGTTATTGAAGGCTGATTGACAGCCTTTCTAGGTTTAGCCAAGGGAGTTGATTGGCTGTTAGTTAGATGCTTCTCCAACCATGATAGGTCTGCAGAAGGCCCTCCCACCTCCCACACCATCCCTCTGCCCCCCCCCCCCCCCCGCCCACCCCCCACCCCCCCTCACCTGCCTCAGGTGCTCAAATGGACACTGCCAAACACATTTTCTAAATTTTAAAAGTAAGTTACCAACTATTTAGCCTAGCCTAGCCTAGCCTAGCCTAGCCTAGCTTACTACTTTTTATACGACCAACTCTTTTTTTTACGACCAACTTTTTTTTTTACGACAAACTTTTTTTCCGACCATTTTTTTTTACGACAAACTTTTTTTAACGACAATTTTTTTCCGACCAACTATTTTTTAACGACATTTTTTTCAACTTTTTACGACCAACCTTTTTTACGACCAACTTTTTTTGACCAACTTTTTTTAATGACAATTTTTTTTACGACCAACTATTTTTTAACGGCAATTTTTTTTTTCGACCAATTTTTTTACGACCAACTTTTTTTACGACCAACTTTTTTTTACGACCATTTTTTTTACGACCAACTTTTTTTTACGACCAACTTTTTTTTTAGGACCATTTTCTTTGACCAACTTTTTTTAACGACAATTTTTTTACGACCAACTATTTTTTATCGACAATTTTTTCCGACCAAACTTTTACGACAAACTTTTTTTTACAAACTTTTTTTAATGACAATTATTTTACGACCAACTATTTTTTACCGACAATTTTTTTTTTTCGACCAACTTTTTTCTCCGACCAACTTTTTTTAACGACAATTTTTTTCCGACCCAACTATTTTTTTAACGCCAAATTATTTTTAACGACCAACTTTTTCCGACCAACTTTTTTTTTACAACCAACTTTTTTTTAATGACCAACTTTTTTTTAACGACAATTTTTTTCCGACCAACTATTTTTCAACGATAATTTTTTTTCAACCAACTTTTTTTTACAGCCCTGGCTATTGCAGAGTTATTCATTATTGGTTACAGTTACTGAAGTGGAAATAAAAGTCAAGTGTATATAAACCCTAGTCTAGTTGACATTTGTATGTCTTTTGTGCCATATTAGATTTTACCTTCTGGTCTGTGAGGACTAGTGGAAACTCAGGAGGACTAGTGGATCTTATTTCTACATAGGTATTTCCCTAAGTTTATCATTTTTCTCCCTTTCTCTACATGTTTCAGAGTTCATGATTTCAATGGTCCTCAGTGACTGGTCATAAATTCAATTCAATTCAATTCAAGAATTCTTTATTGCAATAGAATAGAATGTTTACAATGAGGTGGTCCAGCATTCTAAATAGACAGGTGTCTAGGTAGGTCTTCTGCCTGACATCGGACATAAGTAATTGAAGCTGAGAAATCGTTTCCATTGGAAACGCCAGGTATATAAATTAAGTTGACACTAATTGTAATATTAAATAGATAAACCAAACTTAACTTGATAATTTCTTAACTTAGTACTTGTTATTCACATTATTTATTCAGACATTATGCAACAGGTACACTATTCACAGAAAAGCTGATTTAAATCAATAATAGAAAATATTAGAAAACACTTCATAGAAATATCTCACAACGTACTCATGATATTATGAACCCATTTATACAAAATTCTTATAATACCGATCGCTAACCAATGAGGTTTTACACAAAAACAGGATAAAATTGACAAATTGAAAAAAATAAAACCATACACCGGGACAGTGTCATATCCACGACAGGCCATGTTTAAAACGAGAGGTTAGAATTACAAGCGGCCGCAGGTCGCGTGTTGGATGCAAAATTAAGTGTAAACAAGAGCCACTGAATTACACGAGTAGTTCTTAACCTAGAATACAGTTCTTTCTTTACACTACAACTTGCAATATACACTTGTATTAGAAGCAGTCAATGACGGCCATGGTTTATTCTGAATGTGCAGAATCCTGAGTCACGGGTATAAGAATTCTCGTCTGTGATTAGTCAATATTGCCATCATTGATGACGTCAGCCCAATTGATGACGTCAACGCTTCCATATTACACGTGTACAGAAGTCAACAAACTATTAAATGGGCGTATTCTTTCCACTCAAAGTGAATAACCCATTCTGTCATAGTATAATGTGTGTATTCTTTCCACTCAAAGTGAATAACTCATTCACTCATAGTATAAATCACTTTGAAAAATATCCTTTCTGAAGTGGTCTGGTTACTGTAACTTGCTCCATGCATTTCCTGAAGCTTTATATCTACTTGTTATTTCCTGAAATATTTGGTGTGGTCTCTCTCACTCCAGATGGCAAATATAAATTACTAAGATTACTGGAAATGCTTCACTTAAGCAGTCGGGACCAGCCCCAGGACCAGCCTCTATGTGGGTCAGATTTTCAGAAAATGTACAATTTGCCTTCACCAATCCTCTCAAATAACCCAAATTTAAGACAGAAATGAGCTTCAAAATGCAGTTTAACATAACAGAACTGATACTTTGAATCAATGCGATACCAATTATACTCAGATATACTCAGTATTCATCATTTTTTAGCAAAATGTAGCAGAATTTCCTAAATGTGTAGATCTGTCAATTGTACATTTTCTGAAAATCTGACCCAATGGCTGAGAATGGAGCTTTAAATGAAGAATTACGTTTATACAATCATTGAGAATAGTTGAGTGGGAGCTGCTTCTGAAATGCCATCTCTACACTTTAGAGAGTAAAATGTCAGACTTTGCTGTGTTCATTGCATCCTATTGTGTTTATTCATGGCGGGATGAACCTGTTTCACATTCCCACGATTAACCAGCAGCTTGTTATATTGCCTTTTTATTTATTTATGACCTGATTGGTAGTGCACATGATGGACCTTTTCCAGAGAGTAGCTTTCCTCTCACATTATCTGCTCATTGTTTCTTACAGAGTCTAGGCCCAAAGTCACTTGACATCGTTCTTTAACGGACAACTTTATTTTGAATACAAGCTAGGCTCAAAGATGAGAGAGTCCCTTCAAACAGAGGGAAAGCCTCTCGCTTCAGACTGCAAAGTGCCATTATAATTCCATTAAAACCACAAAAGGTAATTAATGTAACCGCAAATTATAATCCCATTAGTAAGCCTAGTCCTAGGCCAGGAAACCGATTAGCGAAGTAGGCGTCTGATCACTCACATACCAGTTTTATCTGATCTGAGATTTTGGGTTATGTTAATCGGGAATTGTCAAGATGCACATTTCCCGTGTTTAAAACAACTATTATAAAATTGACAGTTTTTCAGTTCCTGGAAGGTGGTTTCCTAAATTTAAGAAAAAAAAAAAAAAAAAAAAGGTTACCCCCCTACACACCCTACCTAGTTTTCAGCCAGATAAATCGGAAACACACCTATTTTTCGTTGGCCTAAGTGACCACAAGGCCCTAGTTCCACCTCTGCACGGCATCACTTTAACTCAAACTCCCTCTGATTGGAAGCCAAACATGTCCTTCTCCCGCCTTTTCCGCCCGTTTCCTTGTGCGCCCAGGCCTGCACTGTAACACTGTGGGCGCTATTGTCCCTGGGCGCAGACGTCCACATCAGCTCCACCAAGCGGGAAACCTGCAAACAAGCTAAACACATGTCAGCACAGAGGACAGATAAAGGTCACCGGAAGCCAGCAAGGAAGTACCCAGTGCGCATGTCCAACAAAAAAACATGGCGGCGACGGAGGGGAGCTGTTGAATAGGTTGCTCCATAAAGGCCGAAGAATGGGCTGAAAAGGACGGGCTCTGGTGGTAATGGGCGCAAAGTGCTTGTGCATAATAGCACGATGCCTCTACATGCTTGCTTCATCGACCTACATCGCCTTAAGACATTTCCCTTTTTTACTTGGTTTTTATTTTTATGGATTTCCGACATTATTACGTAAACGCCCGTGCTGTATTGGAGGTGCAATAAAGAGGATAGGCCTTACTGGGTCAGATTTTCAGAAAGTGTACAATTGGCAGCTGTACACATTTGGGAATTTTTGCTAAATTAAGCAGAAAAATTATAAATACTGAGTATATCTGAGTATATTTGATTCATAATATCTGCTTTGCTATGTTAAACTGTATTTTGAAGCTTATTTCTGTCTTAAATGTGGGTTATTTGAGGGAATTAATGAAGGCGAATTGTACATTTTCTGAAGATCTGACCCAACTACACTAAAATATCTGGGTTGTTTTTCTGTTAGCTATTAGATATCAATTTTTATGGAAATCAGAATCAAACACAAAAGTATACATATTAATTACTATTATTTGCTGAGGGCATTATATTATGATTAATAGTAATAATTTGTCGCCGGTAATAGAATTTTTCCATTAAACAATAGGGAGGTTCTGCAAGCAGACCTATCTCAAATACATCACCGTATCAGTATCAAGTTTCGGAATTCATGAAAGAATTAAAAAATATATGAAAAACTATTCATGATTGAAGGAAATACAGTCAAACCCCACAGAGTAGTACAGAAGTGTGTACGTTGAAAGAAAATTCGAAAATACAAAAAAAAATAGAAAATAGAAAGGGACGCAGGATATCACGCTTTAGATGGAAGTGTAAAAGCCTGGATGGCAGGTTTCTCTGAATAAAACCTTTTTTTTTTAATAATCAAAAAAACGTTGAAACTTCACCTGCTTGTCCTGCGTAATGGAAATTATAACCGCAGTGCTTTTCTTCAGTTTTTAGTGAAGTCTCAATGCTCCCTTATTCATCTTCATTTCTTGTTACATGGATGAAATCGCCAGAAAATGTACAATTCACCTTCATCAATCTTCTCAAAGAACCTAAATTTACGAAAAAAAAATGACTTTCAAAATACAGTTCAACATAATCAAACAGATTGTTTGAATCATATACTCAGATATGTACCCAGCATTGGTCATTTTTTAGTTTAATTTAGCAGAATTTACTAAATGAGTACAGCTGCCAGTTGTACATTTTCTGAAGATCTGACACACGTAAGACTCAATTTGTTCAGAACTCTACTGCATTCTGTTTTATACTATACAAGGTGTATTATACAGTGGATACACCATGAGGAAAGGCTGCTGAGACACTAATACTGTGGCTACAAAATGTCTATAAATATCTATAGATTATACATATGTGATGTGTTGTAGGAAAATGAGTCACAAGTCGCATAATTGATATTTTTCAAAGTGTTTTATTCACAAGATCTCTCTGTCGAAATGTTTCCATTCTTGGTGTGCTTAACGCTGTTTGTAACATGTATGCAATTACTACATTTCAAGACAGTGTATTAAATATATCCATGCATATCTAAGGTAATCCATAGAATATTAATATAGAATGCAATGAGGATGCAATAGGAGGCTGTATTCAATGCCCACAACTTTTTACCAACCTGAGGATCTCGCGAAAGTCCGCTAGGTGGGTAAAGACACAAGTGGGCCTAGACTAGTCTCCTAGACACTGCTTGAGTTACATTCTATTTTTATATCACGATCTCATATTTAGGAAAAATGTCAGAAATGATCTCTTTATTAACCTTGCTGGCTGCAATGTTCGGCATATGGACTGTCAAACCAGAAGCGTATGACGTCATGAATGGATGTGACGTCATGCGCCAGGGTAACATCAGTTGTTCATTTTTGGCTAGGGGGAGTCATGGATAAAATTGCTCAACAGTTGAATTGCAAATTACGCAATTAACAATGTGCAAAGGACGTGTTTAGAGATGTGATTTGTTTGAAGAATAAATAGAAATCATGTATGTATTATTGCACCATAAAACATTAACAACATTTACCAAATTTCACCTGATTCTCCCCTTGCGAGTACTGTCCATCGGGCATTGACCAATAGGAAGCCTCTAAGAAAATACACCTAAATTCACGCGTGGTTTCTCTGTGCCGCTATACGATGGTCAGTTTTCACTCTGTTCCAGGGTGTACAACCCCCGATCATGATATAAATGTACTACTTTACTAGTCAATGTCCACCCAGAAATAATGCAAACTTTTTTGTCAAAAATAAAAAAATCATAAAAATGTAACTTAAAATATAGAAATACTCATTGGATGTCTACTGTTTACTATCATTAGAATCACCTTGATCTCATCTTTTCAAATATGATGATATCTCAAAATCCCGATTTTGCGACTTGTGACTCATTTCCCTGAAACACATCACCACGGACTTGTAATGTATAATATCATTACAAGTGCGTGACATCACATGTGAATAAGAATCTCAATAAACTAGTTTGATCAATAACAGCCGCTTTCTAAACTAAAGGCTTTATACTTGACTAAAGGAATTATACTCAGCAGAAATGACAGAACGTCTCACAGCATGGATGATTGTGCAGCTAATTTCAATGGACAGAAGGCTTACAATCGATGCATGGAGCAGGATTACAAAGTTTGTAATTAGTAAATTACACCTCAGTGCCACTAATCACAGACTCCGGGTATCAATAGCCCTTCTACTGCTACTACTGCTGCTGCTGGGTCAGATTGTCAGAAAATGTACAATTGGCAGCTCCACACATTTAGTAAATTCTGCTAAATAAGGCTGATAAATGATAAATACCAGGTATATCTGAGTATATTTGGTATCACATTGATTTAAAGTATCAGTTGTGTTATGTTAAACTGTATTTTGAAGATCATTTCTGTCTTAAATGTGGGTTATTTGAGAGGATTGGTGAAGGCGAATTGTACATTTTCTGATGATCTGACCCTGGTGTAGTTTTTAGGCCGCTGCAAAGATTCCTGCTGCTGCTTTTGAACTGAGGGAAGCTGGTTGTGTTTTGTGAGGGTGTGAGGAAGTAATTTGAATGATTAAAGCTGGTGCAGGATGCTTGGGAGCTGGAGAGAGGGAGTGGAGAGTGGAGAGGGGGTGGAGAGGGGGAGGGTAGGGGGATTATTAGTCTTGTTTCTCATTCGCTTGAATTTGCCCCACGGTTGGGGACTGTTCAGAATTAACCACTGGGGTGGGGGAGGATTTGCGAAAAGTTTGTGTGCAAAATTGTATGACCCCCCTTAAAGTCTTGTGCAAAATTTCTTGCCATCTCCCTTTGAAAGTTTGTGCAAAAATGTCATGACCCCCCTACTGAGTCTGTGCAAAAAAAGATGGCCTCCCCACTTGGGAGCTAGAGAGAGGGAGCTAGACAGGGGGAGAGAGTGGAGAGGGGGAGGGGAGGTGAGGGGAGGTGGATTATAAGGAACTGTTAATGAGTAACCACTGGGGCGAGTGGAGAATTTGCAAAAGATTCTACTTGTGCAAAATTGTATGACCCCCCACCCCTTAAAATCTTGTGCGAAGTTTCTTGCCCCCTCCCCCCCCCCTTGAAAGTGTGTGCCAAATTTCATGATCCCCCCCCTACATCATTGTAGTTCTGGGTCTGTGCAAAAAAAGATGAACCCTACTTTTAGAGTCTGGGCAAAAAGTCTGCCCCCCCCCCCCTCAGAGTTTGTGCAAAAAGATATGCCCCCTTGCAGAATCTGTGCAAAAAAGGTGCCCCCCTCCCCCTTCAGAGTCTGTGCAAAGAATATGACCCCCCCCCCCCCCGTCAGAGTCTACAAAAGAAAAGTGGTTCCCTGAAGATCCCCCACCCCATGGTTAATCTTTTTTCTTAATCAATTTTATTGGTCAAAATTTCACAAAGTGATTATTCTCATTCGCCAAGTACAAAACTTATCCAATTAATTTTTACTACATCATTACCTTTAAACATTTACCTTTTTAATACATTTAATTACATACAGATACTCTACCTATTATTTGATTAATGCTGTAAATATTTGATTTAATATGCTTTCATTTAGCATAGGTTAGGTGTTCCCTCATTTTTATGTCCTAACATCTTATAATATTATAGATTTTAATGCAGCAATAGTTCTTTCCGCTGCCATATTTCATTAAACAATGCTCATATCGTTTCAGTTCAAAACAATACGATACACTATAATACAATGCAAACAATACAATATTTTTTTGTGTGTGTGGCCTGGTAAAAACAATGACAAATGAGTTTGCGGATAAAGGACAGTAATTATGAACAGTCCCATAGTCTTGTTTCTCTGGCGCTTGATTCAGCCTCCAGGTTAGAGCTGATTTTTCTCCTGCCTTTGGTTTGATTGTTTAAATGTTTTATTTTAAATGTTTTATTCTGCAACAACATTGCCTCCTAGCGGACGCTATTCTCAGTTATACAGATAATCTTTAAATTCGCCAGAGAACAGTCAGAAGAGATAATGATCACATAGCTTCATCAGGTCTATGATACATGATAGAAAAGGTTGTTGGAGTCTTTCTCTTCCTTTGATCAGATTTATTTCTATATTTTATTTTCATTTTTCATTCCATCACTCAGTTCGTTTTTTCTCTCACGAATTGTCAGTTACTCTCTCCATCTTTTTCTGGCAATCTCTCGTCGTCTCTGACTCAATTTCACTGCCATTTTCTATTATATTTTGGTTGTTACCCTCTTTCTCTCTAGGTCAAGCTTTCACACTCTCTCTCCTTTCTTGTCTGTCTTTCTCTGCTCTTCTCTGTTGCCGCTTCTCTGCTTTCTTTCTCCCCCACCCTCCCACTTTACTCACCCCCCCCAACCACCCCCCCATTTCCCTCTCTCTCATCTCCCTCTCTAGGTGATTAAAGTCAGTGTGGGATAGTGATTTGCTAGAGTAGAGGCTACGGAATTCCAAGCCCCACATACACTAAGCTAAATTTGCACCCGAAATTTAACTTATTTCATCAGGGCAGTCTAGGCCTAAAACCTCGCACATCAGATAAGAATTGCATGTCAGTGATTGGACGCCTACTGCGCTAATGGCGTCCCTTGCCCCAGTAGATCACCTAATGGGATTGTAATGGCATTTTGCGGTTTGGAGCGACAGGCTTTCCCTCCGTTTGAAGGGACTCTCTCAATTTTGGGCCTAGAGTAGTCTACCCTGCCCCCTCCCCCCTGAAAAACCTGACCCTACCTTAACATTGTTTGACCCGGAAGTGATTCCTCTTCTTTAAAAAAAAGTTGCAGATCAAAATACATTTTATGCTGATGCTGAAGATAGTGGTTGTTTTTCAGTCCAGGCCCAAACCTCAGATCAGCTAAGAATGGTATGTCAGTGATTGGACGCCTACTTCGCAAATCGGTGTCCTGGCCTTTGACTAGGTATTCTAACAGGATTATAATGACATTTTGCGGTCTTGATGGAATTATAATGGCACTTGGCGGTTCGAGGCGAGAGGCTTTCCCTCCGTTTGAAGGGACTCTCTCAACTTTGGGCCTAGACTGTTCTTGAAAATGAAAATAAATGAATTCTGCACCTCCCTGTGTCGCCAAATCATGCATTTTTCATTGATTTCGCTTCTCTATCATGAAAACAGAATAAAATATTTTCTCATTTTCTCATATGGGCTATTCCTGACCCGATGGGCTTTTGAAGAATATATATAGTTGGCATGTTGAGATGTTTGATAATACATTTATTGGATTATCAGAATTACATGAGAGAACTTGTAGAATATAAGGAATGTCATGATGTTGAACAACGCGCTGGTGTTTGTTTTTATACATCTATATGTATTTTACTGTATTTTTTTTTTCACTTCTTTGCAAATAGATAACATCTTCACTATATATTCATATAAATATTTGGTAAATGAGAAATCAGCAAATTCTGAGAAAAATGTACTCGGTGCACAATGCTTTTGTCTGAATAAAACTCTTTAAATACAATAAAAACGGTCGTGGTGACAGCTATACCCATTATTTCTCTCCCCAACACCGGGTATATATTCAATATGTCAACAAATTATTTTCTCCAGATCGGTTTACATCAAGATTTACAGACGCTCATCACCTTCCTCTTGTTTTATATTCATTTATTTCATGCGTAACTCCATATTTAAGTAAATGCAATTTCTTATCCAATGTTATAGTTTAGAGTTCTTCATAAAATATCTTCCACATCTCTAAGTTACTGAGTCTAAGTCATTCCTTCACGAGTGATCAAACTGGGTGCAGTCTAGGTCCAAAGATGGGAGAGTCCCTTCAAACGAAGGGAAAGCCTCTCGCCTCAAACCGCAAAGTGCCATTATAACTCCATTAAGACAGCAAAATGTCATTATATTCCCATTAAAACGCCGAGTCTTAGGCGAGGAGACCGATTAGCGAAGCAGGCTGATATACCATTCTTATCTGATCTGAGGGTTTGGACCTAGAGTGGGTGCTATATCTCAACACTGAGATTTTGCTTTAGTTCTCTCAAGAATTAAAAAAAACATGACTCGTTGTCGTAGAATAACCTCGTCTTATATAAGTAAAATCTAGCCAGTAGTAGTACATAATTTATCATAGCTATGCCTATTTTGTAAACCGATTGAATAAGCAAAACTAATAGAAAATAATAATGAGCGGAAAAAAATAGGGAAACGCAGATTGTAGCTCACTTTTCCTCAGATATAAATGTGACTATTTGGTGTGTTGATTGGTTGACATGAGACACATGCTGCCCTATAAACAATACACACCGTAAGTGTAAACTAACACCTTAGCACCAGATCAAATGGAACTTAGATGTGGCCGTTAAACTACAACTGGATTAACTCTCTTGTCGCAAGTGTTCCCTCTCTTAAAGGTGCGATCTCAGCAAAACAAATCTGACCAAATGTACTCATATTATAAATAGGACTGGATTTATCAATATTCTGCTGCTGGTATATGTTAATACAAGAATTCGAAGTCTAATCGCCAAGTAATAACTGCCGCCGGTAAGCAATAATAAGTGAAATCACCATAGGAAGGGATTCGGGCAGGTGCTCCAAATATATTATTATTATTATTATAAAACTTTTATTCAGTAAACATATACATAATATGAAATAAAGAATAGGACTATTGTTCCCTCTCCACTGGAGTTCTACGAGGTAGCCCTTTAACAAAAGATTTGAATACATAAAGAAGATTGTTGTAAAATGTGATATATAAAATGAAATGAACTGGATTTGTTGAGTTTATCTGATGATGAATTTAAATTAGATTTACTAAATAAATAAATTAGATTTACTAAATATAAATAAGGACGTTCAAACAGTCCTGTAGGAAAAACAACTGGACAAAATCCTCCAAATCATCAAATGACCTTTAGACAGGGTGGAAAAGAGTAGAACAAAAAGTAGAAAATATTTAGTTTTTGACCGACATTAACTAAGAATGCGGCTTTAAGGTCATAGTATTATACATTCCTCTAAAGGCCTACATGTGGGTTATGTGCATTTAGTAGGTCTCTATTGCTCTTTCCTTACTCAAGCATTACTTGAGTACACATACAACACCCTATCTCGTTACTTCATCTATCGACATAAAAAAAATCTTTCCTTCTTAGTTATTCGTTCTCTCCTTTCTCTTTCTTTATTGCTGTCTTTCACTCTCTCTCTCTTTCTTACTCTCACAGTTTCAATCTCTCTCACCGCCCCCCCCCTCTCTCTCTCTCTCTCTCTCTCTCTCTGTCTCTCTGTCTCTCCCTTTTCCTGTTCTTTCTTTTCCTGTTCTTGTCCGTTCTCTCCTTTCTCTTTCTTTATTTCTGTCTTTCACTTTCTGTCTTCTTACTCTGACTCTCCCTCACCCACTCACTCTCTCTCTCTCTCTCCCTTCCACTCGCCCTATAATAGAGGACTTGCATGTGCCACTGCGCATGTCTGTTACAGTGCATCATGGGATACATTCTGTTGAAATCCGACATACAAATATTTGGCAACGTTTTTATTGAAAATTAAAAGGATTTTTTATCTATTATATCAGAGCTTGTATAAATGACCTATGAAAACCAAATGCATGATGGGAAAGATGGTGATTTGTGTCATAGAAATATTTATTTACATCGGTATTGACATTACGGCACTGATAAATATTTCAAGCTGAACATGGCATGTTTTGTATAGATTTTAGACTGTACCATTGGTCCCATATTAAGTCCATGCGAATCAAAATTCAAAATGGCGGCTATGCAAACCCCCAATTATAAAGGATCCAAATACTATAGTCGTGCCGAGTATTAAAATGTGACATAAAAATGACGGTAACATTTTTATCAAAAATTGCAAGAATGTTTTCACCAATAGCATAGCTTGTATAAATGATCCAAGAAAGCCAAATGCGTGATGGGAAAGGTGGGAACTTATGGGTGTTATGGAATATCAAATCAAATGGATATTGACATCAAAGCATTGATAAATATTTCAAGCTGAACATAACATGTTTTCTATAGATTTTAGACTGTACCATTGGTCCCATTTTTTTCAATTTTATTTCGTTAAGGCCAATATATCAAATCAAATCAAAATTCAAAATGGCGGCTATGCAAACCCCCTATTATAAAGGATATCCAAATACTATAGACGCGCCGGGTATAATAATTATCTCCCTATGCCGCTACTTCACTCTGGCTTCAATTTCAATTTACTTCTTATAGAGAGAAAATGGATAAAGGTCCATGACATTCATCGTACCACCTAAAAAGTATTCGGATACCCATGCGATCCCGTAGAGAAATTTCTTCAAAGAAATCTTGTACATTGAGAAAATTACTCAATGTATCTCACCATGGCTAAAATGTCTGTTTCTATGGAAACACAAAACACAAAAGGGCCCCCGTGTGGGCGTATCGGCGCCCCCTAGTTAGATCACGTGACTGGGCGATATTTGATCCCACTTTAAACTGAGCCTCGTTCTGAAACAAGCCAGAGCGCCCCCTATCGCCCCCTGGTGGCATTATAGTGACCTGTGTAAGTGGCCGCTAGGGTGCAGCACTTGAGCTCTCCACTCTCTCCCAAGGTGTCGCTCCTGCTCATTCAATCTATAGGTCTAAAATACCTTGCGGACAAAATGTGAAAAGGTTTGAAAAGTATTGGCAGAAAATCTTACGAGTATGGGTCAGACTTTTAGAAAATGCACAATCTACAGTTTTACACATCTACCAAATTCTGCTAAATTAGAATGAAAAATGATAAATACTATGTATATATCTGAGTATATTCTGCATTGTATTCAATCAATAAATCTGTCTGGTTATGTTGAACTGCATTTTGAACCTGATTTTCGAGAGGATTGGTGAAGGCTAATTGTACATTCTCTGAAAATCTGAAAATCTGAAAATCCTCGATTGCAGTCCAAACCTACAACAACACCATTAAACTTGAGTTCACTGCAAGTTCAAAATAACATTGTAATTAATGGTCCATGTTTGTGAGAGTAATTTCCATATGCAAATATAAGGCAGATATATTTAAAACTTCTGGCGAACTCAGATATGGTAAAATCTTTCACCAAGAAAAAAAGAATCCTTAAATATTCGTTCCAGGTAGCTTGCAAATATATTGTAAAAGTTTGGACCAAAAGTAGACAATTTTGATTTTATCTTCAAAATAATCAATTTCTATACATCACCTCATCAGTAATTAATCCTATGACTATCATACCATGGGGACGCGACCTATAACTCCCCCTCCCCTAGTGGTAAGACTTGGCACTAAGTGTGAGTGGGCGATATAAGCGGAGAAATCCATCAGTGAGCGATATTAAGTTGAATCTCGTGCAAATGTTGAGATGCGAGATTTGGCGGGATTTGGCAGACATAGTGTAGACTAGCGGGAGTAAGTGCTGGAGGAGAAGTTGGTGGTTGTCATGGAGAGGATACTGGAGGAGGACCAATAGATAGGTATGTTACCATGGCGATATTGGGGGAGCTAATGGCGGGAATACTTCTACACTATATATAGGGTGGTTTAGGAGGCTAATCAGGGTGGAGAGCTTGTTTAAGAAACTCATGAAAACAGTGTACAAATTGGAGGAGTGCGATGTCTAAATGATCTTTCTGATAATAGTTTTATGTTCTTTAAAAATGACTTTGTGTAAATGCGGAGGTACTATTATTATTTTATAAGGTAATGCATGCAAACATTCATGATGAATACTGCGTTTTTTCAATGTAATTGTTAAACAAGCTGAAGGCCTATAATGAAAAAGAAAAATTGTATTATTCGCAGTTCAACTATGATTTACATGGTGTAAATTTACCCTCGACCATTTGACGGCTTGTAATCTATCCTCTACCGATCATGGGAATTAGAAGGTTTCCTATTGGCTGAGCGCTGTCAAATGCTAATCACTGATTGGCTATTTAGAAGAATCCTCCAGATGGCAGTGTAAATAAGATGGCCGCCAGGGGTCCTTCACGCACTTGCTACTACTTCCGGGACATGAAGTGATGTCACACCCATAGGAATAGCATTTCGACTAAAAGGTGTCACTGTTTTTGCGTGATTAACTGTTTGGCATATTGCGTTCAGACCTGGAGAGTTGTTATGGTCGTGGGATGTTCATTTTCATCTGTGGGTGTCTACATGTATTTCATTAACGACTTGATACTGTACATACCCCAAATATGAGATCATTTCTACAAAGTGATCTTGTGGATAAATCACTTTGAAAAATAGTCATTTTGCGACATGTGAATCATTTTACTGTGATACATCACCAATGAGTCCCGATTCATCACCTACATTTATAAACTACCTAGAGGACATCTAAATAAGACTTCCCAGTGAAATAAAATCCTCAAAAAATAAAAGACAAGACAGGAGAACCTGTCAAACCGACGGTGCACAGAATATGATGGTGTAGTGTATTATCGCTATGACTGCTGTCAGATTGGGACTGAAAGAAGAATCCCATCATCTACTGCGACATGGGTTTTTTTTACATTTTTTACCAGGACTAGATCACCGTAACGGTGGTCTTCCTCTAGTACCTTGGGGGGTTGGAGAAATTGTAGCCGCGCCCGGGTTCCAACCCACAACATATTCATGTCACTGAACCGACCCAGCGCTTTAGACCACTCGGCCACTGCACAGTTCTAGAGCTACAGGAAGATAAATGAACACATACAATAGTTAACAAATTGGTACACAGGCTCACACCAGGGCAAAAAAAGAATATGTGTGTTTCTGATTTATCTAGCTTAACTAGGTACACTGAAAATTCCAGAATATGGGCGTTGGTTGGGAGACCTACATATATCCCCAACATCCATGTATGAACGTCCATAACTGGCATGAAATATTCACAGCTATCCACTGATGCAGCTATTATGTAACAGGTCTACTAATACATGTACACTATAAGGTCAAGTCCAGGTATGCCCAGTGTTCTACAGTCCTCTGTGGTCAAGTGGTTAGCATCTAAGGCTGCGTTTCCACTGGCTCGCTCTTTGTGTCCGCTCATGGCCCGCTCTTTTTATTTCCCAGAGCGCTTAACAAGCGAACTTAGAGCGAAACCAGAGCGCTCTAATAGAATCGGTAACTGCGCTCTCTATACGCTCTTAAAAAATGCTATGTGCGCTTCTTTAGAAGAGCGCAGGACGTTGCGCTTATATTTGAGTTGTTTGATTTGAGCGCAACTACACAACGCTCTTTCTACCTGTTAAACTAGCGGACCAAGAGCGCAGTAAGAGCGCACAACCCCATTTACCATTGATTTCCGAAGGAAACAAGCGGAGCAGTAGAATCGCTCTGCGCTTGTCTTGCGCTTATAATAAAAGCGAACAAAGAGCGAATGAAAGACACATTATAAAGAAGCGAGGCAAGAGCGAGCAATGAGCGCAGATACAAGCGAGCCAGTGGGATCCCACCTTAAGACTCTCAAACTGAACATTGTGGGGTCAAATCCCAGACCAGGCAGCTTTTTCACATTTGTCCCACACTCTAAACGTGGACCTCTTTTAATTACGGGATTATATTGGAAATTTCCCTTCACTTTTTGGCCTAAGCCAAATCTGGCGTAATTTGAATCTCCGTTATTCTGCTACTGATAAAGCTAAAGGATTAGGAGAAATATTTCCTGAGAGTTAAGAGGCCGCCGCCGCCGCCAGTCCCAGACAAGCTGGGGCGACCATTAGTGCATGACGGCCACTAGTGCAGAACCACTGATGCCAAAGCAGAGAAAAAAAACTTGCCCATGCTTGGGTTTGATCTAAGAACCTTGGGGTTTACAAGTGAGCATCCTAACCACTACACCACAGAACCAGCTGTGAGTAAGACCTCAAGGAATCAGTCTGGATGATAATAGTGTGTGTGAGAGAGAGGGAGAGAGAGAGAGAAACAGAAAGAGAAAGAGGGGGAGAGGCAGACAGGAAGATTGCAATTGAAAGAAAGTAAGAAAGAGATGGGTGAGAAAGGAGAGGAAGAGCAGGGAATATTTTTTCTCAGGAATATATATTGAGTATATACAGGTATATGTGTGATGTGTTACAGGAAAATGTGTAACAAGTCTAAAAAACTAAAAAAATATTGCTTTCCACTTTAGATAACTCCCTCAAAATGCTTTTGATCTGAATATAAAAATTATCCCAGAACCCCATGAATGTCAGGAAGACAGCCATGCTTTCAGATTTATAATCAGATAGTTAGTTCCTTCGTAACAACTTATTTCCGTCGGCCGCATCAAGTCGTTCGAAACTATATAAATAATAAAATAACTTGTGTTATTCAACCTCAATGTCGCACACACCTCAGGGGACACTTCACTTTCACACCTCTTTTCGCTCACCCACACAACGACAGTGTGGGCTCAGTTTTAAAGCTAAATGCAAACCCTGAACAGTGGTTAGTGAGTTCAGAACAAAGCACAGATGTTAGGAGGTGAGTGTCATTTATATCTGAAATAATTAAGAATATCTCTTATTGAAATGCTGAAAATATCAAAGTGATTTATTCACAAGATCTCTTCGTTGAAATGTTCCTATTTTTGGAGGGTTTATTCCTCCTAGTCATATAAATAAGTGTACCAAATCTCAAGACATTGCATTGAATATATTCTTGTGTTTTTAAGGTTACCGTATAGAGTAGTTTTATTAGTAATTGTCCAACATAAATATATCGATCATGGAATATAGAACAATAAAATGATTCAATTTAATTTCTGGTTAGATATTCTCCGATTTTAATAATCAATTCACTGCTTATTAGTTAGGTCAGGTTAGGGTTATTGGATGGATATGTATTCATATTCGCACCTAGTTATACAGAGAAAGCCTTATGGGAGGTGTTACTCAAGACAATGGCTAGGCAAGCCTTCTCATTTGGGCGCGCTTGAGTGATTGCCTAATCCCCGCATTGCGTAATCCCAATGCATGATACCTCGTAGAATTATATTCTATTATAATTACGCAATGCACATGACACACTACGCAATTGCTTACTAGTTCTAGGGACTTTTCTTAGCGTGCAACATCACGTCGCACGGCAGGCCGCCTACGGTGGGACGATCATGTGTGAAGGGAGGGCGCCCTGGTGGGCAGGTATCAAGGGTCCCTTAGACGAACAATTGGTAGGATTAGATATTCAGCCTGATGCCAGCGGGCAGACGTCCACCAACTTCTGACCAATGTCATAGGCATAGCAGTGTAGGGGATGGTTATTTTTTTCTTTTTCTTTTTTTAGGAACCACTATCCACGAACTGAAAAGAATCTATTTTCTGTCTATTTCATAACATTCCTTAAATTTGGTACCTGTATTCATGCTATTACCAGCTCCAAGAAGAACAAAAATGAAATCATTCTAGGCAATGATTCTTGTCAATAAATTACCAGGGAAAATATCAGTTCTTTGCATTGTGACCCATTTCCCAGTAACACATCACATATATACAGTAAGTAAGGGTCAGAGTTAGACTGAAACTGTTATCTACTGTGACATGTTCAGTGAGGCATATAAGCATACTGCTGTCCCCCTGCACCCTTATCTCCTCTACCCTATAATAGCCCTCAACCCCTCGATACCCTGCACCCTTATCTCCTCTCCCCTATAATAACCCTCAACCCCTGGATACCCTGTTTATCTACATGACCCTGTTTGTCTGCTGGATAAACCTGCCTTTAGCCGTGTGTTGTTGCGTTTAACGGGTCAGATTGTCAAAAAGTGTACAATTCACGTTCCCCAATCTTTTCAAATAACCTAAATTTAAGTGAGAATTGACGTTCAAAATGCAGTTTAACACAATGATAGAGATATTATTAACCAATACAATGCCAAAGATACTCTGATATACACATCCATATAACATACGGGAAGAGCAATTTCTACAAAAAGAAGTAGAAAAGATGGGGTTCTTAGGTAGAAAAGAGAGTTTTTTTTGTCTCTCATGTTCTCGGAATTTGTTGTTTTACAAACCGTTTTACTTATCTGTAGAGTTCTGTCCACCCTCTCTGGAGTACATTATATGTGGTTTGTGAAGGTATCTGGGGTGAAAATATGATTTTGAAGCCTTTTTTAAATTGTGATCTCTACACTCTATTTATAGCCTGTGAGATACTACGTCATTTCCCACAACCTATGTCCAGGGGGACTTAACTACATTTAGAGGAGTGGGAGAGTGAAGAAGAGGGTGTAGGAATAGGAGAGGGGAAGGGGAGGGAAAGAAGAGGGGGGAAGAGAAGAGGGAGAGGATGTAGGGGAAGGGAGAGAGGGGAGGGAGAGAAAGCGGGGAGGGGGAGCATGAGGAAGAGGGGAGCGAGGGAGGGGGAGGAATCAGAGATTGGGTTGGGAGAGAAAAGCAGGTATGAAAGACAGAGAAGAGGGGGAGGGAAAAGAGGGAGAGGGGGAAGTGTGGGGAGAGTGGGGGACCGTCCGGAGGACGGGTACTTTGCTAGTTATTTATAATATGTCAGTCTAATGTAACAGAAGTTACCAAATTTGTAGACTTGCCGATTGTGCATTTTCGGTTATATATACATATATATGTGATGTGTTCCAGGAAAATGAGTCATAAGTCGCAAAAATAATATTTTTCAAAGTGTTTATTTTACAAGATCACTTTATTGGAATGTTCTGGTTTTTGGAGAGCTCATCACTTATATATATATATCGATTGATGTCTCAAATTTCAGGACAATCTATGTAATATATCCTTTCGTTTTAAAGGTCCTCATATGGACTTCATTTAGTTACTTTACTGTTTATTGACCCCCAGAAATATTGGAAACTTTTTTATTCCAAAACGAAAATATCAAACTTAAAATCTAGAAATACTTATTAGATTATTACACTGTTTACTATCATTGGAATCGGCTTGATCTCATCTATTCAAATATAATGATATCTCAAAATCTATTTTTTGCGACTTATGACTCATTTTCCTGAAACACAACTCATATAGGCTGTGACTGTGAAGTGTAATGTGTAGACTTGCCGATTGTGCATTTTCTGTTATATATGTATATATAAGAAACAAAAAGGCACTTTATGGTCATACCCAGGAAATAGAGATAGAGAAGAAGGGAGAGAGACAGACAGAGAAAAGAGACAGAAAGGCACCAATAGTCAAACTATAGTTGAGAAGCCATGTACAATAGGAGAAATGAGAACTAGGATATATACATATATATAGGCTGTGACTGTGAAGTGTAATATATGTGCAGCAACAAACAGATGCATCACCTGCACCCGCCAACGTTTACCACACAAGGGATAACAAACTCGTTGGTTGTTGAGAAGCCATCCACACACAGTGGCAGAATAAGCTGAAGGTCACACAAAGGTCAAGCCATGATCAATGCCTCGTTCTGGCGCCTCTTAAAGGTTACCACAAATAAAGGTCAAGGTCAGCTCCGTAGCGCCCCCTGGCAGAATGAATACTCACTGATGAAGGCTATCCCACAATTCCCTCTTCTGTCTCCAGGGAAACATTAGACGCTGTAGCCAACAATGACGTCATATAGAGCAGACGACATTGAAGGTGTTAACTGATGGTGTAGTCTCTGATGTAAACTTTTGGATTGCTGGAAAGTTAAAAAGAAATAGAAAGAAACATGGGTACTCAAAAGTTCTGACGTCTAAAGGGATAAATGGTAGTGCAGGTTGAAGGAGAAAGGAGGAAGGAGAAAGGAGGAAGGCCTGGGTACAATAGGGGAGTTGCATGTGCTACTGCACATGTCTGAACAATGCATCTTGGGATGGATTCTGTTGAAATCTGACATACTAATATTTGGCAACATTTTTATCGAAAATTGCAAGACTGTTTTCACCAATATCATAGCTTGTATAAATGATATATGAAAACCAAATGCATGATGGGAAAGATGGGGACTTGTGGAAACATGTATAATACATGGATATTGACATTAGAGCATTAATAAATATACCATGCTTAACATGGCTTGTTTTCTATAGATTTTATACTGTACCATTAGTCCCATAATTCCATGCCAATCAAGATTCAAAATGGCGGTTATGCAACTCCCCTATTGGAGTAAATGAGATGTAATCTGGGAGCATTAAGAGTGAAACATTATACTATAAACGTTACAATTGTAATATATTTCATAGCTACGGTATGACAGACTTCTGTCCCAAAATAGAAGGATGTAGGGACCCTGGACTTTAATCATATCTCACAAGTTATATATATATGTAGGGTCATCATATGTGCAATAATATATACGTATATTACAATATCCAATTGATATATTATATATGCCTCAACGTTTTAGCAATTAACTAAAGTATTTTGGAATTGTCATGTACATGAATTTTTGCGTGAAATTAAGGAAAACACGTTTCCATAGAACGCTCTCAGAACGTTTTATATCCTATTTCCGAAAATATTTTAAAAGCTGCATGTTATAGATTGTCGTCTGCCAGAAGTGGCAAGCAAAAACAAGGTCAAGGCCAGCTCATGATTCTTATCGTGTCTCTTCCAATACCTGCGTGCGTGTTCTCATGCCTTATCACGTGCATCCCGTCATTGATAACGTAACGTCACATATCAGCGTTCCCTGCTATCTATTCATCCCTTCATCTCAGGAGAGTTCCTTCACAAGCAGATCCTCCTCCACTCTGACCTAGTGTCCTTGACCTTGGGCTTGATCCCAGCGTCGACCACATAAAACAAGCCGCTTAGCACAACCAGAAATTGGCTTGTTTAAATAGAGGAACGGAGAAGCAGACAAGTTAAAGCAATGAGGGGTATAGGCGAACATAAAAGATGGAATAAAAGAATGTCAAGGCAAACAATAGCAATATTGTATCCGACCGATCGTAAAAACACTGAACAGAGGGGCTTGGGATGGTCCACAAGTATGAATGATGAGGTACAAAGGCGATCATAAAAGTGGATTTGGGGATAGAAGTCTGCTAAGAAATAAACAATAAAAGTGTAAAATGCGCAGACGACCTTATAAAACAGATTTGTCCTGACAGGAGAAGGTTAAAGGTCAAACTGCCACAAAGTAGAGTTTAAAGTGGCCCTCAGCTAACGTCGGTAAAGAAGTAAATATTTTCTACTCTTTGTTCCATTCTTTTCCATATCATTTAGAAGTCATTTGACCAAAGGTTTGGAGTATTTTGCTGCAGGTTGTTTTTCTACAGTGTTTCTAAAATGTCCTCATTTGTATTCGGAGGACCCGAATCCTTCTTATGCTGACTTCACTTATTATCGCTCACTGGCGGCCGTTTCCTTGCAGTCATATACCAGCAGGAGAATATTGATAAATACAGTCATAATATGAGTTAATCTGGTAAGATCTTATTTGTGGTAATAGTTGAGAAGTTTTTACAACAGCCAATTATGGAATAGATTCCTCTTCCATGATGTTCACCGTTTCATCTGTAATGTGGGGATGAAAATCATTATAAATATTTAATCACGACTTTATATTCGTGGATCCAAGATCTTACTTACTTTGGTGACCTGACTCAGAGGCTAATGGTACTGGAACCATCCAGAAAGCATACCGCTGGATTGGGTTGTGTTGGGATCTGAGTTTTAGGCTAGTTGCTTGTATAAATAAAGAAAAACAGTTGCCGACGAGGTCCCGTCCACGCACCCGACCTCCACCCGACCCCCACCCCTAGCGCTGCTCAGTGCGTAGGCACTGAGCAGCGGCCATCGGCCTATGCAGTGGCGCCAGCGGCGGCATTGGGAGACACCATTTTCGGCGCTTGTTGATATATTTCGCGGCAATGGCCGTCCATTCGAATCTTCCCGACGGGACCTATCGAGCTATACCTGACTCTAGCATTGAATATAGACAATATTGTTCCAGTAATCACTAGCTAATATCGTTGCTTACTAATATACGGTAGTTCTCACACCTGACACAAAGCTGAATGAGGATTTATTTCGTTGGCAGAGACAGCAGCAATTCCCTTTTCTTCTACTTTGTACGTGAGACCGTGATAACGGGTACGACTGTTCCAATTTTAGAGAGGAGCCGGTGGCGGCTTTTTTAAAAAAAGCGGTAGGTCGCGGGAGAGTCCAGCCCTCAAATATTGTACAACAACATGTGATGTATTAAGGGTGGTCTCCACTGGCTGCAGTAAGCTCTGCGGTAAGCCTTGCTATGGTTTGTGCTGGTTCTGTAGGTGGAGAGGAGTGACAAGGTGTTGTCCAGCCCTCAAATATTGTACAACAATATGTGATGTGTTATAGGAAAATGAGTCACAAGTCGCAAAATTGATATTTTTCAATGTGATTTTATTCATAAGATCTCTTTGTTAGAATGTACTGATGTTTGGAGGGTTTAGCACTTTTAGTTTAACTTTGATATTTTTATTTTTGAAAAAAAAAAAAACGTTTGCAATATTTCTGGTTGTACAATTACTAGTAAAGTAACTAAATATACTCTATAGGATGAGCTTAGAAATACATGAATATATTTCATAAACTGTCTTGGAATTTGGTACAGATATCTATACAACCTCAAGGATTAAACTCCCCACAGATGAAAACATTCCAACAAAGAGATCTTGTTAAAAACCTACTTCGAAAAATATCAATTTTGCGACTTGTGACTCGTTTTCCTGAAACAGATCCCAAATGTACTGGGTAGATATGTATATTATAGATTGTATATACAGTGGCTGTATATCTGGTCATCCTGGCACCCTAGAGACCTATGCATAACAACACAACGTGTGACAACACACATCTCCATCCCACTATGGATCAAATCGCCAGAAAATGTACAATTCACCTTCACCAATCCTCTCAAATAACCAAAGTTTAAGACGAAAACCAGGTTCAAAATTCAGCCCAACATAACCAGACAGATTTATTGAATGAATACAATACAGAATACACTCAGATATATTATCCTTTTTCACTCTAATTTAGCAGAATTGAAGAGATGTGTAGAAATGTAGAGTGTGCATTTTCAGGAAATCTGACCCATATGTCCAGCTAAAGCTCCTGTCTCTATAATATATAACCCTGTTGTGCATAGCACCCCTTCCCTAGGGATGGCCCAACACTCGCCACAAATAGCCTCGCTCTAAAAACAATTTAAAAGCCTTGAAAACAGAACATCAAAGTGAGGCTGCTCAATTCCCATTGGTTCTCAACGGAACCGGAAATAGATGAGTTCTGGCGAGATTAGGCTGGGTGGGTTTAGGGTGTTGGAATGCCAGGGGAACAGTTGATAAGGAATCCCCTGGTACCCTATCAGTGCCTCCAGAACACGGGTTCCCGGCCGTACTCTGCCGCTCCTGTATGGGTCAGATTTTCAGAAAATGTACAATTCGCCTTCCCCAATCCTCTCAAATAACTCACATTTAAGACAAAAATGAACTTCAAAATGTAGTTTAACATAACAGAACTGATACTTTAAATCAATGCGATACCAAATGTTCTCAGATATACCCGGTATTCTTCATTTTTTAGCCTAATTTAGGAGAATTCTTTTTATTGTGTAGAGCTGCCAATTGTACATTTTCTGAAAATCTTACCCATATGTTTTGTACTGTCTGGGTGGGTCTCGTGCTATTTTCCTCTTGACTATTTATTGTATTTCTCTCTTATGTTTATATTCAGGGGTAACAGTCTCTTTTCGACTGTATTGCAGTCTAGCATATGCTTCTTTTTATCTTAGATAATTAATAGGGGACTTGCATAGCCGCCATTTTGAATCGTGATTCGTAAGGAATTTTGGGACTTATGGTATGGATTTATTGACGCTTGGGATGCATTGCAAACTAGGTTATGGGTATTTTTCATCTCATATATTTTTATTTAAGTATGTAGGGGTTAGAACGATCTTTGTCTAAAATATTACAATTATAAATCACTGGTGAACTCCATGCACTTGTACAATAATATCCCTATATGCTTAAAGCTAAGAGTTACACAAACCAACTACATATTAAAATGAAAATAACTATAATTAAAGTTCTAACACATTGACTGTGTTACACCATGGCTTATATCAGTCGAGGGTTGGTTTGTTTTTTACAATTTTGTTCCCAAACGTTCAAGATGTAGCCAGGGCAACCATAGCTATATACCATGTAAATAATAATGTGTTGCAAGAAGATATTTTATATCTTATTTACATCTGTGGTAAATCATCTTCAACGGTAGAATTGATCATGATCACCTTTCTCAACTCATTAATATGTTTTACCTTATACCCAAAATGGAAAAAAGTTTACATGTATAATATTTGTGTCGTATTTGAATGATTGACTATTTGACTATGATTTAATTGCGTAATTAATTTGACTAGTGATTGTACGATTTCATGAGTTAATTTGTATTATTATTATTTAATTATGTTTATATAGGCTGAAAATGTTGTACTTGGAACATGAGCTTATGAATAAAAAACAAACAAACAAACAATGGTCAGATCGTCGGAAAATGTACAATTGGCAGCTCTATACATTTACTATATTCTGATAAATTAGGCTGAAAAATAATGAATACCAAGTATATCTGATTATATTCGGTTTGTGTTGGTTTAATGTATCTGTTTCAAGGTGTTTTCATCTTTATTTACATCTTTAACGGTTAATCTAAACATTTATTGGTACACATGTGTATCTTGTGTCCCACAGTCGAAGCTATTATATTAATGATTATTATATTAATGGTATTATATTAATGGTATTATATTAATGATTATATGTTCTTTCATTCACAGGTGAGTGACGATTATCTGCTGATTGTAGGACAAAGGTGAGGTAGGTAAGCGACAGGTTTAAAATGGAAAAATGACCTGACAATTTTTTTCTTTTTTCAAACATTTTTATTGCTGGATGTACTGGATAAACTGGATGATATGGATAAACTACATTCAGTGTCTTCGCAGTGATGATCTTCCCACTGCCTTAACGATCTACATTTTATTGAAATCTATAAGGTTCAAGTCTGAAAATAAATTGAAGTTATTAATTGCTTAATAAGAACTTAAGAATAAAGCGCAGGGGCTAAACAGTGAAAACACAGAACGGTGGAAAGGAGATATGCAGGGGAATATTAAAATGAGAGAGAAGGAGAGGGCAGGAAGGGGGGATATAAGGAGAAGACATAAAGGGAGGACAGAAAGAGAAGACAGACAGTGTGTGCAGGAAGAGATAAACAGAACGATAGGACAGAAGGAGAAGACAGACGGAGGAGACAGAAGGACAGGACAGAAAGAGAGAGAGAGAGACAAGAAACAGGGAAGAGAGAGGGAGTGAGTGAGTGAGATTGGTTGCTTTACGCCCTTATCAACACATTTAATATGGTTATATCAAGGGCGGGAGAGCTGAGAGGGAGTGAGTGAGTGAGTGAGATTGGTTGCTTTAAAGCCCTTATCAACACATTTAATATGGTTATATCAAGGGAGGGAGAGCTGAGAGGGAAGCAGTTTATGATCATACCCAGGAAATAGAGATAGAGAAGAAGGGAGAGAGAGACAGAGAAAAGGCACTTTATGGTCTTACCCAGGACCACAAACAGGGAAGAGAGGAGAGTAGTGAGAGATATGCAAGATAGAAAGGGAGAGGGAGCTAGGGAGAGAAGGAGAGAGAGAGTGAGGAGACAGAGAAGAAGCTATAGCTAGAGAGAAAGGAAAAGAGAAAGAGAGTCCCCTCTAAACTATTAACTTCTTTCAATGGATCACTGCAAGGTTTTAGACCGTATTTCCCTCTGAAATCGAGCTAATTTGATAAATTACCTTCATTCCATTTGCTCAAGTTTTGTTAAGGCAATTAGAGTATAAGTACTCCCATTGGTGCAATCTGTCAGGTTGCTTAGCAACGTATGTACATTCTGGGACCGGTAGAATCAGTTTTTTACCTCTCAAATTGAATACTTCTGGGCCTGTGTTGGACATGATATATATGTTGTCTGTCCATTGGCCAGGTCACAATAGGTGTACATACAGGGGAACTAACGGCTCGGTTGAAGGAGCGTGAATGGGTCAGATTTTCAGAAAATGTACAATTGGCAGCTGTACACATTTAGTAAATTCTGCTAAATTAGGCTGCAGTTTGGTCAATACTAGGTAAATTCGAGTATATTCGGGATTGCATTGATTCTAGCAATCTGTTTGGTTAGGTTGAACTGTATTTTGAACTTTATTTTCGTCTAGAATTTGGGTTATTTGAGAAGATTGGTGAAGTTGAATTGTACATTTTCTGAAAATCTGACTGAAATATAGCACGAGTTGCTTAGCAACGAGTGCAATATTCTAAGTGACTGAAATTATAATGAACAAGTGACTGAAATTATATAAAATGATAGTTTGATGAAAGTTTGCAATGTTTCTAGATGTGTAATTCTATCAGTAAAGTAACTAAAGACTTCATACAAAGGCCTTCAAAACGCAAGGATATATTCAATACAATGTCCTGAAATTTGTTACATGGATTTATATAACTTTAAGTGCTGAACCCTATAAACATTTAAGAACATTTCAGTAAATCTAGTGAATAAATCCGTTTGTAAAGTATCAATTTTGCGACTCATGACTCATTTTCCTGAAACACATCACATATTTGATCAGAGTATAGTATTTACACAGAGTATAGTGTACATGTAGTATACAGGTTTTACTAATGAGTTGGTTGAAGGAGCGGGAATATCGCATGAGTTGCATAGCAATGAGTGCAATGTTCTAAGCAAGTGAAACCTATGAGTTTATTTAACTGGTGCAATATAGTCCTATGATGTGTTTTAGAAAATGAGCCACAAGTTGAAAAAAAATGGATTTTGAGATATTATTATATTTGAAAAGATGTCATCAAGGCGATTCCAATGATGGTAAACATGAAGGACATTTAAGAAATGTTTCTATATTTTGTTTGATATTTTTATGTTTGAAAAAGGTTTGCAATATTTCTGCAATATTACCAATAATGTAACTAAATATACTCCATAGGAAGACCTTCAAAACGCAAGTATATATTTAATACACTGTCATATGACTGCACTAAACCGTCCAAATGTCAGAACACTCCATAAAAGAGATCTTCTGAATAAACCACTTTGCAACATATCATTTTAGCAACTTGTAACTTATTTCCCTGTAACACATCACATATATAAGCGCATTGGTCACAATTCCGGTACAAAAATCTTATTTCACAGGAATATTAGTAGACGTTGGTGTTCTAGTGGATGTAGCAGTTAAAATACTGCTCGCTTTAGGGTGAAATTATCCGAAAATGTACAATTCACATTTAGAAACCCTCCCAAATTACCCAAATCTAATACTAAAATGAGATTCAAAATACAATTCAACACAACCAAACACATCCTTTGAGTCAACTCATATCCTTACATGGGTCAGATTTTCAGAAAATGTACAATTGGCAGATGTATACCTTTAAAAAAATTCTGCTAAATTAGGTTACAATTTAGTCAATACTAGGTAAATTCGAGTATATTCAGCATTGCATTGATTCTAGCAATCTGTTTGGTTAGGTTGAACTGTATTTTGAACTTTATTTCCGTCTAAAATTTGGATTATTTGAGAGGATTGGTGAATGTGAATTGTACATTTTCTGGCGACTTCACCCACATATCGTTTTCAATGACTTGAAACGTACCACTTGTATGGAATTGTTTATCGAAATAAAATATGTTTTAAAAAAACTCGATACCAAATATACCCAGATAAACGCAGCATTTATCAATTTCTAAGTGGAATTTAGCAGAATGTACTTAATGTTTTAGCTGCTGATTGTACATTTTCTGGTGATCTTACCCTTTAATCCTGATAAACAGTTAGCACACAATCCAGCCATAATACTATATTTTATGCCAGGGATTAAAGCTTTTAATTGTTTTCCCTCCCAAAGTTTGCCCAAAGTAGGAGAATGAGAGTTTGGCCCTGGTTCATGTTGGAAGGCTGTAGAATGTTCTGGAATGTTCTGGAAAGTTTTAAACGTTGTCTCACATGCAGTTGGTTGTGCGGGCATTATGTCTTGTGGGTCAGATCTCCAGAAAATGCACAATCTACAGATCTACACATCTCTCGATTTCTGCTAAATTAGAGTGAAAAATGATAAATACTGAGTATATCTGAGTGTATTCTGTATTGTGTTCATTCAATAAATCTGTCTGGTTATGTTGAACTGTATTTTGCACCTGTTTTTCGTCTCGGACTTGGGTTATTTGAGAGGATTGGTGAAGACGAATTGTACATTTTCTGGAAATTTCAGCCTTGTACCAAAAGAAAATCCATTAAAGCTGCATTGCCAGCTCATCGTGAACAGAAACAAAATGTTTTTAACAAATGTAAAAATGAAAAGTAAAGATGTAAAAATGAAAAGTGCTTGCATTATAATCCGGTCCACCACTACTGATGAGAAAAGAAAAGAAACATACCATACTCTCTCTACATACTACACTCTAGATGGGCCAAGGTTAACAACTCCCCGTCCACACATTAATTCTCATTAAGCTACCCTAATCATTGATGGATTATTTTTATTATTGTAACATTATACAGAAATACCTAATGTAAATTAACTATTTCCATTATTCCATGTCCTTGTCACCCTAACATAAGACATAGAACCATTAACCGCCCAGCATCAGTAATCCTTTGGCTCTGTTCAGAAACCTCTGTCATTAATTATTACCGGAGTGTTCGAAAACTGAAGCCAGTCAGGAAAAAGTTGAGTAGACGTTGATGATTAGGCTGCTTCCTTATTGTGCCACTAATTAACTTGTTGTGTCCCTCCTAATTAGCAGCTGTTTTGGGAGAAGTACGAGCTTATGGTCCCCCGAGACTCATATACTGCAGGAGGTGGTGAGAGTTGAGTAGAGGTGCAATGGGGGAGTTACATGTGCCACTGTGCATGTCACAGTGCATGCTGGGATAGACTATAGGGGAGTTGCATGTGCATGTCACAGTGCACGCTGTTACATGACAGTGCATGCTGGGATCATGTCACAGTGTATGCTGGGATAGACTATAGGGGAGTTACATGACAGTTTTAGGAGAGTCCCCTGAGAGTCATATACTGTAAGAGGTGGTGAGAGGTGCAATAGGGGAGTTACATGTGCCACTGTGCATGTCACAGTGCATGCTAGGATAGACTATAGGGGAGTTACATGACAGTTTTAGGAGAAGTACGAGCTTATGGTCCCCTGAGACTCATATACTGTAGGATGTGGTGAGGTGCTGGGTGTAATAGGGGAGTTGATAGACTATAGGGGAGTTACATGTGCCACTGTGCATGTCACAGTGCATGCTGGGATAGACTATAGGGGAGTTACATGACAGTTTTAGGAGAAGTATTAGCTTATGGTCCCCGGAGAGTCATATACTGTAGGAGGTGGTGAGAGGGGCAATAGGGGAGTTACATGCTGGGATAGACTATAGGGGAGTTGCATGTGCCACTGTGCATGTTACAGTGCATGCTGGGATAGACTATAGGGGAGTTGCATGTGCCGCTGTGTGTGTGCATGTCACAGTGCATGCTGGGATAGACTATAGGGGAGTTACATGTGCCACTGTGTGTGTGCATGTCACAGTGCATGCTGGGATAGACTATAGGGGATTTACATGACAGTTTTAGGAGAAGTATTAGCTTATGGTCCCCGGAGAGTCATATACTGTAGGAGGTGGTGAGGGGCCGAGGTGCAATAGGGGAGTTGCATAGCCGCCATCTTGAATCTTGATTCGCATGGAATGGGACTAATGGTACTGTGTAAAATCTAGAGGAAACATGTCATATTCAGCATGGGATATTTATCAGTGCTGTAATATCAATATATATATATGTGTGATACATCTTTCCATAACACAAGCCTTAATAATTCCCATCATGCATTTGGTTTTCATAGATCATTTATAAAAGCTCTGATATTGGTGAAAACATTCTTACAATTTTCGATAAAAATGCTGCCAAATATTAGTATGGCAGATTTCATCAGAATCCATCCCAGAATGCCCTGTGACAGACATGCGCAGTGGCACTTGCAACTCCCCTATAGGGCATTTGCATGTGCCACTGCGCATGTCACAGCGAATCCTGGGATGGATTCTGATGACATAAAACTATTTAGCAACATTTTTATCGAAAATTGCAAGAATGTTTTAACAAATGTCATAGCTTGTATAAATGATCTATGTTAACCAAATGCATGATGGGGAAGATGGGGACTTGTGTTATGGAAAAATGTATAACGCATGGAAATTGACATTACTATTAGTATTTATACTTTATATCTGTTCTTACTGTTCTACATGTTGCAACAAAAAGTCAAGACGCTAAGATTCTCAGGCAACCTCTGGAAGAACTGGTTCAGTTTGCAACTGTAACCAGACATTGTACTACCTGATTTGTATTAAGATCTGCAAATAAAAGAATCTCTTAATTGAATTGAATTGAACATTAGGGTATTGATAAATAGTCAATTCTGAGCATGGCATGTTTTATATAGAGATTTTATTCTGTACTATTAGTCCCATAATTCCATGGACATCAAGATTCAAAATGGCGGCTATGCAAATCCCCAGATCAAATTTCACCTGATACTCCCGTAGCTAGTACAGACCTTCAGGCATTCTCCGATAGGAAATCTCTAAAAAATTCACACGTGGTCTCTCTGCGACGAGATATGATGGTCGGATTTCACTCTGTCCCATGGTCTACAACCCCCCCGATCGTTGTATGCGATGTCTTCCAGGACAATGAGTCACAAGTCGCAAAATTGATGTTTTTTAGAGTGTTTTTTCACAAGATCTCTTTATGGAAATGTTCTGATTTTTAGAGGGCCTGGCACTTGTAGTCATATAAATCTATGTGAGAAATTTCGGGACATTGTATTAAACATATCCTTGCATTTTGAAGGCCTTTGTATGGAGTATATTTAGTTATTTTACTGGTAATTACCCATCCAAAATCATTGCAAACTTTTTTATTTCAAAAATAAATATATCAAACTTAAAATATAGAAATATTGATTAGGTGTCCTAGTGTTTACTATCATTGGAATCGCCTCGATCTCCTCTTTTCAAATATGGTGATATCTCAAAATCCATATTTTGCGACTAATTTTCCTACAACGGATCACATATATACTCTACAGGCTGGTGGAGTGATTGTCTGAGCAACTCAAGGCAAGTCCCCTATTGCTCACCCTGTCTCCCTCAGTCCCTGTGGACAGCAATTAAATCCAAGAGCATTTATTTCAGAAGTTTGAAACTAGCTGTTAGCCTTCTTACATGTTCACAGTAGCACGACGCCATAATAGCAGACCTGTATGAAACCTGAGTATAATATTAAACGTTCTCCTCTTTAATTGCCATACAATGGGATTACTTGTCAAAGGGCTATGCAGTGAAATGCCCTGCAGCGAGAAGCAGGCATGGGCGCACAAGACAATAGGGGAGTTGCATGTGCAGCTGGTGGAATCCCACTGGAGGCATTTCTAAACTTGTTAATTTTTGGCGGCTGACGATTTCGCCTTTTTGCGGGATGACGAATTATGGTGATTCCATTTGATGTTGTTCCAAGATTCCTCCAGCTTTTAGAGCCACTTGATGATAATTTCCCCATTTTGACATCAGAACTTCCCATCAAGATTCAGAGTTCTTCAATTCAGGAATAGGGAATTTGCAAGTGCCACTGCGCATGTCTGTTACAGTGCATCCTGGGATGCATTCTGATGAAATCTTCCATACAAATATTTGGCATTTTATCAAAAATTGCAGGAATATTTTCACCAATATCATAGCTTGTATAAATGATTTATGGAAACCAAATGCATGATGGGAAAGATGGAGGCTTGTCCTATGGAAACATGTATAACACATGAATATTGACATTAGAGCATTGATAAATATTACATGCTGAACATGCCATGTTTGCTATAGATTTAAAACTGTACCATTAGTCCCATAATTCCATGCGAATCAAGTTTCAAAATGGCGGCTATGCAAATCCCCTGTACAGGCCGAATGACAGGCCGAATATTGTAAGCAATATGCTTGATTGTATGAATTGTACTGACCTAAGAGATATAAAGGCATAATCAGAAAGATGGAGACCCGCCCTATCATTGTCAATTGCAACCACCACCTCATGTGAGACAAGATGTAAAATGGCGGATATACAAGTCCCCTATTTTTGCCTTCTGTCTCGCTGAGTCTCGGGAGAGAATGAGATCTGAGAGAACTTATTTATCACAATGTGAATAAATCCTACCTACAACTTGTCGGCATCGGTAAGCGTACAACACAATAATTATCATCTATCTATGGGTCAGATTTTCAGAAATTGTACAATTCAACTTCGCCAATCTTCTCAAATAACCCAAATTTCAGGCGAAAATAAAGTTCAAAATACAGTTCAACATAACCAAACAGATCGCTGGAATCAATGCAATGCCGAATATACTCGAATTTACCTAGTATTGACCAAATTGCAGCCTAATTTAGCAAAATTAACTAAATGTTTACTGCTGCCAATTGTACATTTTCTGAAAATCTGACCCATTATACATGTCTTCCAAATACTCCTGAATTTGGAAATAATATTTTATACTAGTTAATAATAGAATAGAATATAATATAATGTAATGAGATCGCTAGTATCTTAGCAGTACTAGCAGTACCTACCTAACTATACACATAGGGATGATAAACTTTGAGTCTGATATTATAACCACAGTGAGGTATATGCAGTAAGTAGTTACGTGGGACAGTGTGTAATACAAAGTGACAGACGTGGTTATTTACTGTAATAAGGCCTTTACACCAGGTGTATGCAGACTATTACTACACATAATAATAATAATTCCCACAAAAACAAAAACTTTTGGATTATTCCCCTACGATACATACAACTAAGAAGAGATTAACTGGGATCCCCGCTATATAACGACGACCAACCCCTCTCGTTATATATTACTACACATGAAAAACACCATGTCATATATCATAAACCTCATCCACTAACCCTTTCCTTACATTTTAATTTGGTCGCTTCAGTTGAATACAATTTCACTGCGATCTGATTCTAAACAACTTCATGATAGTGTACAAGAATTTCTGCCATTTGCTGAATGTATACATATGTGATGTGTTTCAGGAAAATGTACAATTCACTTTTACAAATTCTCTGAAATAACCCAAATCTCATTCAAAAATAAAGTTCAAAATACAGTTCAACCTAACCAAACACATTGCTAGAATCATTGCAATACCGAATATACTCGAATGTACCTAGTATTGACCAAATTGCAGGCTAATTTAGGAGTTTTTACTAAATGTGTAAAGCTATCAATTGTACATTTTCTGAAAATCTGACCCACATATGTGCCACGCTTACTGTGATACACTTTTGTAAAGATATAGACATTCATAGAGAATTCTAGAGACTATGAATCAGCATGGCGCAGTAGTGAAGGCAATGGATTTGAAAGACAACTGCGTCTGAATCCCATCGGTGGTCTTCCAGAAACACCCTTCATATGAAATAGATACACCCTTGATATGACACCCTTGATTTGACACCCTTGATATGACACCCTTGATTTGACACCCTTGATATGACACCCTTGATTTGACACCCTTGATTTGACACCCTTGATTTGACACCCTTGATTTGACACCCTTGATTTGACACCCTTGATTTGACACCCTTGATATGACACCCTTGATTTGACACCCTTGATTTGACACCCTTGATATGACACCCTTGATTTGACACCCTTGATATGACGCACTTGATTTGACACCCTTGATTGGATGCCCTTGATATGACACCCTTGATTTGACACCCTTGATATGACACCCTTGATTTGACACCCTTGATATGACGCACTTGATTGGATGCCCTTGATTTGACACCCTTGATTTGACACCCTTGATTTGACACCCTTGATATGACACCCTTGATTTGACACCCTTGATTTGACACCCTTGATATGACACCCTTGATTTGACACCCTTGATTTGACACCCTTGATTTGACACCCTTGATTTGACACCCTTGATATGACGCACTTGATTGGATGCCCTTGATATGACACCCTTGATATGACACCCTTGATTTGACACCCTTGATATGACGCACTTGATTTGACACCCTTGATTGGATGCCCTTGATATGACACCCTTGATTTGACACCCTTGATATGACACCCTTGATTTGACACCCTTGATATGACGCACTTGATTGGATGCCCTTGATTTGACACCCTTGATATGACACCCTTGATTTGACACCCTTGATATGACGCACTTGATTGGATGCCCTTGATATGACACCCTTGATTTGACACCCTTGATTTGACACCCTTGATATGACACCCTTGATTTGACGCACTTGATTGGATGCCCTTGATAGAACACCCTTAATTGGATGCCCTTGATATGACACTTGATTGGATGCCCTTGATATAACACCCTTGATTTGACCCCCTTATATCAAATAAATAAAACTAACAATTCGTTCAAAGTATTTTTTGCGACTTATGACTCATTTTCCTAAAACGGATCACATATGGGTCAGATTTTCAGAAAATGCACAATCTACAGGTCTACACATCTCTAAAATTCTGCTAAATTAAAGTGAAAAATAATAAATACTAAGTATATCTTAATGTATTCTGTATTGTATTCATTCAATAAATCTGTTAGGTTATGTTGAACTGTAATTTGATCCTGATTTTTGCCTTAAATGTGGGTTATTTGAGAGGATTGGTGAAGGTCAATTGTACATTTTCTGAAAGTCTTACCCATATTTAGCAAATTGTATATAAGGATTGGCAGCAAAGGGTTAGAAGCAAGGAGGAGGGAGCAGCAGGAGGCGAGGAGGTGGGAATTCCATTTATAAGATGTAGAAAAGAGTGAGATTTTCATTTTTAGGATTCTTAACACTGTTTCTAGCACCCACACATTCACCAAATTCCATGACAGTGTATTAAATATATCTTTAACTTTCCTCCCGTTCTGTGGGATTTTTTTTTTATAGTATAGGAAGGTGAAACAAGCTCCGTCTACCTACAATAGTGTATTAAATATATCCATGCATTTATAAGGACATCCTATAGAGTATATTAAATCTTAGCAAATTGTATATGTGATGTGTTTCAGGAAAATGAAATGTTCTGATTTTCACTTATAGTCACATAAACCCATGTAACAATTTCAGGACATTGTATTAAATATATCATTGCGTTTTGAAGGCCTTCGCATTGAGTATATTTAGTTACTTTACTGGTTTACCCAGCCAGAAACATTGCAAACTCTCTTTTTTTCAAAAATAAAATATCAAACTTAGAATATCGAAATACTTATTAGGTGTCATACTGTTTACTATCATTGGAATTGGCTTGATCTCCTCTTTTATGATATATCAAATATGATGATACCTCAAAATCCATATTTTGCGGCTTGTGACTCATTTTCGTCAAACGCATCACATTTATGGATTTGCACCAAAGGGTTAGAAGCAAGGAGGAGGGAGCAGCAGGAGGAGGAGGTGAGAATGCCATTTATAAGATATAGAAAAGAGTGGGATATTAAGCAGCAGGCTGTCACGTACCATAAGCCCACTCAAATCATACTCTTTATAGACTCTGACATTTAATTTCCTATTGTCTCTTAAAGGTCCCTAGCTAGTTGTAAGACTAATGCCTATTTGAAGTGTTTTCTTAAAGGGTCAGATTTTCAGAAAATGTACAATTGGCAACTGTACACATTTTAGTAAATTCTGCTAAATTAGGCTGCAGTTTGGTCAATACTAGGTAAATTCGAGTATATTTGCCATTGCATTGATTCTAGCAATCTGTTTGGTTAGGTTGAACTGTATTTTGAACTTTATTTGTACATTTTCTGAAAATTTGACCTATATACGGATGCATTTATTTCACTTGATGAGATGAAGTGTTTTCTTAAAGGGTCAGGTAGTTAGATGTACAATGTAGATGTACAAATGTGATGTGTTTCAGGAAAATGAGTCATAAGTCGCAAAATTGGTATTTTTCAATATGTTTTTGTCACAAGATCACATTATTGGAATCTTCTGATTTTTGGGGAGTGTGTCACGTATGGATATGTCAATCGATGTATCAAATTTCAGGACAATCTATGTAATATATCCATTCGTTTTAAAGGTCCTCATATGGACTATATTTAGTTACTTTACTGTTTAGTGACCCCCAGAAATATTGGAAACTTTTTTTTTCAAAAACGAAAATATCAAACTTAAAACGTAGAAATACTTCCCGACGGGCACTGAGTGCAATTGAGTGGGATAGCAATGCGATCATTTTGTGATTGACTGCAAACTAGTGAAGTGTGATTTTTATGGCTTTGAATCACAGTGAAATAGACATACCATTAGCAACCATTATGTGAAATCCATTGCGTCTAATTCCTCCTATGTTTTTGGTGGTCTCACACTTGTGTTGGATCAAGTTCTCATTCATATTCATTTATGTTTGTATTAAACATGTGTTACTCAACCAATTTTATCTGCAAATACATGTTTTCTTCAAAAGTCCATGATAGGCCTATGGGTGTGATCTAAATTGCGCATATAATGCGCATTCAAAATCGCGCCTCAATACTCATTATAATGAAGCCACAAGACATGGGGGTACATAAAGTCGCCTCCACCTCCTCAAGACTCCCTCCTCCTCCTCATCTTGTTGTAATAATTAGTAATGTATTGTACTTCGTATTCCTCTTTGTGTTACATATTTTGGTATGTAATAGAACTGACTGCCATGCACCTCTTATAAACTTTGTGTGACCTTAGCTAAAAACTTAATTCGAGTCAATTATTGGTCTCACCCATGGTCGTGTATATATATTCTGTACTCATTTGTACCATAACTTGATTGTAGATAATTATGTTGTCTGAGACCACTAGTAGTAAGGGCCACCAGCGTGTCGTCGACGCAATGGTGCATTGTTACCCTTGCGTAAAAATATTGTAATGTTCGGCAGGACTTGAAATCCTCCCTATGTCGGGAGCATACCTGGCACTGCTCACTCACCTAGCATTCACACTTACCGTCGCGCATCTGACACTCAATTCTCTGACACTGACACTCACTCTCTGATACCAAGTTAAAGAAACCCCTACACATATCTTGTAGGGGTTAACCCCTACACATCTTTATCTTAATTACCAGTAACCCCTACACATCTTTATCTTAATTACCAGTAAAGTAACTAAATCCACTCCATAGGATAACCTAAGAAATGCAAAGATATATTTCATACACTGTCCTAAAGTTTGTAATATCTATTCATATGACTTACTCCAAACATGAGAACATTCCTACGGAGAGATCTTGTAAATAAAATACTTTTAAAAATTCCATTACATGACTTGTCACTCATTTATACAGATGTCATGTAAATGTTTAGGCTAAAGGGGGTCTGAAACTACTGGGCAGGTCGAATTTTGAGGTGGGCAGGTAGATTTTAAATAATTTGGATCTTGTCGCACGCACCCTGCTATCAGTATTATCATTGGACTGTCATACGATATTTGTGGATTGTGACCACCTTACGATCACTCTGTACATACCCACACACAACAAATCCAAAATAACATATTTTGAAAAATAAACTGTATTATTTATTATTAATCAGTGAAAAATTCTCCCCAAAAAACAGATTTTCTTTTCACAATATATGGGCACTCATAAAACGTTGACATAATTCGTAGACCTGTATTTCATGATAATAAGTGATTTTGAAAAAATAATAGCTTGGTACCCGACTGGCCCGGTTCACTCAATGCTAGAGGTATATGGGCACTGAATGTAGGATAGAGAATATTGGATTTCGAAGTATTAGTTCATGGGATTTAACAATTGTCATTTTATCATATATAAATGTTCGAAATAATGGGAATAGCCCTTACCCTTAGCCAGTAGTCCTTACCATTATGCAACTTGTTTCCACCAGGTGGCGATACTGTTTTCACCAGGTGGCAAACTGGGAAATGGAGTGCATTTACAAATTCTTTTACAATAAAAGTGCTGCTAATACACTTGTATGGCATTTATACTGCTATAGATATTCCACATCATGTACATAGGAATGTTATAAGTGATATACATCTATAGTTTATGTGTGTTATATACCTGTTTGATATTGAAAAATGCTGTGATCAAACCACCCTAATGATTGTACATATAGATTGTCCCTAGTCCTTGGGTGAGGCAGAGCCATTCAACCACTGAAACACATCAGATGAAAGACTGCTATCCTTCAGGCCCACAAAGAGGATGGTAGGATTGATGAAAACAAAATGATGCACATAAATAGGTTTAAACTCTCTTCGAATTCTTGAAGGAATAATTATACCCTTCATACCTTTCTGTGAGAGAAAATATACTATCACTGCCAGGGCAGGAAAATGAAACTGCCATGAAGTGTCTCATTTATTTCAGATGCTATTAATTAAATATTATGATAAAATTAAAATGTAATATCTCTCTCAAAATGGCATTAGAATTTGCTAACTTTTGCACTTATATTGCGTTATACTTTTAGCGTGACCATCTCGCAATCATTGCGCAATAATTATTGCGTGAAAAGCGTCCACTCTCATCACAGAACTATGGCGAGATGATTGCGCATTAAAAATCGCGCAGAATCGCGTTCATTTGCCCGTCGGGTTATTGGATTATTAGACGGTTTACTATAATTGGAATCGGCTTGATCTCATCTTTTCAAATATAATGGTATCTCAAAATCTATTTTTTGCGACTTGTGACTCATTTTCCTGAAACACATCACAAATGTACAATTCAGCTTCACCAATCTTCTCAAATAACCCAAATTTCAGACGAAAATAAAGTTCAAAATGCAGTTCAACCTAACCAAACAGATTGCTAGAATCAATGCAATACCGAATATACTCGAATTTACCTAGTATTGACAAAATTGCAGCCTCATTTAGCAGAATTCACTAAAATTTAATGTGCAATTGTACATGTTCTGAAAATCCGACCCATATACGAATGCATTTATTTCATTTGATGAGATGAAATGTTTCCTTAATGGTTCAGATTGTTAGAAATTGTACAATTCACCTTCACCAATCCTTTCAAATTACTTAAATTTAAGGGAAAAGTGACGTTCAAAATGCAGTTTAACACAATGAAAGACACATTTTTAATCAACACAATGTCAAAGATACTCTGATATACGCATTATTTATAATATTTCTGTCTAATCTAACAAAAGTTACCAAATTTGTAGAGCTGCCGATTGTGCATTTTGTGAAAATCTGCCCCTATGCACTATGCACTATATCTATAGTGCATAGGGGTCAGATTTTCAGAAAATGTACAATTTGCCTTCACCAATCCTCTCAAATAACCCACATTTAAGACAAAGATTACATTCAAAATGCAGTTTAACATAACAGAACTGATACTTTAAATCAATTCAATACCAAATATATTCTAATGTGTAGAGCTGCCAATTGTACATTTTGTGAAAATCTGACCCATTTCAATGAATGTAGTTTTTAAGGCTTTGTGTGCTATAGAGTATTCTTCATCAGCCAGTTTATCCATGTCATAAAAGCTTCTTGTTCTATCCATCAAATAGAACAATAAGCGCCTTTATTTAACAAGGACAATTTCAAAGTGAAGGTCATTACATTTAATAAGCATTGTTCCACTGTCATTACATAAAAGAACAGAGATACATGCAGTAAAAAGAGAACGTATAAACACACTTCTTTTATGATTGTCATATAGTGAACGACCTATGGCACAATATTGCCATATGGCTAGCCGCCAAATAACATGTCTTAGAATTGTAGAAGCCAAGAAGGCAGGATATGATGAATAAAACATTGTTTAAAAAAAAGAAAAAAAAAGAGAACGTATGAAGGGGAATGTAACAGGTAACAGGTCATGTAACAGGTCATGTAAGCCGAATACTTACTGAGGAAAAGCTATTAAAACAGAATTCACTTCTCAATGCTGTAACTGAACCATCTCAAAGGAGACAGGTCCAAAGTCAAAGCTACGGAAAGTATTACCATAAATCTGCCAATAAAAAAGACCATATGATGTAAGGCCACAACCCGCAGTCATCTGCATAAATTCTACAATAAATATCATCAATAGTCATTTATTTTATTATTTAGAATAAGTTTTTATCATATTTAATCCAATTTGACTCTGCATTCTCAGCTATTATGACAAAACAAATCTTATCATATTAATTTTACTCAAATTATGTTATAGGATTGAATCCATCAATATTCTGCTGTTTTCTGTGTATACAAGAATTTGAGATTATTATTGAGAATATGTTCCTAATTTTATTAAATCCAATTTGGCTCTGCAGGAAAGAAGTTCGAAATAAAACTAACCTTTGACATGGAGAGATATGGGTCAGATTTTCAGAAAATGTACAATTGGCAGCTGTACACATTTAGCAAATTCTGCTAAAGTAGGCTGTAATTTGGTCAATACTAGGTACTAGCCTCACGGGGTCAAATGACACCAGGGGGAGTCATTGATCCACCAATACCTACTAACACCCCACCTATCCCCTATACTATACAATACATACTACTTCCGCTCACCTGTCCCTTCCTCTACCTCATTCTTAGCTCACGTTTCAGAGCTACCACTTCACAAATTTATTATTTATTAATTATTAATCTTATCAATTCAAACATTGATGCCTAACATCAATTATTAATTTATCATCAACTCAAATCCTTTATCAACTCCACCACTCAACAATTTTAATCATATAATTTTAATAAAACAATTATAAAATAAAAATTGTACAGCCCATACAAGCCTTACTTTTCTCTCCTGTATTGGTCTTTGATTAATGATACATCCATTCCCAAATTTCAAGACTGTTTATTACTCATATCAGTGCGGTACTTAGATCATCCTATTGAGTATATTCAGCTACTTTACTGGTAATTATCCACCTAGAAATATCGCAAACTTATTTTTTCAAAAATAAAAATATCTGACTAGAAAGATGAAAGTGCTTATTAGATGTCCTTAATGTTTACATTCGTTGGAATCAGCTTGATCTCCTCTTTTCAAATATGATAATATCTCAAAATCTAATTTTCGCGACTGATGGCTCATTTTCCTGAAACACATCACATTTTATTAAATCCAATTTGGCTCTGAAGGAAAGAAGTTCGAAATAAAACTAACCTTTGACATGGAGAGATATACATCCATTATCTCCCTTTTTCACCCACGCCATATTGAACGGTCTCACAGCTGTATCCTCAGCTATTACACCAAATCAAATCTTATCAAATTTACAAAACGTATGACTAATAGGATTGAATTCATCAATATTCTGTTATATGCTCATAAAAGTGTTACTCAAATTATGACTTACAGGACTGGTTTTATCAAAACTCTGGAGTTACTCATATTATGACTTATAGGACTGCATTTATCAATATTCTGCTGCTGTTATATGTTTATACAAGAGTTACTGATATTATGACTTATATGACTGGATTTATCAATATTCTGCTGCTGTTATATGTTTATACAAGAGTTACTCATATTATGACTTATAGGACTGCATTTATCAATATTCTGCTGCTGTTATATGTTTATACAAGAATTTGAAGTGTAATCGCTAAGAGAAAACTGCCACCGGTGAGCAATAATAAGTGAAGTCACTTAGGAAAGGAAGGGATTTGGGCGGATCCTCCAAATACAAATAAGGACGTTCTACCAGTCCTGTAGCAAAAACAACTGGACAAAATCCTCCAAACTTTTGGTCAAATGACCTTTAGACAGATTGGAAAAGAATAGTACAAAAAGTAGAAAATATTTAGATTTTGATCTTTTAGATTTTGGATTTTGATTAAGAAAGTGCAGCAGCTTTAAGCATGGGTAATATTTGATGTGACATTTACATACTCGAGTGTTTAGATGCACATTTCTCTTCCCAACATTGCATAAATTGCTTGTTCAAATGTCAAATGTCCTTTCAACAGTTATGAATCATCAGGCTTTGTGTAATGTCTGTACGGGTTACATTATGGGTAAGATTTTCAGAAAATGTACAATTGACCTTCACCAATCCTCTCAAATATCTCATATTTAAGACAAAAATGAGCTTCAAAATGCAGTTTAACATAGCAAAACAGTTACTATAAATCAAAGGACACCAAATATACTCATATATACTTGGCATTCATCATTTTCCAGCCTAATTTAGCAAAATTTACTAAATGTGAAGAGCTGCCAATTGTACATTTTCTGAAAATCCGACCCTTATATCAGAATATTGATTATAATGTAAGATTAACAGACATCACACAATTGCTGTAAGGAGAACTTTCTTAGCAAAACCTGATGTGCTCTGACATTTAAACAAGCAATTTAGAAAATGGGAAGTATTTTTAAGCTCATAGCAAGACAACAGTATTCAGTCAGACAAATGTATCATTAGTTCTGAATGATAAATACTCACGATCATACTTTAGTCTGCTTATGAATATCAAAAAATTCATTGTTGCTCCATTGTTTTGAACTTAGTACACATGTAGTTAATTTAAAGGTTGGTGGTTCGTGCCCACACAGGGACGCCATTTTTTTTAAACTATGTACTGAAAAATCGACTGAAAAATGATAGTAAAGCATTTAAAGCGAGCGCAAGAGCTTTATATATATGGAATGATGACTTCTTTATCTGAATTATGTAGTAAACTGTACCTGACGTACATCTGACTTCACAAGCGTCAAAACCGATCTGTCTATCTGTCTATCTGTTATCCTGTACACCCATTGAGTTCTTTCAGTAGTATCGGCTGTCGGAGAGTTTGTTCAAAACCATTTCTGTATATTGTTATGCCATATTATAATACATTATAATAACTATATCAACTGTACTCATTGTAGAGAATCGTCTTCGGTCATTGATAGAAGGCGATATTGTTACTCTACAACGTTGATTGTAAGCAAACAGAAGGGGCGGAAAACCTCCCACCAAGCAGGAGAGATCTCCCCTTCCTTAACAGCATCCTGAGTATGCTAATAAAAAGTTTTCTAAATCTAAATCTAAAGTCTAATGTACCATATGACAATCTGTATGGTAAACAGAACTCTTGGTAATGTTCAGCGAAGATAATACCATACATGGATGGTCACACATGGACTTTCTGTTCTTGAAAATCGAGACACTCACGAAGAAAGAACATTGAACATTAACTAAACTCAAACAATTAAGAATTAGAAATTAGTTTTGGAATGTGCAGTAGATCTGCTACGCAGAGTATGTCTTCCAATTCAGTGATAGGATGTTATGACAAAAGAATGTAAGCTGTAATACTGAATAAAAGTTGTTATATATATATGTGTGTAGTGAACCTGGTGGAAAATGCCCTTGCCCGGACGGGGGACCGAACCCCAGACCTTTGGATTTACATTCCAATGCTCTACCAACTGAGCTGTTGAGGCAGGCACAACTTTAGCAGGTCTCAATCCCAGATTCAACCACCAAGACTACTACACTGCCCCCTCCCAACAATGGACGAAACTCATCTCATATGTGATGTGTTCGAGGGAAATGAGTCGCAAAATGGATATTTTTTTTAAGTGATTTATTTATAAGATATCTTTGTTGGAATATTCTGATTTTTCGGGTGCTTAATGTTGCTAGTGACATTGATACATGTACATGTATTAAATATGTCTATGCATTTCTAAGGTCAACTGATGGAGTATATTTAAGTACTTTATTAGTAATTATCCACCCTACTGTTTACAATCATTAGAATCGGCTTGAGCCTATCTTTCCAAATAGGATGATATCTCAAAATCCATTTTTTGCGACTTGTGACTCATTTTCCTAAAACGGATCACATATGGTTTTGTCCAAATAGAGGACTACAGTGCTACATATTTTCTGAAAATCTGACCCATGTATAACGTCCTATCTGTTTTTGAGGAAAGTACATTCCAAGAAATTGATTTCAACCCGACAGATGCAGAAAGTAACTCTATCTGCTGGAAGATCTGGAAATTAATCCAGAAGCATGTCAACTTGTCAATCCTCCTCCATAAATGTAATAACTTGGCAAATGAAATATTTTCAAATCAAATCAAATCAAATCAAATAACGTTGTTTACTGGAGTATGTGCATAACAACAGCCCACGCAAGTTTTCTATGTGGTATAGTCTGTCCAATAAGTAGTTGACACGGGAAAAATGGGATTTTTTAAGAAGAGGGAAAAGGGGGGATTTTTGACTTCTATTTATGACAAGGACCTGTCAACCCTTTGCCCTGCGAGCCGCTCTTTGCAATCAACCATGGGGAAACAGGGCCAGTATAACCAGCTCTTCCTTACATGGAAAGGGAAAGACAGCTGCTGCACACGGAACAGAGACAGCATTATACAATACAGCTGTATATATTGCCATGGTGGATCACAAACGAGGAGGTTATAGGGTGGTCTCCACTGGCTGCGGTAAGCTCTGCGGTAAGCCTTGCGATGGTTTGTGCTGGTTCTGTAGGTGGAGAGAAATGATGAGGTCCTGTCTACATGGTTCACTGGCCATATAGGCAGGACCTCATCACCCCTCACCATCACAACACCATCAGAACTTACCGCAGCCAGTGGAGACCCCCCCTTAAAGTCACTTTTCACAGACTATAGCCTCACATATATGGACAGTTTTGCCATTTCCTAAACTGTACATTCTGTTATAGATAATCCATATTACTGTGTCCAAACTGTGTTATGTTACAGCTAAATGAGTCACAAGTCGCAAAAAATGGATTTTGAGATATCATCATATTTAAAAAGACGGGATCAAACCGATTCCAATGATGGTAAACATTAGGACATCTATCAAATATTTCCAAATTTTAAGTTTGATATTTGTATTTTTTAAAAAGAGAGTTTGCAATATTTCTGGGTAGGCAATTACCAGTAAAGTAAATAAATACACTCCATAAGATATAGTTAATACACTGTCTTGGAATTCATGCAACTTGAAGCGTTAAACTCCCCAAAAATTAGAACATTCCAACAAAGAGATCTTGTGAATAAATCCCTCTGTAAAATATCAATTTTGCGACTTGTGACTCATTTTCCTGAAACATATCACAAATACCCCTCAACTAGACAACAAAAACTTTCTTGTAGAAGAATTACATTATCCTAGTTTTCGTGTCACGATAACTTTGTTTTCATTCCATTTTCTCATTGCTGGCGTTCTCGAGTGACTTTTTGCTATTCACTAATTATATCTTGTTCTTAATTGACTGCTTTCATGCGTTTGTAACAGAGAAGATGAATTCCCCTCGGCGCAGTTATTGAGTGAATCACAAAAACATCTCAATCTACTGCACTAATGTAGGCAATAGGGGGGTTGCATGTGCCATAGCTCATGTCTATTAGAATGCATTCTAGTAATATGTACGGCCTATTGATTTAACACTGAGAGCGCAACTCAGTCCTGAGGCCGATACGACGGCCGTAAATACAGAACTAATAAGGTAAATATAAACAAATTAATCTACAAATCAGTATGTAATAAATATCAAATGGCACTCTGTAGGATTTATAATCGAGTTGAAGCACGGAACGAGTCCTGAAGGGAAAAGTTCCGTTCTTCACCTCGTCTTGACCCAATTATAAACCCTACAGAGTGCCATTTGGTATACAATTCTGACATATAGCCACCCACATTCATGTATACTCAGTAAGCACACTATTTCCCAGATATTCCTGCTTGTAGAAATGATGAAATTACCTGACAGCGCCAAACCCCTCAAAGATCAGAACATTCCTACAAAGAGATCTTGAATCACATTGAAAAATATCATTTTTGCGACATGTGACACATTTTCCTGCAACACTTCACATTTCATACAAATCAAGATTGAAGATGGCGTACATGCAAGGGCCCTATGGATACCTTACAGAAGTAAATGATAACATGTTCCCTATATTTCTCCTAATTAATATCATCTCCATTCACGTAAGAACAACTTTCCCTTGTTATCAATCCCCCAACTGATACTTGCAAACTTACTCGCCGAATCTACCAATTTCCTGCCATAACTTTCCCATCATGCCTCTCGCCATCATCTCTACCATGACTTGCAACTTCCGCACGCTGAACAAACCAATCAAATCAAAGATAACAAATACCATCCAGGCTTAGAAAGGAGAGAGATGATTGGATAATCAGGGAGTGATTAAGAAGCTAAGCCAGAAATTACAGGCCTTGTTTCCTGAGATTAGGCATCTATTGGTTGAGGTAGTGGGGTGGGAGGGGCAGGGGGAGGGGCGGGGGATGGGGAGGGGCGGAGTATTGGGGGAGGGGAGGGGGGAAGGGGAGGGGGATTGGGGCGGGGATGGGGGGGGAGCGGAAGCAGGAAGCAGAAGGCAGGAGGCAGTGGGTATGGCAGGGGGATTGGAGGAGGGGCGGGGATGGGCGGGGGATGGGGGATGGTCGGGGGAGGGGGGAGGGGCAGGTGATTGGGGAAGGGCGGGCAATGGGGGAGGGGCAGGCGATGGGGGAGGGGCGGGGCAGGGGCAGGGGCGGGGAATGGGGGAGGGGGAGGGGGCAGGTGCGGAGGAGGAAGTGGAGGCAGTGGGTAGGGCAGGGGGAGGGGCGGGTGGATGGGGGGAGGGGCGGAAGCAGGAGGCAGGAGGCAGTAGGTAGGGAGGAGTAGGCGATGAAACAAACCCTAACAGTCGTGAAAAGGGATTACTAGCCCCCCTAGCAATAAGCATTTTCTGATTTTACTACATAAATTTGAGTAAAAACAATTATTATGTTAATTATTAACTGATCAATGTTCATTTTGATGACAAAACATCAATGAAAAATGTGGAACTCTTTTGCCAAAAGTTTTGAAACTCACAGGTAGCGTATTGATTTAGGAACTACTTCCATCGCCAAAATGGCGCTCATTAGGCCTACGCCCGGGTCTATGCACTTCCTACACGTAATTACGATCACCGTTATTCGGTCACAGCTCATTCACACAAATGTTTCATACACACCATCGGCAAGCTGAGAAAAAGGGCTTTAAAACCATGTATCATATGTTAATTTGCGAAGGATATAACCATTCATTTGTAGGCTGAGAAAGCACTACCCTTCTAAGACAACCACTAAACCCCCCTGTGCCCCCCTTGTACAGACTCTGGTTGCTTGAGTTATTAATGGCATGAATTGGTGTATAAATCCCCTGTGCCCCCCTTGTACAGACATTACCCATATAAACCCCCCTGTGCCCCCCTTGTACATTACTATGGGTGCTTGAGTTATTAATGGCATGAATTGGTATATAAACCCCCCTGTGCCTCCCTTGTACATTACTATGGGTGCTTGAGTTATTAATGGCATGAATTGGTGTATAAACCCCCCCTGTGCCCCCCTTGTACAGACTCTGGGTGCTTGAGTTATTAATGGCATGAATTGGTATATAAACCCCCCTGTGCCCCCCTTGTACATTACTATGGGTGCTTGAGTTATTAATGGCATGAATTGGCGTATAAACCCCCCCCCTGTGCCCCCCTTGTACATTACTATGGGTGCTTGAGTTATTAATGGCATGAATTGGTATATAAACCCCCCTGTGCCCCCCTTGTACAGACTCTGGGTGCTTGAGTTATTAATGGCATGAATTGGTATATAAACCACCCTGTGCCCCCCTTGTACAGACTCTGGGTGCTTGAGTTATTAATGGCATGAATTGGTATATAAACCCCCCTGTGCCCCCTTGTAAGACTCTGGGTGCTTGAGTTATTAATGGCATGAATTGGTATATAAACCCCCCTGTGCCCCCTTGTAAGACTCTGGGTGCTTGAGTTATTAATGGCATGAATTGGTATATAAACCCCCCTGTGCCCCCTTGTAAGACTCTGGGTGCTTGAGTTATTAATGGCATGAATTGGTATATAAACCCCCCTGTGCCCCCTTGTAAGACTCTGGGTGCTTGAGTTATTAATGGCATGAATTGGTATATAAACCCCCCTGTGCCCCCTTGTACATTACTATGGGTGCTTGAGTTATTAATGGCATGAATTGGTATATAAACCCCCCTGTGCCCCCTTGTAAGACTCTGGGTGCTTGAGTTATTAATGGCATGAATTGGTATATAAACCCCCCTGTGCCCCCTTGTACATTACTATGGGTGCTTGAGTTATTAATGGCATGAATTGGTATATAAACCCCCCTGTGCCCCCTTGTACATTACTATGGGTGCTTGAGTTATTAATGGCATGAATTGGTATATAAACCCCCCTGTGCCCCCCTTGTAAGACTCTGGGTGCTTGAGTTATTAATGGCATGAATTGGTATATAAACCCCCCTGTGCCCCCTTGTACATTACTATGGGTGCTTGAGTTATTAATGGCATGAATTGGCGTATAAACCCCCCCCCTGTGCCCCCCTTGTACATTACTATGGGTGCTTGAGTTATTAATGGCATGAATTGGTGTATAAATCCCCTGTGCCCCCCTTGTACAGACATTACCCATATAAACCCCCCTGTGCCCCCCTTGTACATTACTATGGGTGCTTGAGTTATCAATGGCATGAATTGGTATATAAACCCCCCTGTGCCCCCTTGTACATTACTATGGGTGCTTGAGTTATTAATGGCATGAATTGGCGTATAATGAAGCCTCATTAGCTCACAAGAGCTGCTCAATAAGAGCCAGATCTGCTCATTTTGCCTCTCATTTCATTTACACACTCCCATACACAGGGTGCATTCCATACAGGCTGACAACACCAGCCTGTTATTCATTGCTATGTTACTCATCACTGGTAACAATATTCATATTAGAGGGTACTATAGTATGGATACCATAGTATTCATATACATGTATCATATTCATATTCATATACCATAGAAACACCAATTTTGTTACTTGTGACTCATTTTCCTGAAACACATCACATATGTGATGTGTTATAAGAAAATTAGTCACAAGTCGCAAAACTGATATTTTTCAAAGTGATTTATTCACATAAACTGTTTGTATGATTGTTCTGATTTTTTTATGATTTAGTGCCTGCAGTCATAAATTCATGTACCAAATTTCAAGATAGTGTATTAAATATATCCTTGCGTTTTGAATGTCATTATATGGAGTACCTTTAATTACTCACCCATTTAATTACCCACCCAGAAATATTGCAAACCTTTTTTCGAATAGTGTTTGTCACACTTAATGTAACCTACATTTGATATCAGTTAAAAGACAAAGTTTTCTCCAATAACTACTAGACGTCTATCATAGAGAAACAGTGTTTTTCACAGAAAAACAGCATTTGTCAGTGAGAAACAATGTTTTTCAGCAGACAAACATTGTTTGTCAATAGACAAACAGTGTTTTTCAATAGACAAACAGTGTTTTTCAATAGACAAACAGTGTTTCTCACTGACAAACAGTGATTTTTACACAGATGGCTTGCCATACACGTATGGATCTGTCGTATCGGTCGGCCATATTGCATGCATGTTGTACTCATAATCAGGGCTTATCATTATCACTTATCTCTCCTCCTGGCATCCTTACCTCTCCATGCCCCACCAGCACCAGTAGTTAGCGTGATTCATGTTGCCATGGTGATCAGGTTACCATGACAAAGCCTGCTGTAACTATGGTGACGCCACTGATAATATCCCCTGATATCGCCCCCCATGCTACTGTTGCGCCTCCTGCTGGAGGGTGGGAGAAGTTACACCAGATAACCCTTATCTGCCACCATTAATCTCTCTCCCTGTCTCCTTGGTAACGTGAATATTTGTGATTATATGTGCCTCGCTTAATGAGGGTGAGAAGTCTGATATGTATGCAGGGTTTGGCATCTATATGGAGGTAAGGTCAGGAAACATGCTCATTATGTATGGGTCAGATTTTCAGAAAATATACTGTTCATCTTCACCAATCCTATCAAATAACCCACATTTAAGACAGAAATAAGCTTCATAATGCAGTTTAACATTCAAATAACCATGATTTTTAGGCATTTGGCATAAAGAAACAAGAAAAAATAGGGAAAAATGAGATGAGATGAGGTATGTGAGATGAAGGCTAAGGTCTCTGATATAAAAATAGACTTAGATGGGAGACGTTGGGAGAAGTCTTTTTTATTGTTGTTTAAATTTCTGAAAATAGTGAGAATATCTACACAAATATTGCTAAATTGCGACTAGCTGTAGGCCTAATTAAACCCATTCAAGTGACTGCTCACACCTACACAGTAGCAAGGTATAGGGTTGATGGTTCGGCTAAATAGGGGAGTCTCACTGCGCATGTCTATCACAGTGCATTCTGGGATTGATTCTGATGAAATCTGACATACAGATATTTAGCAACATTTTTATCAGAAATGTTTTCACCAATATCATAGCTTGTATAAACAACCTATGAAAACCAAATGCATGATGGGAATAATGTACAACTGGCAGCTGTACATTTTTAGAATATTTTGCTAAATCAGACTGCAACTTTGGTCAATACTAGGTAAATTCGGGTATATTCAGCATTGCATTGATTCTAGCAATATGTTTGTTTAGGTTGAACTGTATTTTGAACTTTATTTTTGTCTGACATTTGGATTATTTGAGAAGATTGGCGAAGTTGAATTGTACATTTTCTGGCGACTTTACCCATATATGCCTTATTTTCACTGCCTCCCTCCCCCTAATGCCCGACACATCTTAGATCGTATTACCATCACATCAAAACCTGGTCATATAAAAATGAAGTTTTTGTTACAGGTCCTGTCAACTTCAACCAGTAGATGGTGATACATGTATGGGTCAGATCGTCAGAAATTGTACAATTGGACTTTATCAATCCTCTCAAATAACCCACATTTAAGACAAAAATAAGGTTAAAAAAAACAGTTTAACATAACAGAACCAATAAAAGACTAAATATATTCAGATATACCCGGTATTCATCATTTTTCCGCCTAATTTAGCAGAATTTACTAAATGTGCTAATTGTACATTTTCTGACGACTTGACCCATATATGTGGGTCAGATTTTCAGAAATGTACAATTGGCTCTACACGTTTAGTAAATTCTTCAAATTTAGGCTGCAATTTGCTCAATTCTAGGAAAATTCGAGTATATTCAACATTGCATAGATTCTAGCAGTCTGTTTTGTTAGGTTGAACTGTATTTTGAAGCTCATTTCTGTCTTAAATGTTGGTTATTTGAGCGGATTGGTGAAGGTGAATTGTACATTTTCTAAAAATCTGACCCATGTGTGAGGTAGATACAAATACGTGTAACTAGCTGACAGTGAGTGGTTAAATTGGCTGGGCAGATGCGTAGGCGCAGTGGAGGATGTTGTTACCTTATATTTTAACCACCTTATTTCTATTCAAGGCCAAGGCATTTTAGCAAGACGGCTGCTGGGTCTTTGTAAGTTTGAATCTACATCTAGGTCACGTATTATGTTGGCATCTAAAATCGATCTCCAAAGTTAATTTATTTAGTTCTTAACAGCGTTATATACAAATATCCTCTCTAACCTGTCTTCAAGTGAGCGATAAGGCCTAAAACTGGTACATTATGTCACCTTATTCAAAAGTTTTATTCATGATGATCATGATCACAGAAAATAACTAAACTATCTCAAATATAAATTATTTCTTTTATAAATTGTATTAGTCAAAGTCTCACATTTGTGATAATTCTCATTCGCCAATTACAAAACGTAATAAAACGTAATAAAATGAGTTGTGTTTCAGGAAAATGAGTCATAAGTCGCAAAAATCACAAATGGTTTTACAACATTATGACAATTTAACTGACACTCTCCACTATATCTAACTCAGTCACTTTCTTGTTATAAGTACACTAATTCCGATCTACTATCATTTAACATAAAGCAATTCTTCAACCAACCAAGGTTCACAGTATCATGAATCAATATCCCTTATTCCTTTACACTGTAAAGTATTGAGCACTTCATCTTGAGCCTCTGTTTAACAGTGTAAATCGCCTTGCTTAAAAGCACTGCACTCGTTCCCCTGCCCTGAGCCCGCTGTAAGGACTAACCCCTATTTCTCCTCCTCCCCCATTCTACCCCATTCAATCTCCCGCCTCATACCCTTGTAGAAATCAACAATGGCACACAGCGACCCCACCAGGCCTGATTGCTAACTAAATGGGCGATATTAGGGACTTGGTCTAACCCCAGTAAGCCAGCCTCGCTTCCGTGTGTCGATACTTTATAGAGACGCTTGACTTCCGGTCCCAGCATGCATTGTTTATCGCCATTGCTTTATTATGCCCTAAATGCTTAAATAGTCCCCCAGAGGGCGTTCTATAAAAGGGGGTCATCACGAGGCAATATGTTTTTGCCGTTGATCATAAGATGGCCCTCGTTGTTTAGGTAAAAAAGCTTTTAGTATGGTGGAAGCATCGCTTAAGACTTTTTCCAATAAAGTGTTTTATTGCTGTGCGAGGGGCCATATTAGTGCTGGTTTAGGGCCCACTATTACACAGATTTACCACTTTACAGAGCAAATGTCACATTCATATATGGGTCAGATTTTCAGAAAATGTACAATTGGCAGCTCTATACATTTAGGGACTTCTGCTAAATTAGGCTGAAAAGTGATGAATATCTGGTATATCTGAGTATATTTGGTGTCGCGTTGATTTATAGTATCAGGTTAAACTGCATTTTGAAACTCATTTTTGTCTTAAATGTGGATTATTGGAGAGGATTGATGAAAATGAATTGTACATTTTCTGAAAATCTGAATCATATGGGTCAAAAACATAGATATTGACATTAGAGTATTGATAAATATCTCATTCTGAGCATAGCATGTTTTTTTTTATCGATTTTATACTATAGCAAATGTCACATTCATATATGGGTCAAACCACTGGAATATGTACAATGGGGGATTTAAGATAAGATAAGATAAGTTTTATTTGTCATTTTCGATGAGTACAAGAGTACAACCGAGTAATACATGAATAGACAAATTGGTCGACATGCTTTTATGATACAGCAAGGTACCATTTCTTCCGGTTGTTACCAAAATTTCACATTTATATATGGGTCAGATTTTCAGAAAATGTACAATTGGCAGCTCTCCACATTTAGGAAATTCTGTTAAATTAGGCTGAAAAATGATGACTACCCCAGGTATATCTGAGTGTATTTGGTATCACATTGATTTATAGTATCAGTTCTGTTGTTACTGTTATAACTGCATTTTGAAGCTAGTCTTAAATGTCTTAAATGTGGGTTATTTGAGAGGATTGGTGAAGACTAATTGTACATTTTCTGAAAATCTGACCCATATATGGATCAAACCACTGGAATATGTATAATAGCTAGTGTGACAAATAATATGTTCACCTGTATTTTTCTCTAGATGGCCTGGACTATTGGCCTTGTTAGTATGGATATGGATTTGATTATGGCTATGTCCACGGTTATGACCATGCCTCTCCCTGTGACTATGGCTATAGCCATGACTTTGTTTTGGGCTTTGTTTGGGCTATGGCTATGGCTGTTGCTATGTTTCTGTTGGTTGTGGTTTTAGTTTTCAACGATACAAAAGAGTTACAAAATACACATTCCTGGGCAACCAGATATTTTCATGTTTGCCTGATCATGGTAAATAAAACATTATCAGAAATGTAGTTCATGTAATAGTAGAAACATTATGTCTTGATACAAAATAATTACTGTTCTGGACATGAATAATGTTACACCAGACACTAGGTTGTTCAAACGACCAGAAAAACAGAAAAACGTCGGTTAAGATCCCATTTGGGTCAAATTGTCAGAAACTGTACAATTCACCTTCACCAATCTTCTCAAATAAACCAAATTTCAGACAAAAATAAAGTTCAAAATATAGTTCAACCTAACCAAACTGATTGCTAGAATCAATGCAATGCCGAATACATTCAAATTTACATAGTATTGACCAAATTGCAGCCTAATTTAGCAGAATTTACTAAATGTGTACAGCTGCTAATTGTACATTTTCTGAAAATCTGACCCATTTAGGCAATAAGCATCTGTCCTGGACTAGATAAACTCCAAACGTCCGCGTTTGTTGGGACGGACTCACTGGTAACAATGCCAAAGGACATAAATCAATATCACTTTGGCTAGACCACAAAAGTGCTCTGTAAAACTTGCTAGCCATTCTTGAACTTTTACAGGGCTCATAGCCCTTGCTAAAATGTAGGTAAAGTGGCCAAACCACAGCTTACATCTATATGCCTTATTCTTGACTTTAGCATCCTGGGTTAAACCATAAAGTGCCTTTCTGTCTCTTTTTCTCTGTCTATCTCTCTCCCTACTTCTCTATCTCTATCTTTAAGACAAAATTAAGGTTCAAAATACAGTTTAACATAGCAGAATACATGCATTAAAACAACACAAAACCAAATATACTCAGATATTCCCGGTATTCATCATATTTCATATTTTAGCAGAATTTGCTAAATGTGTAGAGCTACCAATTGTGCATTTTGTGAAAATTTGATCCACATTGCATAGGGAGAAGGCTTCAGTATAGACCCAACATTTCACTGCAGAATTAGTTTCTTGACAAAAAGTGTATCAAATCGAATTTCCCAGACTGAATGGTTTCCATTGGCTTTTTAGTGTGTGAGAATGTCTGGCTACTGTAAACGTATTTATTTTCGCGCAGATATATTTTCGTGCACTATGTACTTTGGCACCTTGTCGCACGGATTTAAATTCGCGCAGGAAGGAAGCCTCACACCCTGATTATGCATCATACACCTTTTGGCAGGAATTATTTTCGCGCACAAAGTTGGGTGCGCTAAAATAGTCAAAATAAATACTGTGCGAACATTAATACTTTTACAGTATACCGTATTTCGGTGAAAGTCGCCACAAAATGTACAATTTACCTTGCCCAATCCTCTCACATAATCCAAATTTAAGACAAAAATGGGGTTAAAAATTCAGTTCATCATAACCAAAGAGATTGTTTAAATCAGGGCAATACCAAATATACTCAGATATACCTAGTATTTAACATTTTCCAGTCTAATTTAGCAGAAATTATCAAAAATGTAAAGCTGACGATTGTACATTTTCTGAAAATCTGAGCCATATCTTGAGAAGTAGTAGTTTGCATGGCAGACATATCCCATTGAAGAGCTGCTCCCCCAGCCACTCCTGCATCCACTCCTGCAGGAATGTGAGCATGTGAGTTTTTGCCTATAGTAATCCCTCCTCAGACGCAGTCCCTGTCCCCTCAGTCTATAGGTCTCCTTCCTATGTACAGGAGAATATAGTAATCCCTGCTCAGTCCCTCTTCAGACACAGTCCCTGTCCCCTCAGTCTATAGGTCTCCTTCCTACATACAGGAGCAAGTCACAAATCCCTGCTCACTCCCTCTTCAGACACAGTCCCTGTCCCCTCAGTCTATAGGTCTCCTTCCTACATACAGGAACAAGTCACAAATCCCTGCTCACTCCCTCTTCAGACGCAGTCCCTGTCCCCTCAGTCTATAGGTCTCCTTCCTACGTACAGGAGAATATAGTAATCCCTGCTCACTCCCTCCTCAGACACAGTCCCTGTCCCCTCAGTCTATAGGTCTCCTTCCTATGTACAGGAGCAAGTCACAAATCCCTGCTCACTCCCTCTTCAGACACAGTCCCTGTCCCCTCAGTCTATAGGTCTCCTTCCTATGTACAGGAGCAAGTCACAAACAAGAAACAGTTAACAGTTAGTACACTATACTTTTAAGTTTTAAAGTTTACAATTTGTGTCAGCTTAATTTAACTAATTTCTGTTCTAAGGGAAACTAATAACTGGTAACTGATAACAATAATTCTTGATTACGTAATCGAGAATTAAAAATGGATTTTGAGATATCATCATATTTGAAAAGATGAGTTCAAGCCGATTCCAATTAAAGTAAACATTAGGACATCTAATAATACTTCTATATATTTTATGTACAAAATAAAGTTAGCTATTTCTTAATGGTCAATCACTAGTAAAATAGTTAAATATAATGCTCAGGATGATGTCAGAAACGCATAGATACATTAACTCACAATCGTGGAATTTGGTACATATTGCTTCTACAGAGAACACTAAACTGCCCAGAGATGAAAACAGTCCTATAAAGAGTTGACATCTGTACGATATATGTAATATTACAGACTTTTCCTCTTTTTTTGCACATATTACGCATAGCCAAAATACATTACTAAGACACCTTTTGCTATTACCAACCTTCCTATTCCTGAAACAAAAAGTTTCGTGGCACAAACTATTTCTTCATAACTGAGATCTTTTCTCCCATTACAAGAAGTCTTTTTACTATTACCACTCCTCTATTACCTATGACCTGTGTCATCTGCTGCTATGACACATTGCAGTTGGGCCTTTTAAAATATGACAGTGAGGATTTCTTCCTTTTTCGCTCCTTTCCTAAGCGTCATGGATAGACTTGCGCACCTTTTTTATTTTTATATCTAAATAATATCATTATATACAAATAGATGCAATTTATCCACACACAACCACTATTTCTTGGGCATTACCTACAAAACAATCATTAAGCTAATTATTCTTTAACAGAAATGAAATGTATCATATAATAACCAACTTTACTTTGGTCAGATTTCTGGTCTATGAGAATAGCCTAACAGACTCAGTGCTAGCCTACTAGCCACTATTCAGACACCCCATAGTAGTATATGAAAATGAGCAACTGACTCCGGCATAAAAAAGATGGCTATGTGTATATCTTTGGGAGAGAAAGAAAAGAAAGTATCTCTTCGGATATAAGGATATCCATAAATCGTGTTGATTATGTGTAGGAATATCTTAGAAAAGGAAAATAATATTTGAAAAAGAAAAATGTTGGATATGTTGGATATTTACTATGACACATTTTTATCCTGACAGTTTGGGGACAAAACATATGTTCATCCCTCTTGTGAGGTGCAATAAGTGGGGCGCAATAAAAATATTTGTATCGTACGTGTTGGGAATATTGTGTACATTTTGTTTACATCATACCAAGCAAGCTGTCTGAATGTTGACGTTCATCCATTCTATCAATGAGAGCCGACCATTTGAAAACCTGACAAACTAATCAGATGCAAGATAACAAGATCCATTCTTACTAGGCAGAAACATTATGCATAGTGCAGATCAGCTAGTTACGGGGTTGATAACAAGCTAAGTTATGATATGATACATTGTATAATTATAAACTACCGGGCATGGCCGATCATCGCTGATTATCATACCGTGAGCCCATATCCCACTATGTAAATAGCCTCAATTGTATTATATCTGCGTTTTTATATATTGAGATTGTACATAATATGTGACGACTTGGCCCATATAGATGTATAGCAATGCAGGAGCTATCTCCTCTAGTGTTTTCATACGGAGCAGTGAATACATAGGCCCGGCATGTGAACAAACAAAGCGTCCTCTCTAATCCAAGGGCAGACTCATATTACTTCCTAGATCCGCCTCTTACCAAAAAAAGGACCAAGAGGAGCTTAGCTCATAGAAAGGAGGAAAGATATTGATTGAGGCCTGAAGAAATTGTTTCCAGCTAAACCATAGAACAATAAGGGTACTTAGTTATTTTATTATTTAAAGCTGCATTCCCATATCGAACAAAATGCTATTTTTCTCTGTACCTTCTTCTTTGATCCTTATCCCCCGAGACTTGATGTCTAATTCTCGCAGTCCTGGTTAATGATATTTGTGATCTGTTTTAGGAAAATGAGTCATAAGTCGCAAAAAATAGATTTTGAGATATCATTATATTTGAAAAGATGAGATCAAGCCGATTCCGATGATAGTAAACAGTCTAATAATCTTATGAGTATTTCTAGATTTTAAGTTTGATATTTTCGTTTTTGAAAAAAAAAGTTTCCAATATTTCTGGGGGTCAATTAACAGTAAAGTAACTAAATGTAGTCCATATGAGGACCTTTAAAACGAAAGGATATATTACATAGATTGTCCTGAAATTTAATACATCGATTGATATACCTATAAGTGATCAACTCTCCAATAATCAGAACATTCCAATAATGTGATCTTGTGAAAAAAGCACTTAATATCAATTTTGTGACTTATGACTCATTTTCCTGAAACACATCACATTTGATCTAGTCACTTTTTAATCTGGAAGTAAACTTGGCAATGCTTGGACTTCCTGCGGTACTTCCAACTATGGCAAAGTGATGAAGGTTGGGTGCCACGTTATGTTATCGCGTACTTCAAGGCCCACAGAAGAATAAATACTCACACTATAAATTAATACCATATATCAAACAATTCACACCGATGTTAGCATCAATCACGCAGGTATATTTATTATCCAGATTGATTCAGAATTAGCGAGACAGGCATCCATTTCATAACAAATGTTTAGCTTTAGCTCTATAACCAAAAGCTTCTGTCACAGCTACTGACTAGGGGTGGTGGCGACAATTATCATTGGTGTTAAATTCACACACCACATACCTTAACCGGGTTTGAAAGAATTTGTCCTGGCTTGTCATTTCTTTTGTATTATATTGGCAATTTGGGCAAAAAGGTATTAATAGTGCACTTTGTTTGCCTCTTGATATTTCCATCTAACCAGTGCTGCCCCCTGCCTTAACGAGATACAACCTGAATTGGTTCTTTAAGGTGTCGGGTGAAGTATTATGAGAAATTTTCAGGATTTCGTCTTTTCAGTCCCCTGACATAGAAATCCAAGACATAATGAGACAATAATGCAAGCCACAATACCATTTTATTAAAATAGTCATGAATTATCAAATCATACACAAGAAAGTCAAAAGAGGAATGTGTCACATGCTGGAATTGTCTGACATTGTGGCCCTTGTTGTATTTTGTATTCAATTCTTATATAATGGGTCAAATTTTTTTAGAATGTACAATTGCGAAATTCCTGACCTTTGCACATTATACTGAATGGGTATTGCCCCAAAATGAACCAATCCTAATGATCTTAGTATCATTGGCGAGAAGACATCCTAGGCTTTACGAAAATGTACACATTAATGTATATATTTGTAGGATTTCTAAGTGATAAATCACTATAAACGTTGAAATTATAACAAAAACACCCAATAATTCACTACTTCTTCTCATTAGACCTCCCACCTGAAAAAAAGTATACGTTCTAGGTATCAAATTTGATCAGGTTCCAGTCCTTATGCATATTTCCGATAGCCTGGTAATATTATAGCCTTCTACTAGCCCTCATCTCACTATGCCAGTCCTATACTGAAATCCCCAATTTTTAGAAGTCACATGGGTATACCCGGTATCAAACACAAATATTAGTATACTGGCTATGAATATATCCTTGGCATATGATTTAAAATATCTAGAATACACTTTAACATATCATTAATGCAATATTAGTACAATTTAGCCAGTAATGCAAAAATTAACAGGGCAATGGTTCAATGTTCACCAAACCGCAGATTTTATACTATTTAATACCGGGTATGCCCTATTCCCTATTATAATGTAGACCCAGTTCCACTGGTACTACTGTACTAAATTTCCGCATATGTAATCCCAGTATGTATACTCATATATGCCCCAAATGACATTCTTCTAAAACAATTTATTATGGCGATATGAATGCAAATGATATAGGGGGGTATGCCCGGTATATTGTGGCATACCCGGTATGGCTGGAAAGGTACAACTAGGAGACACATTGAAACTATTTTTACATGTTCAATACTCTATGTTAACTTCTGGGAACCATGTCGACCACCACATATAGTTATTGGCTGGGTATTCCTGTGATTTATTGGACATTATCAACCAGAATGAGAATGATTGAGGATTATACATGCATTTCTATGGTTGGAATTATTGTTAAGATATTCAGGAATCAACCATCTGTGGGATATTCATCAGTCTAATTATTATTTATATGTTTAAAAAGTTGTTTTCAACAATTCTTAGTGAAGCATTTTCCTTTCCTATATTAAAGGAAAGATTAATATAGCCTCACAGTTAACAGGAATCCAAGAGGGTATGCCCGGTACCATTATTATTTAACATGATTTCTATGCACATTTAACAATTATTTTTCAATGGGGATCATGTTATGTTAGTTTTTATTAATCAGAAATGTCACACGTATAATTCAACATACTTCTTAGGACTATGGGGGCAGGCATGTTGAGCCAAATGTGATATGAATTAATACCGGGCATCCCACACAGATCATTTTCTTTTGATAAATGCCAGCAAAATAGCATTATTATTGTAGGTAGGCTCCTCCTATTATATGTCAATGTCCCTTGCAATCCCTTTGTCAATGGACGAGTGAAAATTGGTTCATAAACACAATGGATACCTTTTTTAAGCATATTAAAAGAGTGGTTGATACCGGGCATCCCCTTATACCGGGCATCCCTCCCTCAATCATAGTACTGTTCACCAAGCCCATTTTGAAGCTACAATTCTCCATAAAACGTACCCTTCGAACATAATGTGCCTTTCTGTACATATGTATGTGGCTTTATGCCTCATTTCCATGCAATTTAATTCACATTTAATCAAAATCATGATACCGGGCATCCCCTGGCATCCCCTAAAATATAGAATTTTTGTCCTAACTTCTACCCATGTCACTTTATCTTTGGTATTTTTGTGCAGTAACATGCCCCGTTCCCTCCCCCAACATGTGAGAACATGACAAATAAGATATGACCACTTTTATTTTTTAGATGTTCTCAACCACCATATAATTTCATTAAAAAATGTTATGATCCATCATATTGATTTTTTATCATTGATTTTAGAGCCTGTATCCATTACTACACATGTTTCTTATGCACTTACTGAGTTTCATGTGATTGTGCCCATTTAAGTAGCCACAATGAGATGTTAGATAACATGTACCCTTCTGGGGGATGCCCGGTATAGAGGGATGCCCGGTATATTTGAGAAGGTGTTGGTCTCAGGCCAAGTGAGGTGATATTTAGTCAAGGAGTGACTCAAATTAAGATCAATTGTGTACCAAATATATTTCTCCTTTGATGTAAATCATTTTCTATTATTGATATGAACACTTTCTGATTCATTTATGATATCAAAGTCGGTGGGGAATTATAAGGGGATGCCCGGTATATTTGAAAAGGGATACCCGGTATCAAAGATGACATTCTTTTATCAGTTTTCCCAGGGAAACTAAACATGATAAATTGGTAATAAGTTGCTATATTGATGGAAAAGATGTAGATGTTGCCAGAAAACCTGTTTTCACCCTGTTTATGGCAATAACAGCAGCATTATTGAATTTATGTTTGAACCATATGTTATCGATCAAAACACTTCTGTTTTGGGGAAATGTGATCCATTTGCTTTCATGTTTCACATAATAACCTTGAAGGATACCTAGTTATGAGTTGGTATACTTGTAAAGGAACATTTAATCCTCATAAGGAACTACATTTTATTTGGAAATTGAATTATGATCTCCTGAGTTATTGAGGATATAAGGAACTGACACTTCATTTGATACCGGGCATACCCTAAAAAAAGGTCACTTTGTTTCAACTACAATAGAAACTGAGATATTGAGAGTTGGTGAGTATAATTGGTGTTTTGAGGTCGTGGGGACATCTATGATACGAGTTAGAAGGAATATGAGTTTATACTTACTATTTTTTTTTTCACTCTTCCTAAATCTCACAAAATCGCAATTGTACATTCTAAAAAAATTTGACCCATATATGTGATGTGTTTCAGGAAAATGAGTCATAAGTCGCAGAATTGATATTTTTCAAAGCGTTTTTTTTCCACAAGATCACATTATTGGAATCTTCTACTCTTTGGGGGATTTATTACTTATAGTTACATCAATCGATGTAGCAAATTTCAGGACAATCTATGTAATATATCCTTTCGTTTTAAAGGTCCTCATATGGACTATATTTAGCTACTTTACTGTTTATTGACCCCAAGAAATATTGGAAACTTTTTTTTTCAAAAACAGAAATATCAAACTTAAAATCTAGAAATACTTATGAGATTATTAGACTCTTTACTATCATTGAAATCGGCTTGATCTCATCTTTTCAAATATAATGGTATCTCAAAATCAATTTTTTGCGACTTATGACTCATTTTGCTGAAACACATCACATATTCAGGGACAATATTACAATGCACATCACAATTTGGAGCTGATTCAATTTTTTTATATTTAACATAATTATTACTACAAAAAAAACTGAATGATTTTGTGAGTATATTCTGAACGTAGAACGTTCTCATTTGGAACCTTATATATATAGTAAACAATCTATTTCATGACAATCTGCAATATTCTGCAAACATTCTGACATTGGAGATATTTAAACAGTTTAATCATCAAAAACATTTAATCATCAGAATGAGTGCACAGTGTGCAAGGCATTTTTAGCCCTAAACATGGTGCAACATTATGTGATTGCAACGTTTGGTGATGTTTGGGATGCTCACTTATTATGGTGATTATAGTACCAAAGATTATACCAGCCAACCATACTAATTTTTACATTAATTTCCAACTGATAATGTGATAATTATGGTATTAAATGTTATACAACTTTGCCTTCATTAGATCTACGACTGAAAGTGACCTCCTGTTTGTTATGTTTGCAATAGGGCACTTCACATATTGGGCAGTCAGTGGGTGCAGAGTTCTATCTGCTATCTACCTCTATCTCTGTGCGCATGTGCAACTCATTAGAGCCACGTCCATCAGCGGGCAGAACTACTACTTCTTGGTGATATACTCTTATAAAAGTTGCCATATTGTAAAATTTAGCAGATCATTTACCCTGGAATTTGGCATGAATAGTCTTAACATATGGTCTGATAATCTTGCTTAATTTGTTGTGCACAAAGCAAAAAGTATTGCTGGGACAAGTGTACAAAGTTTGACACCTATAGTGGAAGTATCAGCGCCCTGAAAAACTGCCAACCTTGACCCATCATATTATTGGGGTCACCACAGTTGCTGCAGGACCAAATGAATTTGTGAAGTGCCCTATTGTATTATGAAAGTATTCCTATAGGGTCAGATCTTCAGAAAATGGCATATCTACACATTCTGTAAATTCTCCTAAATTAGGCTGAAAAATGATGAATACCGGGTATATCTGAGTATATTTGGTATCGCATTGATTTAAAGTATCAGTTCTGTTATGTTGAACTGCATTTTGAAGCTCATTTTTTGTCTTAAATGGGGGTTATTTGAGAGGATTGGTGAAGGCGAATTGTACATTTTCTGAGAATCTGACCTATACATCTGTTCTCCGAGGCTGACTTTGATCAAATATGCTGTACTGACATTTCCATTTCAAGTCGTTTCTTGTCCCTTAAATAGAGTTTGTAAATGGCAACAATCATACTTGCTCTGTGGCATTTGTCATGTTGTCATTTAAACCTCATGGCACGATCAGGCAAAGATAAAACATCAAGATTACCCATTTTACTAATCATGCAATTCATACATTTGAAAAAGGCAGTTATGATTTTGTGAAGGCATGTATAACACTATAGCGGTGTGCAATCACCATTATGAGTTTCAAACTCACAATGGCTGAAATTATATTTAAAGATTTTTGTATTCAGCAAAGTCATTTTCTTTTTCCCAGTCCAGGCTGCCGACAAGATTATGAAAGTTAAAGAAAGGTGATACAAATTATTCTATTATCACAATTTGAAATTTGAAACTGGTTAAATACTAAACATAATAAATCTAAATTTTAAAACTTAACTGCATTCACCATATAAACATTCTTATTTAACTTTAGTCACAGTGGTTCCTCCTCCAGTTGACATTGATTTAGAATCAAAATTACTGGTTTGAATTTCATTCTCAGGAATGAAGTAAATAGCGTAGACTTTAGGAGCAAAGAGACAGATGGCCGTCACAGCTGCATTCAGGATAAGGGCCAATGCAAGTAGCGCCCCCTTGTGATAAGCAAAGAAAGCCATGAAATAGGTGGGTAAGAAGGCGATCCAGATAAACAAAGTGGTGGCCACTGAGAGGAAGATGTACCATGACTCGTTGAAGTTGTCGGGGAGTTTCCTGGTGAGGAAGCCAAAGATGAGGCACATGAGGAGGATGAGGAGGTTGTAGACAAGAGGAATGAGCAGGTTCTCAAGGCTGTTGATGCAGACAAGTTCTACAAACTCCTCAGTGACTACTGGCATCTGTAGCATGTCTCCCACAGGGTACATCAGCATTGAATAGCACAGTAAGGCCACCTGCAGCAGGTCAAAGCAAATAATATTAAATGAATAATAACACCACAACCTCAAACTTCAGTATTTGCTATTCATTATTGTTGGTACTTTGGAACACGACGTTTCGACCTGGTCTTGTGGTCTTCTTCAGGTGATGTCTACTATTAGGAAATTGATCAGGGATATTAATAAATGAGTATAAATGAGTAGTAAATGAGTAACATTGTTCTTGGAGCGTTGTCATGGGTCCTTGGATATGCGTCAATTGATTCAGTTTCAGAGTCAATCATTAGGTTAATTAGTGTATAAATTAGATGATTTAAATTAGTGGATTTTTAGATTCGATTAGATTTGACATTTTGACATTTTGACAAAGATATCATGTGAATAACACACTTTGAAAAATATTAATTTTGCGACTTGTAACACATCAGTAAAATTCATATGATTTTGAAAAACTTGGGAGACGATTCTTTTCAATGATAACCAACTCGCCTATCAGCTCGTTGGCCATGTGAAAAGAATCGTCTTGAGTCCATGCGATCCTTATGCCAGACCACCTACTCGTGCGGTACTATCATAATATTATAATATGATTTAAAAGGGATACCGGGATCTCAGCATAGAAGTTATATTGAAAGGGACATTCCTTTTCAGTATTGCATTAAAACAGAAATGTATATGTTTATTGAATAAAAGTTTTATATATATAATAAAGACAAAATGTTACCTGTCCAAACAAAAGCATCACGCTGAATGCCATCAAAGCCTGGGCACTGACAAACTTGATCTCTTGTTGACAACGCTCTGCTGCTTTGAAGATACGGTAAAGTCGGTTGGTCTTCAGGAAGAGTGGTATAAAGATGAATGAACAGCTGAGGTGGTAGGTGCAGTACTCCACATAGCAGAGGTAATAATTGGGTCTGATTATGAGTAATATGGTGGTGAGGTAACACAGATAGAGAGCTAACAGTATCATGGTCATCTGTTCCACACTTGAACCCTTGATCACTTTATGTTTTCTGTGCCTAATAATAAGGTAAGTAAGGATGAAACAAGTGCCTAAACCTATGGTGGAGCAAATCTCTATGCCAATGGCTATTGGGTCATACCAGACCATATAAGTTGGTGGTATGTTGATGCATTCTGTGAAGTTGTCCTGGTCTGGCCAAGTGAGGATAGGACAGATATCACAACCTAGACTATCATTCCTCACTATCTCATTGTCTCTACATTTCCTGCAATCCCAACAGCATTTCAATTCACCTTGTATAAGAAACTCGCCAACTTCACAAGGCTTTGCACAAACTGATTCAGGTTGTTCCATTTTTACCCTTTCGCCTCCATCATCTCGCTCCCATTTTAACTTATCAGAGTCAATGTTTATACTTTGATTATCATATGTCCAATAAGCAAACTTCACATACTCAGTTTCAGTGCCATTATCTGAGGCAAACTGTAGCTGTCTCATTGTATAGTCAATAATTCCATCTCCTCCAGAGTCAAATTTGACTAGGCCGCTAATGCCCAGAAAAGTAATATTATACAGGTAACTCAAATACTCAGTACCATTGATACAATCCTTAAGTAAGGCTTTATTTCTGAAAGCTTCTGGACATTTGTCTGTTATCAAGTTATGGAGGCCTTTAACAAACACATCAAAGACATCAATGAACGAATAGTAATGACCATACATGATATGGTTTGGAATGTCATCCCATGTCTTATACTTGGTTAGGCAAGATTCATTATGACCCTCTGGTAGATCAACTGAACAATCAAGGCTTTCCATGTCCCTTGGTGTTTCGGCATGAGGATCTTCTCTATAAGCCCAAGGTGAATAAGTTTTATAGACGTCCTTAAAATTTACTGGGGCGTCCCGAACACCAGATGCTGAATAGCCTACTCCCATTGAGTTCACTAATTTTGGTCCTGCTCGCCTTAATGTATATCTGTCAGTAACCATAACTATGAAATTTCTATTTAAATCTAGCTTTCTATAAGATTTCATAAAATATCCTATTTCGACTGTTTCAGCCAACAAAACTATAGCCCTAGCTTTTGTGTACTTTGCAACCCTCCTGCCAAGAGTATCATAGTCCTCCTGATCAAAATCACTATTAATTACATCAAAAAATGCAATACATATGCCTGCAGGCTTGAGAAGCTTCTTAAATGTAGCTACAACATTACGGCTATATTCAGTGTAATCACCAATGATGGACACATAGGTCCAGTTAAAGTTAACAATTGTATCGAAAATTACCCTTATTTGTAGGGAGTCGGGAGGGTTGATTCTCATGAAGTAACCAAACTCTGTCCTATCACTGAGTTTATCATTAGTGGAACCTATACTAATGTGAGGAATATGGTACATGCTTGCCATTCTACTTATGGGCATAGCTTGATCATCTCTCCATGGCGCAATGAACCCTATTACATCATAACAACCTCTCTCACTAGGAACTTTAGATCCTGGCACCGGCTCTGAACAACAGTCCTTGAAACATCTCCCAACTGGGATCAGTTTCAAGCTCCTCATTATTGAGACATCTAACTCCCAACAGTTGTCAAGCCAAACCAGACCTACCTTAATATTGGGGAGAATGGTATCATTGTTGTTAATCTCATCAACTCTATGTCGCACTCCGTACATAGCTTGTGTTCTGGACCTGGATTGATACCCACAGTCTGAATAGCTGTTCCCAGCCAACACCCCAATATTGACATCACCGGGTTGATAGAAATCTGATTCTGGAACCCAGTCCAGGCCTTGAAATATGCCATTTGATTGCCAAACCAAGCTACTCAGTATACAATAGATTGTGAATATAAACCTCATCATGTCTTCTCTCAAGCATCTGTGCAATAATGTTTCCAAGACCTGAAAGAAGAAAATTAATATTGCTAAGTATCATTCAGGTCTGACAAGGGAGGTATCAAATGTGATGTGTTCCAGGTAAATGGGTCACTAGTCGCAAGAAAATATTTTGAGATATCATCATATTTGGAAATATGAGATCAAGCCGATTCTAATGATAGTAAACATTAGGGCGTCTAATAAATATTTCTTTTTTTTTAAGTATCATTCAGGTCTGACAAGGGAACAATAGAGTTCCTTGACTAACATTTTAGATATCATCTGTGCAATGATGTTTCTAAGACCTGAAAGAAGAAAATTATGAAGGTTGAAAAAGGTTGAATAATGATATCCTGGCAAATGTCATAAACATCAATTCTGATTATTTCTTCTTATAAAAATAAGGTTCCCAAGCAATACCAATATTGCACCAATTTTCTTTTTTGACACATGTCAAATTACATAGATGACCATCCAACTCACCCCATAATCACAACCCATCTCATCTCATTATTTCTATCACCACCACTTCTTTGGAATTTGTTATATGAGATGTGTTTCAGGAAAATGAGTCATAAGTCGCAAAATTGATATTTTTCAAAGTGTTCTTTTCACAAGATCACATTATTGGAATCTTCTGATTTTTGGAGAGTTTATCATTATCGCGAAAATTCAGGGTAAGGAGGAATAACGGGTTTACCGAGCCTTACAACGTATTGCTTTGGCATATGCCAGCACCTATTTACCTGAATAAAGATATGTTTTTAAAAATATGATTGCTAAGTATCATTCAGGGCTGATAAGGGAACAATAGAGTTCCTTGACTAACATTTTAGATATCTTGTGTGCATTAGATCTTTGTTGGGACTTAGTTTTCTGCAGCATGCAAATGTCTCTGTTTTACCTGGAATATAATAAATTCTAACAACAGGGGTGGAATGAGATTTGACCCAACGTTGAGATCAATTACAAACTGAACAGAGTGCTATTTAATAGGTATTTATTACATACTAAATCAACAAGAACTTGATTTTAATAATATGTTACCTTACTTTCCATCAATCTTGTGGATGTTCAGCTGAAATAGCACCCCTGAATAGCACCCCTGAAATCACATAATTATGTATGTAATAATACATGGAATATAATAAATTCTAACAAACTTACCTCATTGCTACTACAAGACTATGGTTGAATGATGGAAAAGTTGATATTCAATGCTTCAGATCAACTGCCGGTATTTATGAAGATAATAAATGGATCTCTCTCCTTATATATGTCATATTCACCCATAGCAGATCAATAAAATCTCTTCCTAAATGAATGGTTTGCCCTTCGCATGACCTTCATAAAAACTTTCTCTGTGAAATCTGCCTCTTCGTATTTCCACCCTTTCCCCTCTGACCCACAATTGAGTGACACACCCATTTGTAATAGTCTGATTCTGAAGTTAAATGAGAAGAGCAATAAACTCTGCTTTCATACATATTGTTCAATGCCGTTCTGAGAAATGATTGACTTGAAGAGCTGTAATAAAGTTGTAGTAATGTGTTTATTGCACAAGCTTTCACGACTTAGACGCCCATATTGTTTGGTCTGTATACATGGGTCAGATTTTCAGAAAAGTGTACAATTCAACTTCGCTAATCTTCTCAAATAACCCAAATTTCAGATGAAAATACAGTTCGAAATACAGTTCAACCTAGCCAAACAGATTTCTACAATCAATGCAATGCCGAATATACTCGAATTTGACCAAATTGCAGCCTAATTTAGCAGAATGTACTAAATGTGTACAGCTGCAAATTGTACATTTTCTGAAAATCTGACCCATGTTTGTGGTGCCAGGTTATGACCCATGATGATTAATCAATTACTCATAAAAAGTCTGTGGTAATATGAATATCATTTCATGATCTAGGTATAAAACGATTACCTTTGTGTGGTACAGGGAATAAACGGTTGAAGCTGAAGGCAGATCGGGTGGAAACACATTAATTAGTGTTTTGACTCACTCCCCTGTCGTAATCAATACCATTCCTATGTTGTCTTATGATAAAGGTGCACGGAATCAGATTATTAAAGCAGTGCATTGATATTGTATATATACATTTAATTAGAAATTCCTGTGATTCACATATTTCAGTGAGTCTAATGTTTCTCTTGCTTCTCTTCCTGGTTTTCTGTTTACCTGATTTGAATGTGTGGATGTGTAACGTAGCAGTTCATGTAAACTGTTTGTCCTGAGTGGTGTATACCAGGAAATGATGCTGAGGATAAATAAAATATATAATAATCTTATTCTAACCAATATACATTGGTTAAACCTATATATATCTACCAATAGATTGGTTAAAATGACCAAGTGATATTTATAGCAAATGGCACTCTGTTCGAGTTCAAACTGATGAGTTCCCGTTTTCTGATGGGTCGAGATCAGTTTGAACCTGAACAGAGTGCCATTTGCTATTTATTACACACTCTATTAGGATGTTAAAAAGTAAATTTAACTTGTATAGCCTATAGTTTAGCTCGAGGAGGCTTGATTCACCGCAATTTGTAGGCCTAAGTTGCGCGGTCAGGACAACGTCATGTGGGCTATGCTGCACCAATGAAATTGCATCTTTACCCAAACTGATCACGTATGCAGTTTGGGTCAACCGAACTGCACCCCCAAACTGCACCTTTCTAACTGCTCATGTGTGTAATAATGGTTATAAGCTAACTAATATACTGGTTAAACCTATATATATCTACCAATAGATTGGTTAATATGACCAACTGATATTGGTTATAAACTAACCAATATGCATTGGTTAAACGGGTACCCAAACTAGATTGGTTATTTTAACCAACACATTGGTTGGACACATATCTACCATCCAGATTGGTTGAATTTAAACAATATCTTGTTCAATTTAACCAATCTGTTTTTAGGGTGCAGCATTTGATGAGAATGGATATAATTAAGAAGATGTTATAATGAATCTATTTTTGTTTGTGGATAATTTATCAAGGATATAACATGTATTATTTTATTGTCTGTGATTGAGCTTTGTAGATTAATCATTATACTTTAACGTAGATTGAAACTTTTATAAGGCAACATACGAAGACATCACCGAGCGATACCTGTGTTTTTTCAATTGTTCTGGATTAGATATTTGTAATTAGCCTTTAATGAAATTTAAAACAAATAAAAATGAACGTATAGCCTAAAGAGTATTTTCAAAGTATGCAAGAACCGATCCTAAAATATTTGACTAGTGAGGGAGAGGGGCCTGTGGTTGGAGTTAAAATTCCCTTCCACATGCGTCAGATTTTCAGTAAATGTACAATTGGCAGCTGTACACATTTAATGAATTCTGTTGAATTCTGCTGCAATTTGGTCAATACTAGGTAAATTCGAGTATATCCGGCATTGCAATGACTCTAGCAATCTGTTTGGTTAGATTGAACTGTATTTCGAACTTTATTTTCGTCTGAAATTTGGGTTATTTGAGAAGATTGGTGAAGGCGAACTGTACATTTTCTGGCGACTTCACCCCCATACATCTGCATGTTACCACCGGTTTGCCGCGAGTATCTTTGGAAATTGTGTCCTCAATGTGGGTACCATTTTGTATAGATGAATACACGCACTATGCTACAGAACTGCACAACATGGTTTTACTTTTTGTAAGGACAATTGTTAATTGTAGCCAATTCATTTAGTGGTTTTGTAGCCACCTCTTCATCAGGATCCAGCAGGGTTTCTACATTACCCACCATTCACTAGCCGGCCGGCCTGGCTTTATTCTCAATCTCTCCCCCATTCCTCGCTATCCATTCTCTTTCTTCTCTTTCATACCCCTCCCCGCCCCTTTCCTCTTTCTCCTCATGTGAGGCGGTTTATTAACTCCCTCTCATCCCTACCTACTTAATAGGGGACTTGCATAGCCCCATTTTGAATCTTGATTCGCATGGAATTATGGGAGTAATGGTACAGTACAAAACCTATAGAAAACATATTATCTTTAGCTTGGAATATTTATCAGTGGTCCAATATCCATGTGTAGGCCTATTAGATGTTTCTATAACACATGACTTCATCTTTCCCATTATGCATTTGGTTTCTATAGATCATTTACACAACCTATGATATTGGTGAAAACATTCTTGCAATTTTCGATAAAATTGTTACTAAATAATATTAGGTGTACTACTGAATCATTGAAATCATGAATCATTAGCCTATAAAATAGGAATTCATGAGAAAATTCCGCTTGAACATTTTCTTAATTATTGAACAAAATAAAATAGGCCTAGGCCTAACACTGGGCCTGTTTACACACTCCTCTCTTGCATCTTTTTACTCGTAAGTGATATAACCCCGGCTTTAGGCCTATAGAATCTATGTATGTATTGAAATGTACTAGCTATATAGGCCTACTATATAATTATATAAAATAATAAATACAGCTGAGTATAAGATATGGAGTTATAACGTTAGATCTAGTTCTCTGGCCCCCATCTCCTAACACTAAAATAGGCCTAGGGCCTACTGAGAGCACATTTCCTTGCTTAGTGGAATTATGTTATCTTATGCTATCATTTCAACGTTACAACTGGTACTCTCTTGTATCACATCTTTATGCTAATAGACCTTAGTAGAGCAATATCTAACAATTAGCCAACAATGTATTTTCCAGACTAGTCCTAAATTAATTCTGACCCACCACAGTAGGCCTAGGCCTAGTTAATTAAGGTGACTCAGTACTGATCTTGTGTATTCAATACATATAGCTCAGTACTGATATATGTGTATTCAATACATATAGCAGGGAATATCAGCATTATGCAGACGAAGTATGTATGTTAAGTCTTGATATAAACATTTCAGATAGAAAATGTATGCTGATTTTTGGTGTGGGAGTTAGTATCTACGATCCCTATACATCCATATTAAATTTCATTAAATTTATGGAGCCATATGTGTATAAATCAAATATTTATTAAGAATTTTCTCATTTTTAGCTAATTTTCTCATAATTAAGTTGTAACACAAAAAAATCGGCCTGGAAATTCATGCTGATTTTTGGTGTGTGAGTTAGTAACTATGATAGCTGTATCCATATAGCATTTCATCAAGATTTATGAAGCCATTTTTGTTCAAATCAAATATTAATCAGGAATTTAATTTTTTTCCCCAATTTTTCTTATAAATAAGTCGTAATATAGAAAAATTTAGCCTGGAAAGCCATCCTGATTTTTTGTGTATGAGTTGGTAAATACGGTATCTACATTCATATTGAATTTAAAAAATATTCTTCAAACAGTTTTTTTAAAAAACGCTGATTGTCATCAGCCAAAGTCAATTTTGCTAGTGCCCCATACTGCCACTAGGGGGCTTCCAGGGGGCTAACTCAGGATCTGAGGAAAAAAACATTATCTGATGATAAGTAGGCTATATATATGTTGAATGTCTGGGTGAAATTTGATGTCTGAATTCATGTCAGAACCATTTCAAACGAATTATGTTAATAAATCACTCAAATGTAGTAAAATTACTCAAATATGATTCATTATTTCTATCTCCCTACTGCCTTAGCATGAAAACTAGCCTGGTGACCTATGTTTTGTTTTCACTCAATAATGATTATTTCATGTCAACTATCATTGGTAAAAACTTTAGAAAAATTCATCAATAATCAAAATCACTACTGAGTCACCTTAAGCCTAAGGACCTATAGGACCTACTGGAGGCCGACTGGAAGATCTGGATTCATATTCGGACGTATAACTCCTAGATTTGTGTAACACTAGATACAAACAAAACTTGTATTTGTAGATGTTTTGAATTAAATATGATCGCATGAGTGATTCGCCTGTGAACCCAAGTCATTCACGCGTTCTGATCACAGGGCGGGAGGAGGTGGGGGGTGTGACGACATATGGCCAGACGTCACCTCGCCCGGACCTCGGTCTCACGGACACACTGCCACGTCTACGACACTATTTTTTTTCCTTTTCTTCCGATTTCATTCCGATTTTAGTACACATATAATCCTTAACATCGCTGCTAGTTCTAAGATAGAATAACCGTTGTTTTGGGGCTCGTTTTGGGGTGAAAATTGGCCCACTTCCGGTGACCTGACCTGTGCCAGTGACCTAGATATGCAAATGAGCCCCGTGCATGGTTCAACGTGTTCACTGTCACTGAAGAGTCACAAGCCTGTCAGCGGTTAACAGGTATTTCATTCTTTTCTACTAAAGAAATCTAGTTATTTACCTATATATCTACGATTTAACACCCACAAATAACCAATCCACGGATCTCTGGTGATACCGATGCCGTTCTTTGCCCGGTATTGCTGTAAAATTGGAATATAATCGTTACGCACTATATTATCGCTCGCTTTGTTTACGTTTGTCGAAAGCTAGCATTCGCTCACAAGAAATCCACGAAGACACCTCAGTAGAAACGAGTGATTACGTAGATTAGACATCGATCTTGACCTATTTCACGCCGTATTATAGTTCTTTAATGTCTATTTTGTCCAACAATTGTTCAATTAGCTCAAATTTCTACCATATTGTGTGTTTTGTGTGCAAGTGTCGACGTCGACCCGGCAAAATGTCAACAGGGCTGCCACTAGCGCTGCCAGTCGGCTAGACTAGAGTAGGGTTGTGTTCATAATATTTGGGTCTGCACAATGCTGCATGGTTACTGTTCTATTCTGTTGGTGTTAGCTTAAGCTTGCCATGTTTTGGTTTCCACAAAACATCTGAGATTCTGTCTCTGGGACAGCCTGTCATTTTAGGAGCAGTTTACTTACTCCCTGTGTCCGTGTCGGGGTGCGGACGTATAGGCCCCGGGACTTATGGGCCCAGACGTATGGGCCCCGTGCATTGGACGTATGGGCCCCGGTAGGCCCAGCCGTTTGGACGTATGGGCCCAGCTCGGGACTTATAGGCCCCAACCGTTACAGGGGTTTTGGACTTATAGGCCCCGCTTCAAAACTTAGTGATATACTTTTTTTTAGTCAAATAATTATTTCATTAGTCAGTTTTTACTAGGGACAGTCCACTACTACCTTTACTGACTTAGGACAACCAATTTAGGGTTAGGTTTAGGGTTATTTTTGGTATGGTTTAGTATTCTTCTGGGCCTATAAATCCCAGGGCCTATAAGTCCAACGCGAGCGGGCCTTGGGGCCTATAAGTCCAGAGCTGGGCCCATAGGTCCCGGGGCCTATAGGTCTGGTGTCCGCTGTGTCTAGGACTAGGAGTAGGAGTAGAGACGAGTAGGGTAGAATATTTTATAACACACCGAGTTGAAATTCTTATTCTACCAACTGAATTTGGTCATCGCTTTTATCTTATGATGTGATCATTTCGGTAACAAGTAGATAGAAGGATAGATGGATGGATAGATAGATAGATAGATAGATAGATAGATAGATAGATAGATAGATAGATAGATAGATAGATAGATAGATAGATAGATAGATAGATAGATAGATAGATAAACGGTTTATTTTATCTTAGACTTAGTAATTTTTACAATTGATCAGTGTTGAGACGATCCTACCATGTAGTGTTTTCATTGTCTCTAATTATAAACATGTTGAGAGTTGTACTATGTATTATTTCACATAGTAAATTTAGTTATACAACATGTGTGGTTGCACTTACGCTTTGTATAATATAAAAAACCCTTTAAATCATGTTTAAGGTTACAAGAAATACCCGTTACGATATTTGAGAAATACTTATACACATTCATTGATACAACGTACTATTCTCCAGGCAAAGCGAGCCAATGTATAACAATCTGTCAGATATGTAATAGAATCTTTTGGCATGGCAAGATTTACATTGAGTGATCCAACGTAAATACACACAATGTGGGTGCAAGATGAGAGGTGGAATGTCATTCTTCATGTGGTTTGGTGGGTGTAGTATAAAGTGTTGGTGGGATAGTAAAAAGATTGCTGCTGATGTTTTACTTTTATTAGACCCCCTACCTATATATGTTATAACACCGTCACTGAGACGACGTTAGTCTTGACTTAAGTTATGTAACTAAATTAAAGGGAGTGGAATGAGTATTTTCTGTCCAGGTGGTGGCACCCTGTGTGAGACATTTTGGCTTCTATACAACCTATTTACAACACCATTTAGACTTTGTTTGGAGACGTAGTGACTAGTCTATAGTACTAGTAGGCCTATTGCTTATACCAGTAGGCCTATTGCTTATAAGATTGATTGAAATAAGCCTCAGGATAAATAAATAAAATGATAAAACTGTGCAACGAACCACCTTCTATCAGTTCAAAATATACGTACCATCGGAAACCTGAGTTAAACTAGTCAGGCTACTTAATTATAGGTTTTTTGAATTTTGATTTAAGTTCTTAAGCCTACAGAGGCACACCTTATAACATCGAGAGTATGGATTGATTCTCCCTGTAAAATGTTTTTTTTATTGAAGGTGATCAATGGGTTCATTTAAAAGAAGTTTTTATTCCCAGAGAATTTCACATAGTTGCGATACTTTTCATCACGAGAAATAAAAAAGTTACACATATTAAACATCATTTAAATTAGAATTTCTCTTACATCAAGACTATACCAATTAATCATTTCGGATATTACCATACAATCGCATATATAACATCTTTCCTCTATACATAATGACATAGTATAATATATTTTGTATCTTACGATCAACATCCTTTAGGAAGTTATTTTTGGCTACATGGTAGATACATGGTAGCCGGTACATCCTCATGACCCTTCCTTTTCTAGTTTACATCAATATTATCTAACTTACAGTATCAATAGGGGCTTTGTGAACTCAACTTAAATTATCATAGCTCAAATTACGGGGTTCAGAGATGTTATCTTTTTAAAGATTAGAAATCTTGAAGTAGGTTTTATGTCCTGAAAACACCAAGAATTGAAGCTGTGGTTTTGGTACATAAGTAGATACAAATTTTCCTGCTCCTGCTCCTCCTGCTCCTGCTCCTCCTCTTCCCCCTCCTCTTCTTTCCCCTCCTCCTCTTCCCTCTCCTCTTTCTCCTCTTCCCCCTCTTCCTCCTCCTCCTCTTCCCTCTCCTCGTCCCCCTCTTCCTCCCCCTCCTTCTCCTTCTCCCCCCTCCTCTCCCTCCTTCTCTCCCTCCTCCTCCTCCCCCCCTGCCCCTCCTCTTTCTCCCCTCCTGCCCCTCCTCCGTCTCCCCTCCTTCCCCTCCTCCTCCTCCCCCTCCTCCTCCTCCTCCTCCTTCCCCTCCTCCTCCTCCTCCCCTCCTCCCCCTCCTCATCCTCCACCTCCTCCTTCTCCTCCTCCCCTCCTCCCCCTCCTCCTCCTCCTCCCCCTCCACCTCCACCTCCTCCTCCTCCTCCTCTTCCTCCTCCATTTCCCTTTTCCCTCCTCCTCCTCTTTCTCCTCCTCCTCCTACTTTTCTCTCAGTTCCCTTTCACCTACCCCACCTCCCACTTCCCCCTACACCCCCCCCTCCCCCTCATCCACCATATGTCAACAGCAAATCCTACCCTCCCCCTTCCCTACCCTCCCCCCCCCTCCCCCTCACCTACTTTCCCCCTATGGTGATGTGAATGTTTGCCTTTATTTCCTCTGATGTTTTTACACCGATCTATAAGCTGCAGTAGCAATAGTATTGTAGCCCTGGCGGCAGCCCCACACATCACACACCAGCTATGGATCATCCCCGCAGGGAGCATGTGCACGAGCATGCGCAATAGTCCCTGTCTGTCATCCTAGAGGACAACCTAGATGGGTCAGATTTTCACAAAATGTACAATTGGCAGCTGTACACATTTAGTAAATTTTGCTGCAATTTGGTCAATACTATGTAAATTCGAGTATATTTGGCATTGCATTGATTCTAGCAATCTGTTTGGTTAGGTTGAACTGTATTTTGAACTTTATTTTCGTCTGAAATTTGGGTTATTTGAGAAGATTGGTGAAGTTGACTTGTACATTTTCTGATGACTTGACCCAGATGCCTGTTTCCCCCTGCCGTTCCTTCTCCCTCCCTCTGACTATAGACTAATTGGCTCGGTAGTTAACAGTAGCACATGCTAGGCGGGGAATGTCGTTTTCTGGAATATATTTGATGACAACATGTAGGATATGAATGGAGGTCTCTGTCAATGTCTCTCTTGTTTGCCTGTCGGTTTGTCTGTCTCTCTTATTATCATTTTGCAGGCGTTTTAATATTTTTTTTTAAAAGGTTCCTACCTAAAATTCTCTTCTATTTAGTCAAAAAAAGAAGCATCGGTTCTACAGGATAAAACATAAAATTCAATGAATGAAATGAATGAGCTGTGTTCTCATGTTAATAATAATAATAAAAGGGTTGAATTACAGCTAATCGGTGAAAGTCGTTTGTGTGGGGTTGCGCTGATTTCCATCCAACAGAACAAGTATAAGTGTTTTTGTTTTGTTTTTTT